>KZ452001.1:9562935-9611655 GCA_002786265.1 Apostasia shenzhenica
CACATTTTTCAAAAATCACTAAAAATTTCAACCAAATCTTCTTTTTTTTCTTATTACCAAACAGAGCCTTAGCCTCTTGAAGTAACTCTTCAAACTGTTCTAGAGTTTCTGATAAATTATTTTCAATATCCCAAACTAGATCTTCCATTCTATCTTTCTCGACTGTATTTTCAATGTTAACATTAGCATCTGCACATGTAGATGATGTACTTTTTCCAATATTATTCATTTCATTTCTTACAGATTCACCGTGCCAAATCCATCTTTCATAAGTCTCATCAAATCCATGAAAAAATAAATGATCTTTCACAATATTGGCTTCAAATAATTTCATATTTCCACATTTCAAGCACGAATATCTTATTCTGCCATTAACTAAACATTCATTTTTCAGTGCGAAATTTATAAAGGAATTTACTCCATTATCATATTCAAATGATCGTCTATCCATTTTAATCCAAGATCGATCCATATATAACTATCTATATCATAAGGCATAATATAATTAATATAATTAATGTGTGTTAATTAATTCAGCATACATACAAAAAACATTCTACTTATACATCAGAATGAACATATAAATAAACTGGAAAAAAAACAGAATAAGTATTATTTACCTTATGTGAAATTAAGCAGCCAATATTTTGCAATTAACCTGAAAAAATAATAATAAAATAAAAAAGTAGATTTACCTTAAGAAATTAATTTTTGAATCCAAATATTTCGGCCAAAAACAAAAATAAAGAAGAAGAAAAAAATAGTGGAAGAAGGTGAAGTTTGCTATATCCGACTTCGGCGGGGGTGTAGGGCCGGGAATGCAGCTAGATCCGAGGTCGGCCGACGTCGGCGAGGGAGTAGGGCCGCGAATGCGGCTAGATCTGGCGTCGGATAGGGTGTAGGGTCGCAATAAGGCTAGATCCAGCGTTGGTGAGGGTGTAGGCCGCGAATGTGGCTAGATCTAGCGTCGGCCGGCGTCGGCGAGGGAGTAGGGCCGCTAATGCAGCTATATCCGGCGTCGGCGTGGTATATCCGGCGTCGGCGAAAATATGGGGGAATGGCAGCGCAAAAAGAGGAAGATGGAAGAGGAGATTGACGCGCGCAGTTTGATCCGGCTAGGTGAAGTCCACCGGCGACGAGCAACCCTCGTGTCGCGACATTCAAAAATGCAAGCTTAGAGAGATCTAGGGTTTTTTCGTTTGAAACAAATGAGCCAACTGATTTGCAAGAGTTGTATATAATTACCTTTAGACGGCGGTTGACTCAGCCAACCGCCGGCTAAAGTGTATCAAGTCAAGGTCGACCCGAGGTCGACCTCCCACAGCGACCCTCAACAGAAACTTTGGTCATCTTGGGAGATTTTTCCAGGTTGACCTGAGGTCGACCTGAGTTATACAGGGCGGTTGACGCACCAACCGCCCTCTAAAGTACTGACTTTAGACGGCGGTTCAAACCGCCGTCTAAAATATATCTACAGCGGTTCACATTGTCAACCGCTGTATAATATTTTCTTGTAAAGTTTTTGCAACGGTTTCTCTTTTTAACCGCTTTTATAAATGTGCCGTAAAATGCATATATTGTACTAGTGTTGTGAGCAGCCTCTTCCCTTCTCCCTGCATCATTGAACCTACATGGTAACAGATTATGTATACTACACCGGCGACATTATTTTCTTGTACTGGGCCATCCAAGTTCAAGGCTTTCTTTTAAACATTGCAGCATGGTCTATCCTGTTCCCCTTATTCACCCAAGTCTCTCGATATCCGAATTTCTGTTACAGTGAACACATCTCTATAGGTATTACAAGAATACGACACCGTATGTGAACTCTCTTAGACCCTAAATTCCTGTGTTTTTGTAGCATTACATCCACCTAGACTCAATCAATGCTGATTTATGATTTCGCTAATCCACACTTTTTGGGAATTACAGGAGGCAATGGAGAAGGACACAATTGAGAAAGCCTCTGAGCCCAACCTTAATCTCAAAGCCTTCTTAGCTGATGCATACCTTCACCCCATTTTCCAAATTTTCGAGGAGGACGAGGAAATGGGCGAGATTAGAGTTGACAAAAGCCGAATCCAACCAAGCTCAACCAGTTCCCCATCTTCACCTCAGTATGAATATGGTCATGATTCACCAACCCATTATGAGTATGATCATATTTCTCCTCTTCAACATGTTTATCACCATGATATCTCTAGCTTTGACTAATTCTTGATTGGTAGTTCTCTTGTATCCTTCTAGTTTACTCCCATCCCATGCTGCTGTTAACAGCTGACTTACTTTGTAGGTTGTCTGAGCTTCTTTTATTGTTTATAGTAATCAAAAAATATTCAGAGCTTTGACTAATTCTTAGTTAAAGTTGATATATACATATATGTGGGATAAATTGTTAATATTTAAACTATATAATACCAAATTTGGTCTCTCTTCACCTCGCCTCAGCTCGTCTTCACCAGCCTAAACTGCCACTCCGCGCCTGTCTTACCGACTTTCACCCCGATTCACATCATTATTTTATTGAAGACTACTTCAAAATGCACAAGTCCTCCGTTTTTTTCCCTAAAATTGTTAATTGACAGCTACTGAAATTTAATGGAGAAAAGTGCAAGTTGACAATGCTGTGCCAAAAGGACTTCAAAATATTGCTATTCAAATACAAAGTTTCACGATCAAAGGGCTTGTTTGGTTGGAGGATGAATTTGGGTAAGGAAAGAGAAAATAATTTATTTTATAGAGTTGATGGGAAAGAAAATTATTTTAATATTGAGAGGTGTGTAGGATGTGAAATAAAGTTGATTTTTAAGGTTGGAATTTGTGTTGGATGTAAAATAAAGTTATTAAAATTTATAATAAATTTAAAATATTATTAAGATATTTTTTTGCCCTTTTTTGGGCTCATGCCAAACAAAGCCAAAGTTTCTCTCAATATTGGCTCAACTCGATTGTTGTGTTTTGGTAAGTTTTGTTTTTCCTTTTCTAGTGTTTATGATAAAATTTTATATTCTTTGATTTTTTTTTTATTTTTAGGAATTTACATACAGAACACTGAATTCATCATAAATTACGTATTTCACCATCTTTTAGTAAATATTACACATATCACACTCTTTTTACATTTCTATTGTTACAATAGAAATGTAAAACCCATAAGCAGAGTTGATATGTGTAATATTTACTAAAAGATAGTGAAATGCGTAATTTGTGATGAATTCAGTGTTCTATATGTAAATCTCCCTTTAAAATTTTACATTAAGCATTTATGATATATTTGATTTTTATATAAATATTTTTTATTATTTGATTTGTATTGTGAAACAATAAATTCTTAATGTTTATGTGATTGCAAAAAATAAATTGTGATTTGTAAAATTGGTTGTACTAAGTCGAAGATAATTAGTGGTTTGCAGAATAATTTAATATTAAGTAGAAGTCGTATATGTTATTTACTGACATAATTAAATTTATAATTATAATTTGTTTTAATATTAATTAATCAAATATAAAATTGAAGCATTAAAAAAAATTCTATAAATATTTTAATTTCTCTTTAAATTAAATTAATTTTCATTTTACTTTATCTATAATTCTGTTTCGGGTTGGTAAGTAATTGGATTATAACTATTTTTTAGAAAAATAAATAATATATATAATTTTTAATACATAATTAATTTTATTTAATATTTTTACAATTAATTGATTTTATTTTTTATTATATATATATATATATATCTTAAAAAAATTATATTATTTTATATAAAAATAAAAAAATAACTATAACCAATTTAATCATGGACCAAACTGAGGCAGTCTTATTTAAAAAAAAAATCACACTTTTATTTTAAGTAAACTACTTTTTTTCAGAAAAGTAAAGTAATTTTTAAATTAACTCAATAATAAAATTAAAAATATTGAGCATTTCAATTAATTAAATTCGACATCTATCATAAGTCCTTATTACTATCCTATTTAAATTATAAATTTAGATCAATTTACTCATCAACATGTAATTGAGAGATTACAAGTATCTAATAATTTTTCTCCGCATAAATATAAATTTTTCAGAAATGAATTAATTAATTAACTAATTAAATATGATCGTTTTAAAAAACCCTTGTCGCCTTAAATTGGCGCTTAAACGAGGTCTCTTCTTCTTAGCATGACCTTGCCCGTAAGGTTCATCTTCAGCAACCGCGTGAACAAGAGTTTTCTCGGTTTCTCCGGAAGAAAGGCGTCACTTTTGGCGCTTCTCTTCGGCGCTCGCCGTTACTCCTCCGTCGAAGGAAGAAGCCCTGGGGGAGGAGAAGAAGGAGAGGAAACCCACGGTGAGATTCCGAGTTTCTGCTCCAGGGAACGGAACCTCCTTTCCCTTTTCCTGCCATGCTCCGCCATGCGGGAGCTCTCCCAGATCCACGCCCTCATCATAAGGTCGGGCTTTGTGCAGCACGTCTTCGTCTCCGGCCGCCTCATCTCCTTCTGCGCCGTCTCCGAGCTCGGATCGATGGACTACGCCGCCGCCGCCTTCGAGGAAATCTCTTCACCGGACGCCTTCATCTACAATACCATGATCAGAGGCTTCGTCAGGACGGACAGAGGAGAGGAGGCTCTGTCCTGCTTCAGGAAGATGAGGCAGAGCGGGAAGCTTGCAGATAACTTCACCTTCTCCTTCCTCCTCAAGCTCTGCGGCCGGTCGGCTCAGGTCGAGCTAGGGAGACAGATCCATTGCTCCATCGTTAAGAACGGGTACGTCTTCCATTCCTTCGTGCTCAACACTCTGCTCCACATGTACGCCATGTTCAAGCACATTGTCACTGCCCACCGCTTGTTCGACGAAATGCCTGTTAAGGATCTTGTCTCCTGGAACGTCCTCATCGACGGCCTCGTCCATTGCGAGCAGTATAACGAAGCTCTACGAGCCTTCGTCAGAATGCAGCAATGGGGTTTCGCCCCTGACGCCATCACTTTCGTCGAGGTCCTCTGCGCCTGCGCGGAGCTCGGCGACCTCACCTTCGGCCAATGGGTTCACGCCAAACTTAGCTCCCGGATGCTGGACGACTTCATCTTCCTCCCCAACTCCCTGATCGTCATGTACTCCAAATGCGGAGCGCTCGACAAGGCGCTCAAGGTGTTCGATGAAATGACTCAGAGAAACAGAGTCTCGTGGAACTCGATGATTCTCGCGCTCGCCATGCACGGCCGAGCCCGCGAGGCACTCCAGCTGTTCAGCAGGATGCGGGAGAATGTATCGTATGAGCCCGACGACATCACCTTCCTCGGAGTGCTCTGCGCCTGCAGCCACGGTGGCCTGGTGGAAGAAGGTAAGAGATACTTCGCCATCATGAGGAAGGATTACGGAATCAATCCTTCAGTCAAGCATTATGGATGCATGGTGGATCTTCTCGGGAGAGCTGGGTTGCTGAAGGAGGCTTATGAGCTTGTAAGCACGACGCCGATGGGAGGGAACGCTGTGCTTTGGAGGACATTGCTGGGGGCTTGCCGAGTTCATGGGGAGCTTGAGATGGGGGAATGGGTGAGGAAACATTTGGGTGACTTGGAGCCAAATCACAGCGGTGATTTTGTTCTGCTTTCTCATATGTATGCAATGGTTGGCCGATGGAAGGAAGTGGTTGATGTTAGAGAGGAAATGATGGGGAGGGGGGTGAAGAAGCCAAGCCCAGGAAACAGCTTGATTGATTATGTTCATAATTCCTCAAAGCAAGAAGTAGATCAATTACACTCTGAGCCTGAACAATCTCATTTCACTTAGGTATGTCCATATATTGAATCGATTACCAATGTTTCCATTCAAGTTCACTTTCATTCACGAGAAAATCGACTTGAATTTTAATTGAGTACACTGTTGGGATTGTTACTTGAAATTTTTGCAATATTGTTTCCAAAAAGTCAAGTTCGGGATAGTGACCAAGGTCGGTTCTGTGATGATGTTGGAGATAATCCTTTGGTGTGACTTTCTGTATAAGATACTACCTTTTTGGGATTTCAAGGTAGGTTCTGAGTCAAAAAGTATAGACTTGACTAGATATTCTTGATGACAAGAGACTTGTTCAAGAAATCGAAGACTACGAAGGTTACACAAAATTACGAAGAGATTCTCAGACTTGCAAAAAAGTACTTAGGCCTACGAGCAAGTTGTCAAGGTTATGTGGAAATTCTCAGGGATGAGGAAGTGCTCGAGCTTCGGCCATCCAAAGGTTTTACTTTATTGAGTTTGAAGAAACTTCGATGAAGAGGGTTGAAGAAACACCATAAAAAAAGGATTGGCGAACTCTGTTTGATGAAGGCAACAACTGCCTTGGTGACAAAGGAGAGCTTGCTAGAGCTGCAACTGTTGTTTGGCAACAAGGACAAAGATCACACTCAAAAGGTAACTAATTCCTCACACATATAGAGGTATTCAAGGAAAATCACATTGTAACTCTCTCTCGCAATCTTCCCATTATAAAAAGGAGGACTTGAGAGGAGAATTAGTAGGCCAACATAAGGCAGTAGTGGATGCTGGCCGTCCTGCTTACTCTATACTCCATTTTTGAGTAGTGAAGCATTCTCTCTGTAGTTTTTCCATTAGAGTTTTCATATAAATCTTAGTGATCGATCTTAGTCTCAGTGGCTTCATCCTCGCGATTTTCTTTCTTGCAAGATCTTCCATCTTGCAGAGGGTTTCGGAAATCTACCGCACGGATCTTCGGGTGCCACCCCAACATAAACTTTAAACAATTGTCAAACGATTTTCGAGTTCTGAAAATTATTTCTAACCGTACCTTCTTTTGGAGTATCTCTTAGATGTGTTTCGAGTAAAAACATGAATCAACTTGATGATGATTTAAAAGGCGTAAGTCTAGTATAGGTTTATCGGTCAACTACTTATGACCCAGTTTTACTATCATGCTTTTATCATTAATATGTGCATTATTGTGTCACGTAGTATTGAATATCTCTAGCATTTAATGAATGGTTTGTCTTCAAAATTATGCATTTTTCATCATGTTTCATTTTGTCTTCATTTAATCATTCATAATCATGAATAGAAAAAAAATAACCTTTTTAGTATGTTACTATACAAGTAATAAGTTACCTGATTAGATTTTAGGCTCTGTTCGAACAGCTCTCTGTCACAATTATGTCATGCAATACATTTATTTTTTGAAAGTTATTGTTTGGTAAAAGAGTAACATTGCATAATATACCATAACAAACTTACAAAAAACACTTTTCAATAAAATCAGTGGAAACAAAAAAAAACTTCCATAACACCTATTGCAAAAAGTCGAAGCACCAAACTTTTTCGATTTGATTTTTTTTCAATTCTGATTCAAGAGTTTGGTCTCAGTTACATTTATTACCCTAGAAAATATGGAGTTATTGCAAGTGGGTCTCAGCGAACATAAGGTAGAATCCTTCTCTCTCTATACAACAAACAAGAACAAAAGACACTAGAGAACCCAAATTAAGATGAAAAGAATAGGTTTCACAAATAATCTTCACCTCAAGATGGATTACAAGATAACTCACAGTCCGAATGTTTAAGGTCCCATCGAGCATATGTCTATGGGTGATTTCTACGCATTCTCCGGATAGGATGGCCGGCGTATTTTCTGTCACAAGAACACTTAGAAGTAGATGAATATTACCCAGCTCAATGGGAATGTGCTTAAAACATCTTCAAATGTAAATCCCCAGGCCAACCTCCTTTAGATCGGTTTCTACCATCCATGCAGGCCTAAAGAAAATATGAATTACTAGTAGACAAGATCCTTGAATCTTAAAATTTTTGGAACAAGGATGAAAGAAAAGTAGTGTTATATTTGCAAAATAGAAGTGGCATGCACGAAGGTGAATTATAGTGAAGTGAAAAAGATGAATATTTCAAAAAATAAGTTTAAGTATGACAGATTTACTTGTTCATCACAAAATTTGTAGATCCAAAGACTGCACGCTCGAGTAATCTCCCCCTTGCCTCAATGGAAATTCCCTCAGGCTGCATTACACCAAATAAAACATGAGATGGATAAAAATCATTGAATAAATAAAGGCATTTACCTATATCACTCAAAATAGTCCTATTTAAGTATTTAGCATTTGAACTACGTTATTTTCATATACCACCTCTAAAACACTATGTATTTAACATCTGACATTCTTTAACTGTTGTTTCATCCTCAAGCTACTGTTATCATGAACTCGAGACTGATTTGAACAAAACAGATTGTTTGGATGAATTATGATCTAATCAAATATCATCGTTCATTAAACAAAAGAAAAGCAGGTGGTGATCGCCAATGATAAAGAGAGTCAGCTGTAGTGAAAGAGCAAGCGGCGATCACTAACGACGATGAAGGGGCCAATAGCTGGTGAAGGGGTGGCAGTGATAGAAAGAGATTAGTATTTTAATGGTGTAAATGACACAATTTTTATAGCAACTAACAATAAGATGTAAAGCATAGTATCTTATTCTGAGTCATTGACTCATGCATTTTAGGGATGGTGGGGTAAACAACAAGTTTAGGGTATTAAATATATAAATAAGTTTTTTGTTCATTTGAGTAAATTACTCAATAAATAAACAAATTTTCATTTTTGTAAAAGAACCTGTTCAGGGAACCATACACCAGGTTGTGCAACACCTTCGAGAATAGCCAATGCAAATGCTGCAGTTGCATTCCCCACTGATCTGTTAATCAAGTTAAGTTGCATAAACAGACTGCTGAGTAGATAAGGTTAGGGCATTAAACTCTAAGATTATAAGTATTTAATATTACTGAAAGTTTATAACGCCCTTGATAAATGAAACTAGCTTATCTTTGTGAGCTAAGAAGCATGGATACAATACAAGGACGCATCATGGTACGACATAATGACACAATAACTTTTCAAAACACAGGATAATGATACGACATGCATATCAAATAATATATTAATTAAATAGTAAATACTTAGGGATATTAAAATCTAAGATTATAAGTACTTAACAGTACTTGAAGTTTATAAAAAAAAGTATTACTTAAAGGACCTGTTTGGCAACTGGCTAAAGAAATGACTTATTTTAGCCATAGCTAAAATCTTAAATTTATTTTTTAAAAAACTTTAAAAATTATTTTATATCTCATCCTACACAAATTCCAACATTAAACAATCACTTTATTTCACATTCAACATAATTTTTAACATAAGTAACTCATTTTATTTCACATTATACACATTTTTCTAAAACTTTTCATAAATATTTTCCAAACTATCTTTTTTTCCTCCAACCAAACAGAGCCAAAGTTTCTAATATTCTTGATAAATGAAGCTTCCTTATTTTTTGTGGGCTAGGAAACACAAATACGACAAGGGGGAATAGAATGACATGACACAATAACATGATAATTTTTCAAAATACAAGACATTGACACAGCAAGACACATTAAATATACTAATTAAATAGTAAATACTCCTTTGCTTAATATTGTATAAACACTTAAGAAGCATAAATACAACACAAGAAAATGAGACAAAAATATGGGACACATGCGTGTCTGTTCTTCCTTGTTTATGGGTTAGGTGGCACTCGTTTAGTTCGAGTTTTTTTTTAGATATGAAAAAAAAAACTATTTTATTTTTTAAGTTTAATGGGAAAAATTTTTATTTTACTATTAGAAAGTTTGTGAAATGTGAAATACTTTCAATTCTAATATTCGTATTTGTATTGGATGTGAAATAGATTTGATTTTATAGTTGAAATTCGTGTTGGGCAAAAACTTGCTTCGAACCAAACGAGGCTAAAGTTTAGAAGTACGGCTCAAAAGCACTATTCAAACAATAAGAACATAGCAGTAAAATTTCCAAGTCATCCCTTCTTGCATCCATCATCAAGGCACAACACAAGGAACAAAAACAAGTTCTGCTGAAATTATAATATTTTGTATTTTGATGTTTTCAGCAAGATAATTTCTAAGCATGTATTCATTGAAAATAGTACTTGGTATTTAGTATTTTGATGTTTTGAAGACAAATGAACTCCCTATTGTAGTTTTATTGTTTATATTGATGATAAACCTAAATTGAAGTATTACATGATATGTTGACAAATTTGAGAAAATAAATTTTCTCTTGAAGTTCTTTTGTTCCTCTTCTTCCTCTCCTATCTTTTCTCTTATGTCCAGAAAACTTTTGTCATCAAAACATGCCTTTGTTAATTTTCTAAAAAACGTGCCTTGAATTTCAGTAAAAAACGTGCCTTTGTTGGCGTAGTCATAAATAGCTAAAGAAACATAAATGACACTCTCTTAGGTTAATCAGTTATGAGGACAACTTACATAGAGAGCCTTCTGTGAGTAAATATACTGGTAGAATTTCTCCCATTGGAGCATTCAAGATCCACCTATTAAAGGTTCAAAAGAAACCTAAATAAATCTCAGGGATGATTCATTAAGCTATCAAGTTTTTCAAAAAAAAAAAAAATATATCAATTTTTTCAAAGCAAACCTTCATACATAAAACATTTACTCAGAAATTCAAGTATTCAAGTGATCTTTCCTGGTTCTCTTACCCTCATTGACACACGCTCTCCTACAATGCCATCAACAGCACGAACTATAGGGTCAAATAGTCGAACCAGTTGGTGCACTTTAATCTTATCTTTAAGAATTCGCTACAACAAAAGGTAAACTATTAAGCTATTGTTTGATGCATAAGTATAAACAAGAAAATAATAAGTATGTAATAAATAAAGGAATAATAGTCCAGAATATATCAAGAAAATAATTTCTTTTAAAATCAGATGGAAGAGATTGACATACTGCAGGAACAAAGCTTGCTAAAGCGTCCATTCCCCAATTCCAGAAGAAGGGGGATGTACCAAATCGAGCACTGACTGTTGGCACTCCTAATACCTCATGACCACTTCTAACTTCAGGCAAGTTCCTGAAAATCTTAAATAAATCCAAGAGAACGTAAAAATAAAATAAAATGAAATTAATATCTCAATTTCATTTATTTTAAAGTATTGGGTTTATGGCATAGGGAGAAAAATAAAAAGCTCCCCTCTTAACGACAAAAGATTGATTCCTCAAAAGAAAATACTTTGACATGTTAATGAATACTATAAATACAGGAAATCTATAATGGATATCCAATATAGCAAGGATTGGTAAATATTTGATGACTATAAAGCTATCGCATATTTGAAATAGTATAGTAGAGCTTGCTACAATTAACTTGTTGCACTTAATGTGATGTTATATATACATTGTTGATAATAGAGCAATAATATTTAAAAATAGGGATAATTACTTACGTATCATATTAAACTTATCATTTTACATATAACACATTCATACTTAATAAATTACATTCAACATACTGTAAAACATATAAAATTTACCCTTATATCACAACTGTGGTATGTCTAGTGTAATATTTTTAGTAATTTATGTTGTGTATAGCAAAAAAATGTATGCACCGTGCAATTCATCAAATATACATGTATAACATGTAAAATGATACATTTACTATGACATGTAGGTAATTATCCTTTAAAAAGAAAAAAAATTAAGTAGAATGAGAAACTAGAGCATATTGACTTTCTAGAATAGGGGAATAACCAGATACAGTGAGGGATGTCAATAAGGATGAGAAAGTGATGCCACTGATGAATATAAATGCGAATAAAGTAGTCTAAGTGTATTGCTTCAATAAGCAAAATAAGGTATTTCATGAAGTTTTTCAGTTTTGGACTTACAATAAATACACATCTCTCTTGCCAACCCCTTTTCCAAAGTCAATAGTGAGCATTCCACTGTAAGGCTTCAACTTAGTCTTTTTACCTGGTAAGCAAATTAATTTACTACCGTCAGGTTTCAAGTTGTCTGAAGTGAAAATTTTCTTGAAGAAAATCAACCTTTATTATAGGCTACAACATCTTCTCCAAGAAGCAAAAAGCTGGTAGCTAATATTGTCGGCCCAGCACCACCAGAACCTGCAGTGTAGTAGAAGAATCTGAAGGGCTCGAGTAAGTATTACCAAAAAAAGAATAAATCAAAATAAACTGAGCTCGTCTCAGATGTAACTGAGGCATCCAACTTATGAAAGAATGAAGTTCATCAGATTCCATAAGAATTTGTTTCTTGGAGAGAACGTATAAGAAATGAGGCATATTAGATGGTTTAGATATCAAAAGTCACTTTCAACCCATATTTTGGATATTGATATTATTTCGACCAATAAATTTTATGGATTTTCTTCGCCATTACTTGATACAAACCTTAGCCTCTCAGGTTCAACATTATCAAATCTGGCAAAGCGCACTAGCTCGGCTGCCATAACTGAAAAAAGAATGTAGTGAAACCCAGTGAGATTTGCTAAGAACAACTATTTTGAATGAAACTCCGGAACAACCAGATGCACAATTCCACAAAAATGTCTGCATGAACAGGAGGATAGAAGTAGACTTTCACTAAGAAATTTCTGTGAGAATAGGAGGTAGATGTGGACATGTATTCAAATTTCCAGTTCATGGGAAAAGCACAAAAAAAAAAAGAATCCAATGCCAATCAGCTAATCGCCAATATAATGACAATGAACCTCTAGTTCATTTCTGCAGGAAACTACTTAGTCCTGGCCCTAGTAAAATGCCCCACAACCTACAGCCAAAATAAAAACGAAAGAAACAACAAATGGAATATATTTTACTTACAAGAATGTAATATGAAAAAATTTATGTTTATATAAACTACTAGAACAAATAGAATAATTGAAATCCATTAATCTAGAGATAGTTGTACCATTGCTTACTCCAGGATAAATTCCGCATGTTATTAGGGCCGGTACACCAGCGGATATAGCTTTTTCATGGAATGATTTGGCTCTAAATGCATAGCTTGTGTCATCACATACATCTAAATATGCCGTCTGTTTAGCAAAACAAGGTGGATAAGTAAATATAGTGTGGCAATAATCTTAAAAGCAAGCAGGCTGAATCTAACCAAGTAATAAGAGATACCCAATTACTCACATTAGTCGAAATTGCAGCTTCTAGAACACTACAATTCTTTTCTTGCTGAAAAGGCCCAGCAGCATGAACAACAAGATCAACACCTGCAACAATGAAAAATCACTATTAAAGCCATATAGTTATGTACTTTTATTTAGTTTAATGTTATTGTAATGCCAAGTTTTAAAAAAATACCCATGTAATTTAACTTGAGAATTATTAAGAACTACGAAGGAAAAAAAAGAAAAGCATAGGAAAGTATGTATGTTCACAGTAGTCTTGTCTTATTAGTTTTATTAGGCGTCCATAACACCAAACCTTCACAAAAAGTCATGAAATTAGATTTGGCCTAACTTTATGATAGGGATGTATTTTAGCAACATGATTATATTAGAGAGGTGCAATCAACAGCTGAGATAAAATCTCACTTCATCGATCTAGATTAATTAAAGATATTTGAGACTGATTTGATTTTATGGAAGATTTTGATATAATGGTTGATTAAGTTCCTAGATAGATTTGGAGCAAATTTGATATTTTATTGATTTTATTTTTATTATACATACTTTATTAGCTTTAGGTATATTTGGCATGTCATTTCCCACGTTTCACTCTCTATTTACTACATGGGCCTATATAAGGCGTTGATGTTATTGTAATAGAGAGTTTACAGTGATATAAAATTAGAGTTTGAGTAAAACCCAAATTCGTATCATGGTGAAGGGAATAATAGGAATGACTTTAGGTGAAAATCCTTTAACATCTTAGTTATTTTTGAGTGAAATAATATACATATACATAAGAAAACTTTCCTTTCCCTTTGTCTTTCTTCCCTTCTCCCATTCTTAGCCTCGCACAACCACCATTGATTCTACCTCCCAATTCCATGATGAACACTGTGTCATTACAAAACCACAATCCACACCATCTCCATACATCACCGGCTACCTATTGTCTCCACGCTTGTGCCCCCAAACACTATACAGTAATCTGAGTTGCATAAAAGTCTACAGAATACTATGAGAACCGGTGCTAACAATCATCAATATTATCTACAATACCACCGAATTGGTTTTTACTTACCCAATAGAATGATTAATGGTCAACTTATATGTTTTTAAATTCTTTTGAAGCATACATCTTTTCAGTAACTATTCGATTTCACTACAATTACTAGCATTTAAATTTGATGGAAAGTCATGTAATTCATGAAACCCTGAATCTAACCAATTGAACTTTAAATCGTATTTCCAAGTATAATTGATAAAATTCTTATTCATTATCAATCCAATTAATTTCTTAATATAAATATATTTAGAAAATAACTGCACTTTAACTATAGTAATTTGAGAATCAGAATTACGACATAAAATTTCACACCCTGCTCAGTTATCCGCTTTAACACCAAAGAAATAGAAGAACTTGGAGCAACTTCTAATTTGAAACTGAGAAACTTCTAATTTGAAAGAGAAATAGCTAACTTTGATTTGAGAGATAGCAATGAAGTGTCCAACTAATTGCTATCTCTGCAATATAGATTTCTTCCAGTGTTAGAGCACTTATAGAAGCTATATATGCAGAGGTCCAGTATGCTTTTAAATTATTTCATATTATTTAATCACTTTGCATATATCCTTTCGTGTAATTTAAATTTCAAGTAGGTTCCAGAGGCTTCCTATTTTTTCTAAGTTCATTGAACATAAGGATGAGGCATACAAGAGTTTCTCCAGTGCAAGATGGCTAGTGGGGCTAAATTGCATCATAGTTAGTGGTAGTGGTATAGTTATTGAGAAGATGTCTCATTGCAATCAATTGGAGCAATTGGACTTATACTGCAAGATACTTTAGCAAGCAATAATGGAATAACTGCTCTTCAGCTTTGTTAGGCAAGAAATGAATGATGAAGGATCATGAGAGTCGATTATGAAAAATTATTGGGTTTGAACACCTAACCACGTCAGGTATCCTTCTGCCAATAGTGGAGAGATATGCGGATGAGCGGGCCCTAGATAGTCTGGTAGCCAATTGAACCCTCCGATCAGAGCGAACAGATGGTCTGTTTGGCTACCAGATCAAGTAGGTATTTATCTAAAAGAAAAGTAGATATAATTTGAAATCAAGTAAATATTCATCTGGAAGAGTATCACATGTAACCACATCTTCTTGAATTGATACCTACTTGATTTCAAGTCATACCTATTTTTTAGACAAATAACTACTTGTTTGGTGGTCGAACGGACAATCCAGTTCGAGCGAGCAGACAAATGGTCTAATCACCCAACCAGACCGTCCGGTTGGCTGACTAGACAGTCCGTTTGACCGCTGGGCAACTTAACACTGTTTGCGATATTATACACGAAGCAAAGCCCACTCATCCGCGTGGCTCTCCATCATTGGCGGACGTCTGACATGGTCAGGCATCTGAACTCAATAACTTTTCATCATCTACATGCTAAATAACATGAACCTAGCAAAACCAATGGTTACAATACCACAAATTGAAAAGTTTTAGGACATAATTTCCCATTTTTTGTCTCTAGCATGCGGTCCTTATGAATTTCTTACTGAATTCACTCCAATTTGCAAATAAATGTCAAATTTCAGATTACACAGATCTACTAACACACACATCCATCCTATGTTAGTACAACCTTTGTAATTGTTGTGAGTAATCAATATGTGACCTTTAAAGAATGTTTAACTCTCAAAGCTAGCTATTTACTCTTACTTTGAATGCATAATTATGACGATTAGCTCCATCAACTTGTTGTTTCTTTAAGACAAAGAAATTAACATATGTCACCCCAACTTTAAATACATAATTATGAACTACCTTCTTACATTGGGTGAAAGAAATAATAGGTTGATGAAATTAAATGTAGGGGGCAAGTTGTAATTTTGCATTCAAAGAAGGTGGTGTGAGATATGTAAACATCTAACTTCAAAAAGTTAAAAAGCAAAAATTATGTAAGGGCAATGTAATTGCCCATAACTTTTGATTATTCTTGCTTCTAAAAATTATTGAATTTCATCTTTAAAATATCATCGAACATTTAGCCAAACATTTTTTCCCTCAGTTTTACTGAATCAAGAGTTTAGCAACAAAAGGGTAAGAAAAACAAATATCTGCGAGAGATGTTCTAAGCATGATAAAAGCATAGGTCTCGAAGTAAACCAATAAATAAAACGCAACAACTCTCTCTAAAATTATCACGACTTTCCACTATGCTGTTTCTGAATTCAGTTGAGGTCGAAAGAAAGAACAGCAGGAAAAAATAAAATCATGGACTTACAGGCCTATAACACAAACAAAAACTTGACAAAGAAATGAAGAACGAATTCTATATGAGGCTCTATAAAAGAAGAAAAACTACAAAATGAAAGTAGAGAGGAAATACACCTTGTAATGCCGCTTTGATACTATCAATGTCGTCGACATTAACCCGAACAAACTCGGAGTTGTCGCCAAGTTTGGAAACAAGGGCAACACCCTTCTCCCTACAGCAAGAAGTAATCATCAATTATCCGAACAGTAAAATAATGAAGATTAAGGAATATATAGAACATGCACCGATTTCTGCCTGCCACGACGAGGCGGAGAGACGGGCAGAGGCGAGAGAGAGCGGCGGCGGTGGAGGCGCCGACCCTGCCGGTGCCGCCGAGTATGATGACCCTGGGCTTGATGGCGGCGGGAAGCGCCACAGAAGGAGGACTAGAGCTGGGGCTGACGGTTGCTCCCGCCATTATTCGATAGCTCAAAATAGCAGCGCCTCCTCGATGCTTCAATTTGCCCTTCTAGCTTCCTTCCTCCGTTGCCAATTTGCCATATTGATGGATTGTGAGAGTTTGAAGACGGTGATCTCTCTGTCTCTCTGTCTCATAATCTTATCTTTCTCGGCTATGCAGAAAGAGCGGCTATGGTTTCTGCTGAGGTAAATTACAATTTACCTCTTAGGCCCTGGGTAATGGGCTAAACATCATAATTAAAATTAGTAATGATTAAATTTTTAAATTTATTTTTTAAAAAAAATTAAAAATTATTTTATATCTCATCTCACATAAATTTCAATATTAAACAATCACTTTATTTCACATTCAACATAATTCACAATAAATTAATCAACTTTATTTTATATTCTACATAATTTTTAATATAATAAATTTACTTTATTTCACATCATACACATTTTTCAAAAATAACTAAAAATTTCAACCAAATCTTTTTTTTACTTATTACCAAACAAAACCTTAAACTTTATATCATAATTATATGCATGTGAAGAGTCATGAATCGACTCTAGGATGTTAATCCTGAAATAAAAATAGTGAAAGGAACACAAGAGCCTACTCTGATACCACTTGTTGGCCCTTAGGCCTTCCCAAGAGGGGGTGAATTGGGAATTAAAAAAAATTCCGAATAAATAGCACTCAAGAACTCAACAGCAGGTAAAAGGCGTACACAGTCAAATATTCAAAATAGATGGGAAGCAAGTTAAAGTTACAACAAAAATAAATTAAACAGAATGCGAAAATGCAGATTGGTCGATTTTGCCAAATAGACTGGATGAACAGGAATAGTGCAGAAAGCAGAGAAGAAAAACCGGTTGATTTGAGCAAAAAGACCAAAACAGCTATGTCACCACAAAAATAACTCAGAATAGAAAACATGAGAGATATGATTTAGATAATGTATAAAACAGTTTTATTAAAGTAATTTGAGTTTATTTTTAAGTTAAAATCAAAATTAATAATTCTATGTATTGGTCAAATTTTATCGTAAAAGAGAGGAGAGAAAAATACACAAGCGATTTATAGTGGTTCGACTTCCCGCCTAGTCCACTCCCTATGCTCCTCAAGTGAGATTTCAATCCACTAACAAACCAGCTTTTTAACGGGAACCAAAGCCGAACAAACCCGATTACAATCTCACCGGTTTTTTCTAGGAACCAAAGCCGACCAAACTTTACAAACGCACCGGCTTTTTCTAGGAACCAAAGCCGACCAAACCTTACTTTGAATTTTTACACTGAAAAAATTCTAACCCACCTACTTTCCCACTTAATGGGAAAAACTAAACACCTCCACAAAAGGAGAGAACAAGAGAATGAAGTGATGCTAGTATAGCTAGCTAACATTACAACTTGAGAGCAGAATAAAAAAATACACAAGGAGCTTTATACGCGTAGAGATTAGCCAAGAGAGAAAACTCATGAAAACCGAAAACGAGTTACCAACAACTCGTTTAAAAGAAACCGAAAGAAGCTGAATCTTGAAGAGAGAAAATCATTTTCAAGAATTTGGAATGCTTAAGTAAGAATATCTTCAAGTAAGAGCAAGAAAACTTCAAGAAAGACTCGAATAATCTTTTTCAAAACACAAGCTTGCCGATTTAAGAAAATCCAAGTGCAGGAAATAGAAACAGTAAACCTGAAATTGTTTGCAAGCAGAAAGAAAAAATGCAGCTTCAGGTTTTTGCTTGATTGCTAGCCAAAAGCTTCTCCAAATGATCACTTCTTCAAGAGTGTATACACATTTTTGCTAGGGAAGAAGTTAGGGAACATTTAGAGCTTGAGAGGAGAGCTTAGAACACTTAGAAAAAATTTTGCAAGTGAATGTTGTGTAGTTCTATCGTTGGGACAGCAGGAGAAAAAAATGGTTCAGCTGAAGGAAGAATGCCCTTAATTAAAACTAATAAATAAGAGGTTGCCATGTGTCCATGTCCTACCCAAAGACCAATGAGAGGAAGGCAAGAGGAGGGCATTTTAGACTTTTTCATGCACAAGAAACAGAGATAAAGTTCCAAATTTTCTGGAAACATGTTTCAGAAAATATGGCAGGAAAAACAACAATGTTGGAGAGAGAAAAAATTATAAAAACACTAAATTATGCTTGCTTAGTATGAGGACAAATGAAAGAATGCCAAGTAGTATTATTATGTCCTTAAAACATGCTAAAAAGGACAACCACATCTCAGCACAAGTACAAAAATTTTGTGCAAAAAGATATGAGTTGGAAAACATCAACTCAATGTTTCTTCTTTTGAAAAAATGACAAAATGGGAGAAAAATAAGAGTTTTGTGGACTTTTCATAAAAAGGAAAAAAAGTTTTAGCACAGCCAAAAATAGTGTAATAATGGTCAAAAGAAAATTCTGGGCGGACTAGGTTGGTCTGTCCTGGCCCAGCAGAATCAATCGGTCGATTTGGTGAAATTGACCGGTTGTGCAGTTTTGGCTTAAAAGATGAGTAGTTTGAAAAATTTTTAGGCCACTAAAAAATAGAATAAGATAATATTCTAGTCCTACTAATGCAAGTGAAAAAAAGGAGAAAACTTTTAGGAAAAATGAGTAAAATCTCTTCGCAAACTATCGCGTTTACATTAAGTCCTATGAAGTATAAGGAAAAACAAATGGTGAGTTTCGCTTCACTTGGACTTGAGAATATCCATCTTCTAACAGACGATTAGTCTATAAAAATGTACTTAGAAGAGGATTAGTACTAAACCTAAAGTAATTATAATCATCAAAATCAATGGGGTTCAATAGATAGGCCTTAGGCAGCGCGTCCAGCATCGCGTCGGTTCCATTCCAGGACTCACATTAATGTTCTCGCCTTGTAATGCGTGGGGCTGACGTTAACACGTGATTCCAGCGCTGCACCTCAACCGTACACATGACGCCTTGAGGACACTAACCCTCTATTATAATAATTATAATAATTGCTTTTTCGCAGGTCTCAACCCTCGGCCATGACGATTCAGCCTTCTACAAACATCGGGGACGACCTATCCCAGCTCTCCCCAAATATCGGAGATGATATATCTCAGCTCTCCCCAAACATCGGAGATGATGTATCCATAAACATCGGCTACAAGGTTTAACACCGTCAAGCACGAGGATTGGCTGATCTAATCATCCATTACCCTTTTAGAATAGTTATGCCTTCAGTTCCGAATATCAGATCTTGCAATAGCTTCGATGCTAACATATAGCCCAAGCCGCAGCTGTCAAACCCCTCCAGACTGACAATCGTATAATTTGTACAGGTCTGACAGCTATACCGTATACACATTTTCATACTTGGAGTACGCTGCCACAGCTCAAGTCAAATCACCAGAGAGAGGAAGTTATTCTCCTAACAAGACATCTTTAGCTTGCCTCATACTCGTGGCCTACAGACTGCCATTACAAGCCAGACGAAGCTCCTCTTTCTCACGCCTATAAATACTCTTGAACAAGCCTCACACCAGAGGTTTGACTCTCCAGAAGTTAGACCTGCCAGAGGATTCACTGGCCGGATTCTTTTTCCCTATCTGGAATCTCTTCAATTGGGAGCTCTTCGAACCTTCGGAGCCTCCTCCCCTAGACAGTTGGAACTTCATTTTTCTTTTTGTTTTCCTATACAATTTTGTACTAGGCCTTACAGGCCCCCCCTCCTTTAAGATATAGTGAAAAACTTTCGGCTGATCCGATGGACATAGGGGATTTTCTCCATAAACTACTTTAAATTTTTGTGTACTTTTCTGGATGCTTTTTTCTTTCTCATTTAAGCCATAATTATCAGGCTTAGCCCTCTGTGTACCGCTGTCTCTTGGGACCTTCTCCTTCTCACATCAACAATAGAACTCAAAAAACATGAATATAGTTTCTATTGTATACAATTTCCCCCCTCTTTCTTTTGTTGCAAAATTGATGTTGTTGGGATTTATGTTGCTCTTGTTGGCAGCAACTTGGAGAACAATTTTAAGCATGTATATTTATTTAAAGTTCTATAATAATAATTTTTCTCCATATAAAATACCAGAGGTAGGAGGTAGGAGAGAGTACAAATGCTAATAATCTTTTATCTCATGACCAAAGGATGCTTATGGAGTTATCTCTTCACCATCTATTGAGGAGGGATATTAAGCGAAAGTCGGAAGACGTGAAGAGGTTTGCTATTATATATTCATATTTATTCTAAATTCAACTATTAACAATTGTGGGATACGTGTTTTGACACTAATGGCCTATTTATTTTAAAAGTTTAAATTTAACAAGATTAAAATTAAACTTGAATGAAGATATTTTTTTAATAAAAAGTTGTAAATGATGTGAAATAAAGTTATTTATTGTATTAGAATATGTGAGGGATGTAATAAAATGTTAAGTTATTATAATGAGATATGTAAAAGATGTAATACAATTTAGTTATTATTTTGGTAATATGTGTAGGATGTGAAATAAAATTAATTTTTAATATTAAATTTTATGTGTGATGTGATATGCCTGTTTAAAATTAAATTAGATTAATTTTGAACTGCCAAATAAATAAAGGGCTAAGTATTTGTAGAGTTACTTTAAATCTTGCATTGTCTATGTGATCTCAATTAGTAATTCTATTCAATAAGCTCCCATCAATTCAGCTAAATAAAAAAAAAACCTTAGTCCAACAAGCTTAAGCTCCCAACCACAATTTAAATTTTTATGAGTCTACAAGCCTAATGCGTCTAGCAAGTTCCTAGTGGGATGTCCCAAAGGTAGCCACACTGTGTATTCTATTGTGTCTGTCTCTTTAGTTGTATATATAAAAAAAAAGGCTAGAGCACTACCAAAGCTGCTCACAATGGTTATCAAAATAACTGAAAGTTCAAATGATCGATCAGCAACACATCGTGCAACAAGTTGCCTAACCCATTTTGTGGGAGAATTTGTTGACTATTTACTTTTTTAAATTTGAGCGTCTAGTCAAAGTTATTTGATTAAAGTCAAAAGTGATTGACATGGACTAAATTATGTCAGCCTTCTAATCGAGTTAAAGTCATAAATTTTTCAAGAAACCTTCTACAAATTCACTAAAATTTTCAAAATATATAGAATAATGTTAGTGGCATGATTATCAAATTTTGAGCTAATTTAATCCCCAATTTGATTTTATATTTTGAGTTATTTCAATTAGTAAGTTCATTAATATGGCAAAATGTTAAAATTCTTTGAAAAATCTTCAAAAAGATGCGTTATTAGTAGAAAATTAACTTACAAAATTTATGGTAATTTGGTGCTCGAATTGATATAAGATAAGTGAATATCAGTTAATTTAGGCAATCTAAATTGTAAACAAATCAAACAAAGTCAAATATTATCAAATTTGAAGACTAGGGTCATTGACTAACACTTACAAAAGTCTTTAATAAATTTTAAAATTTGAGTTTACTCAATTTATTCTCATTAATAATTTATTAAGGGGGCGTTTGGTTCGTTGTTATCTTAGTGTTATGTTATGTAATCTAAATGTCATGACATCTAAATGTCATGATATCTAAATGTCATCTTTTAATTAATAATTTTATAATCTAATAGAAGATTATTTGTAAATATCATTAAACCAATCAATTGTCTTCTCTAGTTGACATGAATTGGTCGACTTACACCATCAAATTGGATCAAAATTAATTCTATCATGTGGAAATGAGTTAATAACTCTAATTTAGCTAAGCCTAACTCAAAATGAACCTAATTGAAGAGAAATAATTCATTAAGCCTAAAAGGATCTAGTTAAAAATAAATGGAAATATGAGCCTTTATCATGCAATTTCGTCGTCCCATTACAGCCGGTTTAGGGCGACCAGATCGTGGTCGCGGAACGATCGAAGGAGGAGAGAGGCGGCTCGAGCCATCCTTCCCTTCTTCTTCCTCTCCCACTCACCATCTTCTCTCTTCCTCTCCAGCGGCGAGCCACGGCAACACATCGGCAAGCAGCGCCGTCCTTTTCCACAACAGCAGCAGCCGCGCTTTCTTCACATCCAACGGTGAACAGCTCCCCCTTCTTTCTCATGCTTTTTTCCCTCTCTCTCCCTCTATTTTATTTTTCTGCGTGTATGATGTGTTGAATGCTGTCGATCCCTAACCCAACCGAATTCAATTTTGTTCTCCCTTCCTTCCTCGTATCTTACGTTGGGCTCATGGTATATGTTGGTGCGAACCCTAATCTCCGAAGCCCTTCCTTCCTTGTATGATGTGTTTGAAATGTATTTTCTTTTAAAGCTTATGATTTTCTTTATATTTTTTATTTTATTAATAAAAATATTATTTTTTCAAGGCAAAGATGAAAATGGAATTAGAATCAAGGAGCATACTTCGTAAAGAGGATATATTACGTGGAATCAAGGTTGGATAAGCAATATAGTTACAAGAACCCAGTGAGAGCTGCAGACGAGGGTGCACGGGTGCTTGAGGGTGGTGTTGGCGTGATGGCGCCTGAGGGCAGCACGGGTGCAATGGCTCCAGCAAGAGGCGCAGGCGCATTTGCGTCGGTTGAAGCGGGCGATGTGAGAGAGGTGTTGCGTGTACGACGTCGCAAGCGCAACGGTGTAGGGGCAGTGACATCTACATGTGGAGTGGATGTTGTCGATGTAGGAAAAATTAAAATGAGAGATGTCGCATATGTTAATCAATTTTATGGTTTCTTTTATTTTATTTAAATTCTAATAAATAAATTATTATATTTATTTAATGTGTCTAAAAAGTTTTGTTCCTTTTTTTGCAGAATTATGTTCTGAAATATATAACATGATAAAAGGTCATTTGTCTACTACTGTATTGATTTCTAGCACCACAGAAGATACAATGCGGGAAAATATTTCAAAATTTATCACTTCAGTAATGACAGGGTAAACACAATAATTTTTGGAAATGTATTTTCTTTCAAAGCTTAGGATTTTCTTTATATTTTTTATTTTATTAATAAAATTTTTTTTTTCAGGGCAAAGATGAAAATGGAATTATAATCAAAAAGCATACTTCTTACAGAGGATATATTACGTTGAATTAACGAGGCTGGATTTAGCATGCTCTTTAATGGCCTTAATGTATACTTATCTTTTTGTAGATATATTTCTCATTTTAATTGATTTTCTTACAACTAATTTATTTTTATGTACTTTTACATGCACCAACAAGCAATAAAGTTGCAACAACCCCGATGAGCGCGTCTGCACCGGTGCTGGAGGGTGGTCTTGGCATAATGGCGCCTGAGGGTAGCACGGGTGCAGTGGCTCCAACAAGAGGCGCATAAACCCCATAAACAAGAGGCGCAGGCGCATTTGCGCCTGTTGGAGTGGGCGATGCGGGAGAGGTGCGCGTAAATGCAGAGGTTGAGGGGCAGACGATTAGAATTGTCGGGGAACAAGCGACAGAGGGCACAAGCAGCCTTCTTAAGCTTTTAAGAACATGGGTCATATATCAAATAATGAAGGGTGTGCTACGTATGCTCTCCAATAGGATTTCAATGGGCATGAATTTACATATGTGCCTGAGTGTCATATGTTCTATTACATCTCTTACAACTCTGTAAGTACATCTTATAGTAAATTTACTTTTTATATTTTGTTGGTTTTTATTTTTATTTTTATTGATATTTTTTAATATAGTGCTCAAAGGATTTGTAGAAAAGAAGGAAAGAGAGTCATTCAACAGCATCATTTTTATGCGACGAGCATATTTTGATGATTTTATTTGCATCACAAATTTACTCACATTTGTATCGGTATGTAAAATTAGGAATATTTTAAAGTATGGTAAATTACATTCAGGTCTTTCAGTTTAAGACATAATATTACACAGATTCATGAATTAAAATTTTTAGCATCTTGGTTCCTGAGTAACATATTATATCTCAACTAGGTTTTTTTCTAATTTATTATTATATATTTTTTAAATATCTTTTTTACCTTTATCTTTTGCATATCCCCCTCTCTCCTCTCTCTCTCTCGTCTCCTCTCTCTTGCTCGTCTTTGTGCGAGGAGGGGGCAAAAAGAGAGAGGAAAGAGGGGAAAGGAGAGAGATAAAGGTAAAAATTGTATTTTTAAAAAATTATAATAAAAAATTAGAAAATGACCTAGTTGATTTATCATATGTGACTAAGAGATTTAGATGTTAAATTTTTAAAATTGCAAACTTGTGTGATATTGTTTTTTAAAATCAAAAATCTAAATATAATTTATCGTTTAAAGTATATAAAATCTTTTATAATGTATATATTTATGTAGGATTTTTTTGAATGTGATGATGATGGTGAAAATGAAGATAAAGGCGATGATAGGCTAGACACTTCTGGTGATGGCAGCGGCGGGCTGGACGCAGGTGGCGGCGGCGGGCCAGATGCACGTAGCGACAACAGCGGGCCAAATGCTGTTAGTGGAGATGGAGCTGGAGAGACTGATGTTGAAGATGAAAGTGTTGAAGATGAAAGGAGCCGCTCCTTACCAAAGCCGCTCCTTACCTTTTGAATATTTTTATTAGATAGTGATGAAATTATATTCTTATGGTCTTCAAAAATGGCTATTCACTCGGTTACAATTTGCATTGAGTTTAGTCTAAGGAAAATTTTAACTTCGTGTAATTGGTGGATAACTAAGCTGCTAAATTGACTTCTTGAAACATGCTTCATTCATATTCTTTGCTATTCAGTCATGCAGTTGAATCACAACTTCCCAACCTTGGTCTTAGGTCACAGGACAACCAAGTGTATTGTATTATGCTGCAACAATCTTTCAGGTTTTTTTTTTTCATTTATCTTTAAAGATTTTGTATCTTGTTCATTTTCTTACTAATCTTAGTCTTTTGAACTCTACATCTGGTGAATGACATTTTTTTGAAGTCATCAAATTCAGATTTGTGAGGTTTCCATTTGTAATTTATACGTAGGTGTAAATTACTAATGGTAACCTCACAAAAAAATGACTTATACCTTCAGAATGCGAAGCAAAATTGAAACACGGGTAGCATCTGAGGCTGCCGAAAACCATGCACTCTAACAACATGGAATGTAGAGTTCAAAAGACTAACATTAGTGAGAAAATGAACAAGACGCAGAATTTTTAAAGATGGATGAAAAAAAAAGAACGTAGGAGCACCTTAAGGATTGTTGCAACATAAAAAATACACTTGGTTGTCCTGTGACCCAACCAAGGTTGGGAAGTTGTGATTCAACTGAATGACTGAATAACACAGAGTATGAATGAAGCATGTTTCAAGAAGTGAATTTAGCAGCAACTTAGTTATCCACCAATTACACGAAGTTAAAATTTTTCTTAAGACTAAACTCAATGCAAATTGTAACTGAGTGAATAGCCATTTTTGAAGACCATAAGAATATAATTTCATCACTATCTAATCAAAATATTCAAAAGGTAAAGAGCGGCTCCTTTCATTTTCAACATTTGTCCCTCCAGCTCTATCTTCACTAACAGCATTTGGCCCGCTGCTGTCGTCACGTGCGTCCGGCCCGCCGCTGCCACCTGTATCTGGCTCGCCTTCGCCATCACCAGGAGTTTCTGCCCCTATCATCGCCTTCATTTTCACCATCATCATATTCAGAAAAATCATACATAAATATATACATTATAAAACATTTTATATACTCTAAACGATAAATTACATTTAAGTTTCTAAGTTTAAAGAACAATATCACACAAGTTTGTAATTTTAAAAATTTAATATCTAGATCTCTTAGTCACATATAATATATCAACTAGGTCATTTTCTATTTTTATTATAATTTTTTAAAAATATAATTTTTACCTTTATCTCTCTCTTCTCCCCCTCTTTTCTCCCTCTTTTTGCTCCCTTCTCGCACAAGACCGAGTGAGAGAGAGGGAGAGGAGAGAAAGAGGAGAGAGGGAGAGAGGATATGCAAGAGCTAAAGGTAAAAAAGATATATAAAAAATATATAATAAAAAATTAGAAAAAGACCTAGTTGAAATATCATATGTTACTCAGGAACTAAGATGTTAAAAATTTTAATTCATGAATCTGTGTGATATTATGTCTTAAACTGAAAGACCTGAATGTAATTTACCATACTTTAAAATATTCCTAATTTTACGTACCGATACAAATGTGAGTAAATTTGTGTGACAAATAAAATCATAAAAATATTCTCGTCGCATAACTTCATTTAAATGATAATGTTGAATACTCTCTTTCCTTCTTTTCTACAAATCCTTTGAGCACTATACGAAAAAATATCAATAAAAATAAAAAAAAACCAACAAAATATAAAAAGTAAATTTACTATAAAATGTACTTATAGTGCTGTACGAGATGTAATAAAACATATGACACTCAGGCACATATGTAAATTCATGCCCATTGAAATCCTATTGGGGGGCAAACGTAGCATACCCTTCACCTATATGCTTAAAAGCTTAAGAAGGCTACTTTTTCCCTCTGTCGCTTGTTCTCCGGCAATTCCAATCGTCTGCCCCTCAACCTCTGCATGCAATGTAGACATGAGTCGTAGTGTCGATCTCGTGTGTCCCAAGGTTGGCTGTCGGCTGCTCTCTGATAATCTCCACATGCTCTACGGCATCAACTGTCGGCTGCGTCCCGACGTCAACGGCCTCAGTTGCCTTAGCAAAACTGTTGTCAGCTGTGAATTGCATCCCGGCAAATCCCTGCACTGTAGCCTCAGCGATTGGTTGAGGCCACGAGTCGCTTGACGGCTCTGCTCCGATATCAGCAACTGGCAATGCATCGACAACATCCACTCCACATGTAGATGTCACTACGCCTACACCGTTGCGCTTGTGACGTCGTACGCGCAGCACCTCTCCCGCATCGCCCACTCTAACATGCGCAAATGCGCCTGCGCCTCTTGCTGGAGCCACTGCACCACGCCCACAGGCACCATTACGCCAAGGACACCCTCAAGTACCGATGCATCCGCGTCTGCAGCTCTCATCGCTCTCATCGGGGTTGTTGTAACTTTATTGTTTGTTGATGCCTATAAAAATACATAAAAATAAATTAGTTGTAAGAAAATCAATTAAAATGAGATATATATCTACAAAAAGGTAAGTATGCTAAATCCAGCCTCGTTGATTCCAATTCCATTTTATTCCACGTAATATATCCTCTGTAAGAAGTATGCTTCTTGATTCTAATTCCATTTTCATCTATGCCCTGAAAAAAAAATATTAATAAAATAAAAATATAAGGAAAATTATAAGCTTTGAAAGAAAATACATTTCAAAAAATTATTGTTTTTACCCTGTCATTACTAAAGTGATAAATTTTGAAATATTTTCGCGTTTTGTATCTTCTGCTGTGTTAGAAATCAATACAGTAGTAGACAGATGAGCCTTCATCATGTTATATATTTCAGAACACATTTCTGCTGAAAAAAGGAACAAAACTTTTTAAACACATTAAATAAATATAATAATTTATTTATTAGAATTTAAATAAAAATAAAAGAAATCATAAAATTGATTAACATATGCGACATCTCTCTTTTTAATTTTTTTTTCATATTTTTCATAAACACTTAAAAAATTTATTGATAATAGAATTTAGAGACATTGATATAGATTATTAATCAAAGCAATTAATAAGTTGCAGATAATTAAATGCATCTCAAAATACTAATCAATTTTTTAGTAACATTATGCAAATATAAAACAGCATATAAGTAATCAATTTATAAGTTCAAAAATTTATGTTATGAATTTCGTGTTTGAATGAGTTCATTATGTTCTTTTATATAAAAAAGATTTGGACACAGATTTTCCCCTAGCTCGAAATTGGAATATTACTAAATTAAAAAAATTAGACTACATGTAGGCTTGGAATATTCTCAGATAAACTTAAAAAATTAGATTACCAGCTGAAGTTATTCTACAGGAGAGTAAGAAAGAGGATTTGGAAGGGAGGGTGGAAGAAGGCTTGCATATATTCTTGCTAGGAGAGTTGGAGGTGCAGTGAAAAGGAAGTTTCTTTGCTTAGTTCATCTGAATTTGATGACTTCAAAAAAATATCATTCAGTTGAGTCACAACTTCCCAACCTTGATATTAAGTCACTGGACAATCAAGTGTATTGTATTTTGCTGCAACAATCCTTCAGGTGTTCCTATATTCTTTTTATTTCATCTTTTTTTAAAGATTCTGCATCTTATTCATTTTCTCACTAATCTTAGTCTTTTGAACTCTACATTCCATGTTGTTTGAGTGCAGGGTTTTCGGCAGCCTCAGATGCTACCGTGTTTCAATTCTGCTTGGCATTCTGAAGGTATAATTCACCAATGACATTTTTTTGAAGTCATCAAATTCAGTTTTGTGAGGTTGCCATTAGTAATTTATGTCGTTTTTTTGTTTTTGAAATTGCATAACAAGTATTTTCTGTAAAGAATTATTATTATACAGGTTTATAATTTTTCATAGTTTTTTGATTGCTTTTTTATTCTATCTTCCTTTATTTACATGTGTAAATTAAAAGATGCAGATGTATATGCATGTCTGTGTTTGTTGAGTTAAACTTTTATACTAGAAAAATATAACCACTTATCATCCCAATATTTTTTGTCATGTGATTCGAAGGTGTTAGACTAGGATAAATTTCTTGCATTCTGTTTACCAGTAGTCGTGATTACGAAAAGAAATGATGAAGGAACTGACACCACAATGTTAAAAATTTGTCTTTATTCTGTAGTTCCTGAAAATCCAATGCATAAAAGTATTATAAGCCAGTGCAACTTCATTTGTCAACTCCCCCTTACAAAGAAAAACATTGGAAATCACTAATTAGACTTATGTTTGCTATGTCCATTTATTTTATGATATAACTGGAAGTTTATGGATTTTGTTGTTTCCATTTTGTGGACTTTATACTATGCAGTCTTTGAATTCATGCCACTTGATTAAAAATTATGCTTCTTAGGACATGTTTTCTTGAAGATTTGCCTAAATCTCTGTTTCGGTGGTTACACTAGCTTAGTTATTAGTGCTTTGTTTTACTGATTTCATAGGTCATATAATGCATAAATATAAAAATATCCCACTCGAGATGCTACTTTTCGTGACTTCGTTGGAGGATTTAAGAATTTTTTGACATATTTTAGAAATAATTTTAAACAATTTCCTGATGATTCATGTAAGATATATTATGCTAAAAAATTCTTGGTATAATTTTTTGATTTGCTTGACTGGAATAGCTGCCACACCACCTTTTTGATGAAGCGTAGATATAAAAAAGGATATAAGAAATTCCTACATACTTTGGAAATACTTTTAAACAGATTTCTGATCATTCATATTGATATTTTGTTTTTAGAAAATGCCTAGTATAATTGCCATGTATTTCACCTATCACCCCGTTTGTCTAATCTTTACTTGAACATCAAGACTCATTTTTTTCCCTTTTTATTAACTTACGTTTTTGTACTAATTATATTCTATCTCAATTTTTGTAGGCGATCATTATTTTTGTTGGTTATTGCTATCTTATCTAGTTGATCAAATTGATGCAACAACGCTTAGACCATACTCGTCAAAATTTTATTTTACATTTAACATAGATTATAATATTAAAAAAATAATTTTATTTTATATTTTATGCAGTTTTTAATATAATTAATTTTATTTAACATGTAATATAAATATTAATATAATAAGTTAATTTTATTTCTTGTCATATATATGTTTCATGGCTAAAAAAGCCACCTTTTTTTTCATTTTTTCCTTCATCCATGCTATAAAAACTTTCGATAATTATTTAAACTCTTCTTCATCTATGAGGATGAAGTTGATATTATATAAACATATAAATATTAGAAGTGCACTGACATATGACACAAGTTACATATACTAATATATGCTATTGGGCTTATCCACGCGTTGCATTAATTTGAACAATTAGAGATAGCAACAACCAACAAAAACTATGATCGCCTCCACTAATTAAGATACAACATAGTTAGTTGCAAAACGTAAATTAATAAAAAGGGAAAAAGATGGTTCTTGATGTTCAAATGAAGATTAGACAAATGCAATGATAAGTGAAATACATGGCAATTGTGAAGAACAAAAGGTTGTACTGAGCATTTTCTAGAATAATGTATCTATATGAAAGATCAAAAATTTGTTTTAAAAGTATTTTGAAAGTATGTAAGAATTTTTTATATCTTTTTTTATATCTATGCATTATCAAAAGAATGAGATCACACATTCATAGTGCATGTCAAGTAGGCAATAATTCATTTAGTATATATATTATGTTGTGCTAATCGACTATGATTGCAGAAGAATTGTTACTGCCCAACCTTCTAGTAGTACTAGACATCCTGCAAGATAAGAAGCAGGACAAAGTCAAGGAGTACTACTAAACAGAGAACAATTGAATCAAGTGGTGACTGTTATAGCTAAAATATTGGAAGTAACTACTAGACAATTACAACTTGTTCAAGTTCAAGGTGGGGAGGCCTATATGGAAAGAGTAGTAAAGCTATTCAAATGAATAATACCTGAGCATTTTGAGGGTACCAATGATCCAATGGCAGCAGAAAAATGGATTATCTTTGGCTACAATTGTTATAGATGGTATGACAGATAATTGGTAGGCTGAACATTGTAGAGTCTTGTTTAATAGTAGATCTATAGATTCTATCACTTTGGAAGAATTTTTAATAATTTTTCGAGAAAAATATGAACCATTATCTGCTCATGATAAATTCAAATGAGAATTAAGCCATTTGTTACGATGAGATATGACAATGGCAGAATACGAAGCAAAATTTACTTCTCTAGTGAAGTTTGCCCCTGCACTGGGACCTGATGAAGAAAAGTATCGTCTATTTCGCACAGGATTGTGATCGTCATTTCGAGCTGTTGTACTATTTTAACATGTTAAAACAGCAGTAGTAGTAGAGCAGGATTAGTTGGAGAGGCAAGCCAGGAAAGAAGCATTAAGGAAGTGGAAAGTTATGACATCTAAAGCCTATTAAGGACTGACATCAAAGAGGTTTAGCTTAAGTGGGGCTACTGCATTTGCAAGTACTAGTGGCAGTTATGGAAGACCGAGATACTTGAGCTACTGCAACATTTGCAAGTACTAGTGGCAGTTATGGAAGATCGAGATGTCAAACTTGCGAAAACCTTCATGAAGGGGTGTGTCGAGCTGGTGATAGGATTTGTTACAACTATGGTGAAGTGGGTCTTGTGATATCCAGAATTTGATTGGAGATTTAAAAATTAAAGCTGATTTCGACCCAAAATGAATAGTTTTAGACTTAAAAAAATAATTTTTGACCTATTTATAAGAATATAAAAGTTGAAGGAATAAATTACAGTTTTTTCTTAAAGATTAAAGAAATATATGGATAACCTTGGGGCTGCTAGCAGCCAACAGCGCCCAATCCGTTTCTTTCCCCTCTCTGTCGTGTGCCAGACAAAAAAGTCAAAAAAAAGAAGCAGCAAAGCGGAGGAAGAAAGCTCTGTTTCTGCTTGCGCCCTCTATTTCGCTCGTTCCGCTGAGCCCAAGCCAGGAAAATTTATTGGGTTCGGATGCCCCCGCCACGTCACATTTTCGGACCTGCCTGTAACAAGCACTTTTAACTATAGGTGCTTGTTATAGAGATTTCTATAACAAGCACCTATAACAAGCACAATTTTTAGATTTCTATAACAAACAGTTTTAATTCTATAACAAGTACATTTATACCTATACCAAGCAGATCCGAAAATATGCTTGTTATGGGGTATCCGAACTCAAGTTTTCTTCCCAAGCCAGCGGCAACGGATGTAGCGCCCACAGCGCCCGCAGCCAGCAGGTGGAGGAGAAGAAGGAAAAGAAGAAGAAGAAGAAAAGGAGCAGGAAAAGAATTTAAACGAGTTTTCTGGTCCAAATTTCTGCACGTATTTCTCGTCTTTCATCGAGTTATCAACATGCCGTATAAGAGATAGGCAAGAGTTCTAAGTTGTTTATTAAATTAAATTTGTAATTAATTAATTAATTTGATATACCTGATTTTATGCGTTATGGTTGTATTAAAAAACTGTGTTCAGTTGAATGTTCATTTTGCAGTTAAATTCATGTTAGTATAATTGTTATTTTTAGAATATAATATTATATATATTGATTTCTGATCAAGCTACATGATTGATTAATCGTAAATCAGAATATGAGATTTACATTTCTTTATGCTAAAATAGAACTATAAGAATATTAAATAGCATAATGATGTTTATATAGTGCATTATTGAGTTGTTTACTAAGTTTAAAGGCAAAATATGCTTTGTTGACTTGGAACAACTAAATGAGATAATAAAGATATTTCAAAGATCGACAACGAATTAAAAGAGTTTGTTATCGCGTTTATGTCCTTGCTTATGCTCGAGCTATATGATATGGTAATCTGCCAACTATCGGGGATGGTTGCCAAAATATGTGTCAACTATCGGGGATAGTTGTATATGTGATACTCCTCCATTTGCGGGGTATAGGAGTTATCAAGGATACTATGCATATGTGTTGATGAAAAAGAAGCAGTTGAGGCATAATCCAAGAAATCGGGACCCGAAAGATAAAAGTATAAAGAATAAAAAGGATTTACAACATATTATTAATATTGCATGTTAATGTGATATCAGCGTTTATGTTATGACTGTTAAATTATTTTAATTATTTATTATTAATGCTGATTAGAAAGAATGTATGTTGCTTGTAAATATTTTTATTTAGCAAGTTAGTGTTTATTACCTACTCAGTCCTAGGGTCGGTGGATGATGCCTTTATTGGTAGGTACTGGTGAAGAAAGAGGCACACGAAGGGTCTACGAGCACTAAATTAGGAGGGATTTGTAGTTCAGTTTTATCTTTTCTAATTGTATAAAGTCAAATGTATATTTTGGTCTGTGAATAAATAAAAATGTGTTAAATATATTTCTTATAGTTCAGCCTGTCATTTAGATTATATTATTTTCGCTGCATGTATTAAACAGTTCTGGTTTGTTAAAATTAAATATTTCTATGTACAATCTCCCTTATGATTTAAGTTAGTTGTCGTGGTGTTGCTAAAGGAGGACGTACAGTATGGTTCTATCTTTCTTATAGAAAAACGAATCTTGGGAATGAGTTATTTGAGATCACACACACATAGTACCTGTTAAGTAGACAATAATTCAATAATTTAATGAGTTATTTGAAATTATAATTTTTTAAGACCTATGATCAAGATTAAGAAAAATTAAGAAACCAAACTATAATTTCTCATAATTTAAAACCAAATTTAAAAGAAATTAAGGATTCAAATTATAATTTCTATTATATAGAATTAAGACCTAAAATTAAAACTATAAAAATTTGGGTGACTAAATCGAAACTTATTAGGACCTAAGTTTAAGACTAAGACAACTAGGGAAATAATATTAAAATTTTTACTATAAAGAATTATAGCATAGCATCGAAACCAATTGTAATTTTTAATAAATCGAGTGATCAACGTATAATATTTAAGACATGATATTAACAATAAAAGAAATTGAAGACCAAATTATAATTGTTATTATGAAAAATTTATGACTAATTCAAAAAATAAATAAATAAAGAGATAAATTTGTAATTTTTTCTAAGACAAGATAAAAAGATGAATTAAAAAATGAAATTATAATTTTATTGTAATAAATTATGTTCTAAGATCAAGGTTAAAGAAAATTGGGGAATAAAATTATAATTTTTTTGGACGTAAAATGTGATGCATGTGATCGAAAAGAGCAAGGAGTGATTATTGGATGATATCCCAAGAGAGGGGAATTACTGGAGTCAAGTAAGACTCCTGGTAGAGTTCTAAACAAATAAAAAACAGGTGAGAATAGCGCAAGAATGAATTGTCTTACATCAGAAATAAAAGAGAGTTTTTGGCTGTATAAGTAGATAATATGATCCCAAATAATCGAGACACACTCTGGCAAAAAAATCGTGAAACTAATAATAGAAAACTCTGTAGTTAAGCGTGCTTGAACTGAAGTAGTACTGAGATAGGCATTTTCTTGAAAAGTATTCGAATTATGCAATTTTCAAAAGTCAAAGTAGATAATACTTCTATATTTGACTCACAACACATTACATAAGATCTTGTTTATGAAAAATCAGAAGATTAGATTATAGATTTAATTATAAGAAATTAATACCTAATATTAAGGCTAAAAGAAACTAGGAAATTAAATTATAATTTCGTATACATAAGATGAAGTTCGAGAAAAGTTAGGAGATTAGAATATAATTTTTTTAAGAATAAAGACCTAAGATTAAAATTTAGAAAAATCATGATACCAAGTTATAATTTTTTAATACTAAAAGTAAGAATAAAAAAATTAAAAAAGTGAATTATAATTTTCTATGAATAAAGATAAATTGGGAATTCAAATTTTCTTTAGACTTCAAACAAAAATTAAAGGAAATCTAAGGATCATATTATAATTATTTTGTAAAAAAAATATAATTATTTTGGATGTAAAACCTTACCGATAAAATACTAAAAGACTAAATTATAATTTTTATTGTAAGAAATTAAAATTTAATATTAAGAATAAGAAATTAGAAAATTAAATTATAGTTTTTTTTAAGATGTAAAATAAAATCTAAGAAAAGTTAGGAGATGAGATTATAATCTTTTTCGGATTAAGACTTATAATTAAAATTTTAAAAAATTGAAAACTAAATTATAATTTTTAGGACTAAAAATAAGAATAAGAAAAATCAGGAGATTAAATTAGAAGAATTGCATTGTAATTTCCTAATAACTAAGATAAATCTGAAAATCAAATTGTAATTCTTAGGACTTATTATAATTAAAGAAAATCTATGGATCGTTTTAGAATTTTTTGTAAAAAATTAAGACTTAAAATAAAGATGGTGAGAAATTAAGAGTTAAAAAGTAACTTGACATGTGATTGTGCACAAAAAGTAAGAAATGTATGGTTGTAATTCTTACATGGAGAAATGACATTTATTTGCAGAAAAAAATTTTTTTTTTAGCAGTTCAAAGTCTAGCCTGGTACAGATGACATGCATAATTCCTCATATTTTTCACTTCATAGAACTCGGAGAACAATCTACAGTATAACTACAATGCTTTTTATATTCCTCTAGTTATAACTAATTTATTAAGGAAGCGTTTGGTTCAATGTTATCTTGACGTTATGTTATGTTATCTAAAAAAAAATAATTAATTAGTTTACTGACATCTATAAATAATATTATATAAAATTATAAAATCATTAGTTAAAAGATGACATCTAGATTACACAAAATAACATCAAGATAATAACGAACTAGATGTCCCATAAGTGAAACAATATTTGCAAGTGACGAGTTATAATAAGATGCATCAATTCAGCTCAAACATGTACGTTGTTTATACTTGCCATACCTCTATGTCATTTTCTACAGAAATGAATATTTTGGAAGTGTAAAGAAGCACCAGGTTTTTTTTCTGTCAGCTACATTGCCACTGTCGATGGATATAACCTATCCAGTAGAGTGTAAATGCCTCCACCCAACAGAAGAGCTCCACTGCAAAAGTAATTATGTTTAATAAAAGAAAACTATAGATCATAAAGGTAATTAGAGCACAGATACAACAACAAAGCCTCACTCTGAAATTAGTTGTGTCATTTAAAATCCAATACAATAAGTAAAAAAAATAACAATAATAAAGCTCAGCATAAACAAATTTATATTTTTAAAAACATGAGTGGTATTTTCAATTAAGAAGATTATTAGGAGGAGTAGTTTCTTATAGGTATCAACTCTAAGCAGAGAAACTACTTTCAACAGTCAAATATTTACCTTACAGGGTTTATCCATGCTGAAAACTTCCTCAAAGAAAGCAAACCCTACAAAATTGAAAATAGAAATATAAGAATAAGATTAAGAACATCAATTGGTACATCCTAACTTATAAGAGATTAATTGTACAAATCTCCTCGCCAAATTACTCATATTTAATGTTACATGCACTTACTCTTGAACAAATTTTTATTTTATAGAAGTTTTAAGCCAGGGCCATTGTCAAATGTCTATGGCCTCATCACAATTTCTTTTTTAACTAATCATGGTTTAGGGCTTAATTCACTGGATTATTCAGTAAAATAAATTTTAATCTATTTGATGATCCAATAAATTAAAATTCTAAATCATTATTGGTCAATTTATTAGTTAGTTATTGGGATGCATAATATTTCTCTTTTTGTTAGTTTATATTTGAAACACCATATAAATCGTAACTAATTTAAACCCGTATATATAAGGATCTAAGAGATTAATGGTTTACACTTCATGGGCAGAATAATTTGTCAAAAGAAGTAAGACCAGTAGTGATGTTCTCCTATCCTGATGGGGAATGAGCATGCCTGAATACCATAGGGTCTCAGATTCAAACCACACCACCATAATTTTCAATTAGGAGGAGGGAAATTATAATGTTTAAGAGTAAATGAACAAAAAAAATGTAGATTAGAGTGTAACAACAATTGAATCTTAAAAACCTATAAGTAGTTTACTCTTATGTGTGATGTTCTCCTAGCCCAATATAGAAGGAGCTTCTCTAGGTATTAGGAGGTCTTAAGTTCGAATCATGCTACCAAAGTTCTACCGCATTTCTAAGAGGACTGGAAGAAATTATGGTGTCAATGGATAAGATCAAAGAAAAATAAACTCTTTCTTATTCAAACATCTAATCAAATTACCTATTCTCAGTACTTTTTAACTTCCTACTATATACACAAACGATTACTTTGATTCATCTTAAGCTCTCTAGTTCAGATGCCTAGATCAGGCCTTAAGGATTATGAAAAATTGATCTACTAACTCACAAAAAAGCAAATAAACCAATCATCAACAATCATGACACAAACAATTCATAAGTATCAGTTACCTTAAGAAGTTTCTGACTGTTAGCCCGATTCTACTAATGCATTTCTTTGTTCATCAAGGTTCAAAAAAAATTTAGCAAATTCAATGAGAATCTACCATGAAGATGGTACATCAACTTGAAAATGCCGTGTTGTCAGAAAACCAAAATTCGGACAAAAGCTATACTACTGAGAGGGTATCATGAACCTGCAAAGAACCAGCAAAGGAAGCTGCAAGTAGAAGAGGGGAAACATATCCCATGGTATATGTCAAGAGCAAGCTCCCACCAATTATGGGATCCTGATGTAAGTCAAATACACTAACAATCAGCAATGGACGAAGATTTGAAGAATTAACATAAGAAAAAGTTTTTCTTTGACGCATCATAAACAAAACTAGGTAAAGAAGCAATGTATATGATAATAACTCATCAATAAATAATCCTAAGGCGCACAGTGAATGTGATGTATCCAACAAGATGAATATACATAATATGACTGATTTAAGGAAAAACAATACGCACCAAAGAATGACTTTTCATTTCAAAAGTTATTTTTCTGACCCTAAAAGCTTGGATCAGAAGAAGGAAAGGCTGAACAAGAAAAACTACTCATCATCTAGCTGAGATCCAGAATTAAGGTTATGAAAAAGGCAGAATACTATGTCATCTTCCAACTCAACTCAGTAGCGGGATGTTGAAAGGTGAACTATTGTTATTCCCATCCGTTTCCAATTACATTTGATATCTGTCCATACACCACTTGATAGAAAAGTGATTGTCAACTGCGTTGGAACATAGCTTCATCTATATACAGGTATATGATAGAAGGAATGGACTAATATTAAATTACTAATATTACTTGTTGAACACTTATGCAATATTCTCACTAACTAGCAGGGATAGACGAGCCTTGAATCTAACTTCAGGGTCGCTCCATGACCAACTGATTCCTATGCATGTAACCTCAACCTTTCATAATGCGGTCTGAAAATAGCCTTTTCGTCAAGTTCTCGCTGTGTTATTTCATTTTATTGTGCATTCTGTTAAAAATATATGCAGGCTGCAATATATAGCCTCAACTGCTTTATCACCATCATGTTGTCATATCCCTCATTATGAAAGTCAACAGGGAAGTTTGACAAGAGTCATACAAACCTAACCTCAAAAAGAATTTTCTTTGAGGAAGACAATTTGTCATCAAAGGTGTGTACAAAGAGACTCATCAAACCTCAATGGAGGAATCCTCAAATAAGAATCAGGTAGGAAAATAGAAACTTAGATGAACCACCCAAGTGGAGGAGTGATCACACCAATCTTCTTCTGCCAAAACAATTGAGCAAGTGACCTAGATGAGATAGTGACATGGCGGACAATTGCGACATTTCCAAAAAAACTGTTGCTCTTTCCTCCTACTATAAATGGTCAAAGAAAAGCAATGTTTGTAAGCTGCTAGTGGAGTGAAATTACTATTGTGAGGAAAGATTCAAACAGAGATAGTACTCCAGGAAAGCCATCGCTAGCAATGAGGACCATCAATGAATACAACCACCAATCTAGAGGAAGTTTAGCTTTCTGAAATCCTCTATATGTAGAGGAAGAATAAAAGAGAGGTCAGTTATATGCTTGCCATCTAGAGCCCACAAGTTTTAAATGAGAAAACTCAAACCACTCTTTCAATTTATCTAGTTATCTAGCTTTTGTGGCAACTGTGAAAGGGTGTTCTTACATTGAAAGTTCCATGAAGTTATAGTCCATTATATTTTCTCTTAGGCTCTGTTTGGTAATAAAAAAAAAAAGAAGATTTGGTTGGAATTTATAGTGATTTTTGAAAAATGTGTATGATGTGAAATAAAGTAAGTTTGTTATATTAAAAATTGTGTATGATGTGAAATAAAGTTGATTGATTTATTGAGAATTGTGTTGGATGTGAAATAAAATGATTGTTTAATGTTGGAATTTGTGTGAGATAAGATATAAAATAATTTTTAAATTTTTTTTTAAATAAATTTAAGATTTTAATCATGGGTAATTTTAGCCATGATTTTTAGTTCATTGCCAAACAGAGCCTTAAAGTTGTGTGAGATGCTGATAGGAAGATTCTCTTTAGTATTATGGTGTTGTACCTATGGCTCTGATACCATATTAAATCTCTTATTATTAACCTAAAAACTTATGCTGGTAGATTATAGCCCAGTAATAATTTTATATTAGCTTGTTTGGTTGGAGAATAAATTTGGGTAAGGAAAGAGAAAATATTTTATTTTATATAGCTGATGGGAAAGAAATTTATTTTAATATTAGAAGATGTGTAGGATGTGAAATAAAGTTTATTTTAAGATTTAAATTTGTGTTGGATGTGAACTAAAATTGATTTTTAACATTAAAATTTGTGTTGGATGTGAAATAAAGTTATTAAAATTTATAATAAATTAAAAATATTATTTAAAAAATGTTTTGTCCATTTTTGGGTAATTGCCAAACATGCCCTTTTTTTCCAAGAAAGTCTAAAGGAAGGGCTGACAAGAAAATATTTAATACCTTAAAGACCTCACAATTCAAAAATCATGAACCAAAGTAACATCAATCACGATAAAAATGATCTCAAAAATTTATTCTTATATTTTACATTGCAACTATTTTGTTAAAAAATTAACAAACATGACTAGTATTATATTTTCTCCACCAAAGTATTAGTGAAATTACAGGCTATCCTTTATATTGTATAGTTTGTTCTAATGTAAGGAGAGTGTGCAGTGCCGTATCAAGAACCCTTTTGCCAAGAGTTCAATTCCACCAGTCCATAATTGTAAATTTTAAAATGTACAAAGTACCAAAATTACATGAAATTTAAATCAAAACAGATTTTATATCATGCATACCCTGGATGCAGCCACAAATCCCAGAAGAGTAGCGAGAACAGGGGTACTGCAAGGTGAGGCAGCTAATGCAAAGGCAAGACCAGCCAAATATGCTTGAACACCTAAATTTGGAGTATTAAATAAAGAAATATCAATGCATAGAAAAGTTCAAAAGGACAAAATCATCACGGGGGATACCAGATGGCAAATTTGCTGCAGCAGCTCGTGGATCAAAATTATCAAAAAATGATGGTAGCTGTAATTCTATAATCTACAATAACCAAAGTAGTACAAAGAAATTCAGAAATAAAAATAAAACTTTTTATTCCAATAGCATATAATGATAGAATAAACTCACATCCAGAAGGTTCAAACCCATAACGATGGCTAAGCTTGAAGCAGCCAATGGAAGCCCCTTTCCTATTTGCCCATAAGCCTTTCCCGCAAAGGAAGCTCCAACTCCAAGGAGGGCTAATGTTGTTGCAAGACCAAGTGAGAAAGCAATTGAATTTGCAATACTCTGCAGAAAATAGCAGACAGAGAGGAAGACAAGGCTATGTCAGTTAAATTTATCATTTCCGTGGTTCTCGTATAGAACCCCAATATATGAAAATTATTACTTGAAATTAGTTTTCTGGTTTTATTTGAGAAAAGCTAAAATTTACATCAATAAATAGAGTAACATCTCACATTGAGTACGGATATATGTGCAAACTTAGTTAACACATATAACAAAATACATATACGATGCTTTTCAACTTGCATTTGCAAATGGAAGGCAACAAATGAGTCACGCATTTATTTACGAGCATCGATATGTTTAGCCATTGGTAAATGGTCAAATGAAGTTGGTTATATAATTATTTTCATATGAAAACCCCTAAATTCAAATATTACTCACCAATGAAATAAATTCTTAATTTATAAAAGTTAGGTTCATATATTATAAATTTAGGATTCCTGCAATTTTAAACAAGAGTTTCCATGATAAATAATAGTTAGCCCTCTATCAACCTAGAGGTCATAAGCTTAATTATGGCACGAACCTCTCTGACAAGTTGGAAATGCATATAACTACAAAAACCACATTAGCATCTAAAAGGCGAGTGAATCAGGTGTCGGTTAGGCCCCCTATAACTTTTTTTTTTTTAGTTTACCTTAAACTTCTTTTCTACTTCAATCATTAACGACAAGAAGATGGCAGAAGAAAACTGATAGGAATTCATTGATAGTAATATAATAGCTAACATCACTGAAAGACAGACTGATGCATCCATTACGATATTCTGAAGTCCAAATTTTTTGAAAAACTTTTGCAGTGGCATGTAAGCAAGAATAGATGATTTCTTGATAAAAAAGAAATAGTTTTTTTAATTTGAATGAGAAACTAGATAAAACAGATAAACAAACAAACAATCTAGTTATAGACACAAGTTCTAAGCAATAATCCTAACACTATGGGACTTGGGAAGTAACATTTTGTCGGTAGAAGTTACCTCTGCTTGACGTTTTCCAGAGCCAAATGCTCCTACAAGATTTTTAAGGCATCAATGTACCAAGTATAAAAATAAGAATTCAAATGGGAGAAAGCAAGCATATTCAATTATTATATAGAGTTTTTACATACATGCCACTTCAAACTTCAATATTTACAAAATAAGAACATAAATCAAAGTTGATGGATAAGAATGAGAGTTAAAAATTTATTTTAAGCCTTTTCTATATAAATATGAAGCTTAGAAGTAGCTTGCATGTAAAACCTCCAAAATTCTACTACTCTGCTTGATCTTCTATGCATACCTATGTAACCTAAAGTTAGTGGTAACACACTAAGTGTACAAGGAGATAGACTAGTGATAAGTCCTGCGCCAAAAATAACTGCAACACTACAAACACAGAGAAAAAATTATAAAAAAATATACAACGATAATATATATTAACTCAATAAAATGGGAAACAAAAGTAAATAAAGTATAACTAAACCTTGTGAAGCTCAGAGCAGACAACTGATCTTGAACAGCTAAATTAGCTTGTTGTCCAGAAGAATAAAGGAAACCCCCAAGCCAATCACCAAAGTTGATGTCTGCTAAAAATTGCATAGGGATACAATCCTGTGATTAAGAAAAATAATTTCTTCAGGCCATCTGCAGAGACAAGCAGAATACTGGCATTTATATAGATAACACAAATTTGAATTTTGTGCTGTCGTGTAAACTCATAAATTTGAAGCAAAATGTGCCATACACTCACGCACAAGAGGACGATAAATAAAATGTAAATGCAAGGGAAATCTTTGAAACACATATACATACGTAACTATATTAGTTGGACTATGCACATATGCATGCAGAAACAACAAATTAGTAGCACAATGAAATCTTCCTCCAAACTACAAATGTTTGCAATTCCAAAGGAAATTAACATCTTTGTGTCATTCTAATTGAAAAACATATTTAACCATCATCTAAAGTAGAAACTAGATCAATGTGATTCTAATTAAAATACAAATTTAACCATCTAGGGCTGGTAGCATCTTCTACAGTAGAAACTCGAATGATATTTCTAGTGGAAATCAACTCAATGTTTTATATCTTAAAATCAACTTTCAATAGATTACTAATATCTGACTAATGAGTCGAGGTCGGGACTTGGTGCTGGGAAGATTTTCGCCAGAGTACTGATATCTGACTACCGAGTCGTGGTCGAGACTTAGCGTCGGGCAGACTAACATCAGGATATCAGATTTAGGGGACTTGGACTGGGAAGCTGAATGGGATCTACTACACAGATGGGTCAGGATTCAATAGGAAAACCACTTACCGTAAATTGCTGCAGCGGCAAAGCTTTTGCAGCGTCCACCGCAACCATACCACCTGCCCCCAATGCGGCAATGTAAGAATTTCATCCAACACACCAGAAGCAGCATAATAATACACTGTAAAGAAAGCGTGTGCCTATAAAGGTAGCAGCCAGTGTGGAGGACGATGAGCGAGCAATTCCGACACCGAGCCTCCGTCGATTTCTTTCGCCTGAGAAGCTCAGTCATACATGGATAGAAGGATCAGCATAGTGCCGACAACAAAGCACAGGGGACGTCAGTGGCGAGGAACTCAGAGACAACAGAGAGGACGACAGGGTTTAGGGCTTACATGAGATCTTTGTGAACTCTTTCTTGGTGGCGGAGATCGGCGTCGCCGATTCAGCCACCGGCGAGCTCCAGCAGCTGCAGCTCCAGGCCATGGCAGAGTATCGACGCTACAGTGAAAACGACGCCGGGCCTGGCAGGCTGTTACTCTCGAAAAATTATTGGGTTCGGCGAGCTGCCAGGTACCTTTTTCATATGGCGACACTTGGCAGCGGACGGCCCAGCTGAGTTCGAAGATCTACGTGTTTATTATAAAAATAAAAGTATTTATTGTAAAAATAAAAGTACTTATTATAGATATAAAATTACTTATTATAGATATAAAAGTACTTATTATATACATAAATGTACTTATTTTGTATATAAATTTATATTTATAACAAACATATTTATGCTTATGAGCATATTTATGCTTATGAGCATATTTATGTCTATAATGAGCACATTTATGTCTATAACAAGCACATTTATGACTACAAGCATATTTATATTTATAATAACCTATAACAAGCACCTTTATGCTTATAACAAACACCTTTATGCTTATAACAAGCACCTTTATGCTTATAACAAGTATATTTATGCTTATAATAAATATATTTATACTTATAATAAGCACTTTTATGCCTAAATATGCTCGTTATAAGCATAAATGTGATTGTTATAAGTATAAATATATATAAATAAGCACTTTTATGCCTATAACAAGCACTTTTATTCCTACAACAATCACTTTTATTTTTATAACAAGCACATCGATCTCTGAACCCAACTGTAGTGGGTCGCTCGCTGCCAAGTGTCGCCATTTAAGAGGGGTATAAAAAGGTGACGTGACGAGTTCTCCAAATCCAATATTTTTTTCGAGAGTAACAGAGCAAGGCTGATAACGAGTCAAGTACGGGCGAGTTTTCTACTCAAAATCGAGTTTAATTAAAGCCTGACTTTCATAAAAAAAAGGGATAATTACCTACATGTCACATCATTTAGCTTTATTTATATATTATCCATCCATTCTTAGTTAATTACGCTATGTACACTCAAAACATTATAAAATTTTACATACACATATTTTAACTTATTTTCATTATAATGAGTAATCATAATTTTTTAATAACCTAACTATAGTTAGATTACAAAAAATCTGAGCCGTTCATCATAATATTTTAAAGATATTTAAATATATTTTGAGAGAAAATCTAAAATTTTGATGTTTAAGTGGTGATAAGGGAATGAGACATCCGCAATGTAAATTAATTTTAAGACAAATTAGCACTTTAGTATGGCATTGAGAAAGAAAAAATATGTACTATTAAGGGTAAAAATATAATTTTAACGATTTACTAACGAAATATTTTTTTTCAAATAGATTTTGACTGAGTTTTAATTCAAGTATGTGTATGTAAGATTTTGTAATATTTTGAGAGTGAATAGTATAATTAACTAAGAATAAATAGGTAATGCATAAATAAAGTTAAATGATGTGATATGTAGGTAATTATCTAAATAATAATAATAATAATAAATAAAGTCTAACTAAAATTTATTTAATTTCTGATTTTAAGTTAAAAAATTTAATCTTATTTTCATATTTCAATATTTATTTTAAAAATAATATATATTAAATATTTAATCCATTCGTTCATTCTATGAGCCGCATAAAATAAAGGTTTTTGCTTTTTTTGAGTCAGTTGTTAAACTTGCTTATTTCAAATAAGTTTTTATTGATTAATTTGTCTATTTTATTTTATTAAAAGCCTTTTAAAACAACTTTGCACAAATTAAATTAACATTTAATTTGAATTTAAATATCTATGACCTAAATTCTTATTACAAATAATGATAATTTCATGTCTTTATAAATCTAAAAATATAAATATTAAGGTAAATGTTATACCCGACATTAATTTTATTATAAAAAATGAAACATTTATATGGTAGACAAAGAAATTAAAATAATTTACGAATTTCACCATAAATCTCAAAATATTACAGATATCACATCTAAAACAACTATTTTTTTTCATTTTTCACATCCTGCAGTAAATTCTATTAGAAGATTTAACCATAGTTAAATCTCAGTCATTAATTGCATCATTTAATCATCGACCTTCATGTTAGGGAATCGCGGAGCTGCATTGGTTTTGGCGACAACATATTCACGCGAGGCTGCAGCATATTCTCGTGAGGCGACAATATATTTACGCGAGCATCACTCTGCTATTTGCATCTTCTTCTTAAGCAGGTATCACGAGCGAGCATCGAACCTTTTTGAGATTTAACTATAGTTAAATCTTCTGATAGAATTTACTATAGGATGTAAAAAATAAAAAAATAGTTGTTTTAGATGCGATATTTTTAATATTTTGAAATTTATAGTTAAATCCATAAATTAGCCTAATTTCTGTTTCCACCGTATAAATGTTCCATAAAAAATTTGTCATTCGGTTTAATTTTAAACAAATTATCTTTAATAGAATCATAAGTTTTATACTTAAATTTCAGTATTGTAATTTATTAAATAAAGTAAATTTTTAAATCAAGAAATTTTGTAACTTGTGATATGTAATTACTTTTTTGTTATTTTAAATTAAAAAAGAAATTTCAAAATTCATTACTAATTTGGTCATGAGCTAAGAGGAATATTAATTTCTTAAGTAGCCATTTAAAAAAGACGCATATATAACTGAAAACTAAGATTAGATTAAGAATTTCAACAAAAAGTTCATATTTTGGATTCAAAAATATCGCGTTTAAACATATAAATTAGTTTAATATGTATTTTTACTTTCTTAAAATACTTGATTTATCTTTTCAATTTTGAATAAACATATATATTATTAACTTTGATATATTTATAAAATATTTGTTTTATTAAAAACTAAAATTAAACTATACATATAATATCTACATTGAGCTCGCCATTTGCAGAACATATAACTAACACGAGCCGATAAATTACCTCATCTTTTTCCTTCATATTATTATTATTATTATTATTATTATTATTATTATTTAGAGCAATATATATTAAAAGCTTCTATAAGCATTTTCGAGCTTTTAATATATATCAAGAAGCTTTTAACTATGAAATTTCAATTTTATTTTATAATAATTAAAAATTATTAGGTGCAGACGAGTTGAACCATTCGGTGCTCAAGTGAGATGAAGTGGAACCCACTTGTCTACATGACAAGCGCAAATAGGCTATAAGGCTATTAGCGGTTTGATTTCAAGCTGATCTGAATCGGCACAAAATTAAATTAAAAATTTTTAATATAATTTTAATTTGATCTAAAATATAAAAAAATAAATTTTTATCCGATAATTATTAGATATAAATAAATGTATTCGCTCATTTAGTTAACTTGAATTATGAAGAAGAAAATCTAATCCATCCATCTACTAAAGCAAGCTATACTATATGTGTATATATATATATGTAATTTCTTTTAAATTTTGTAATTGATCTAAATTTGATTTATCTCAATTCATTATACCAAATCAAAATTAAATTAATAAAAATTTTGTGTCATAAACCAAATTAAAATTAGCTGCGAATAAACTTGAAAATTTTATTTTATTTTTATCATGTCCAATTTTGGCCACAATACCAATTCTTCAACATCACCGAATTAATTTGAAAAACACAATAACATGAGTGAAATAATCATGAAAATTCATAAATAATCTAATTCTAAGTAGAAACTCGCACATATGTGTGCAGAAAAGAGATGAAATTAACAATCTGACAATCACGCATATTTTATTAATTAACTCCGGAAACACACGTACAAAGACTAGGTAGGCGGTTTACATTAAAAAAAAAAAAACACTAATAAGATTGCAAGGGAGACATAGAATGATAGATGGATTTAGGATTTTTTTTTTGGTTTGATACCATGATTTAGGACTTTAGAGCAAAGTCGCAGGGGAAAACTCCACATCTGTTAGGAATAAGTCCCAATAATTTGCCGCAGTTATAAGAACTGGTGCGACGAAAGTCCCTTTTATCCTGTAGAGCAAACCGTTTTTCGTCGGTGGATGATGAAGTTGTAGGGCAATGAATTGAACCGTATACTTGATACCATCGGCAACAGGAAAATGCCAAGCGTAATCAACCAACACTTCGCCGACGAGTTCTAGCGTATGCCTCCTGTTGTATACTGTCAGTGCAGCTAGGCATGCAAACCTCATGCTCAGATCAGGATCGTCAAAATCCGCCCCTAAGGGCTGCCCCATGGTAGTTGCCATGAAGGCAAAGAGAGGAAAGAGAATGAGGAGAAGATGAGGAGCGGTAGCCATGGATGTTGACCACAAGCAGCAGAATATTGAGGAGGAGATCTAAGGTGATCGAGCATGGCATGGCATTTTATAGACGTACGTGAACTGCTTCTGATCAGCTATGAATTAATGTGATCTCCATGTGTATTAAACCAAAATCGATGGTGTTTTAATTAACATTGAGACAGAAAAGAGAATCTTCAAATTCTGCGGCTACAAGCGTCAGCATAATACTCAAAATTCAAAACTTGCTCTTACTCAATTTGAACTCGACTCAAGCAGGTTAGCTTGCTCGAAAAATTCAATTCAAGTACTCATAATAAACTCGATATTTATATAATTATACACATGTACGTATTTTAAATATATTTTAAAATAGGGTTTTTTACTTACAGAACATGAAATTTACACGAAATTACGCATTTCACCATCAATTCGTAAATATTACCACCATCATACCATATTCATTTAAATTTTACGCATTTCACATATTTCACATATTTCATATACTTTATAATATTATATGTAAATTAAAATGCATAAATTCATTAATATTTAAATTCTAATATATATTTTTATTTTTTACTATAAATACATCAATTTTCTTACTTCAATTAAAAATTATAGTCATGTTGATTTAAATTAGACACCCTAATTAGAAATTTTAAATAGGATAAATAAATTAAAATACATAAATTCATAAATATTTAAATTGTTATTTATATAAATTAATTTATTTATAGTATTTAATTAATATATTAATAATATAGTTAAGATC
>KZ452001.1:9618508-9665057 GCA_002786265.1 Apostasia shenzhenica
AAAAAAAAAAAAAAATTTAATTCCGGTTCGGTTCCGAACTGGTAATCCGGTTCGGTTCCGAACCGGATAACCGGTTCTGCTTACGCAGAACCAGTCCGGACCGGTTCTGCGGCCCAGAACCGGTTAGAACCGGACCGGTTCTGGATCGAACCGGTTCTTACTGGACCGGTTTCGGGTCGAACCAGTCCAATAAGCAGCCCTAGCGGGGAGTGATCGCCAGGTGATATCCTAAGAGAAAGGAATCGCTGATGCAAAGTGTGCTCTTGATAGCCTTTTAGGCTGAATAATGAGTAGTGAGAGAGGCACATGAATGAATCATCTTACATCGTAAATGGAAGAAAATCCTGAGCTGTATAAGTAGATAATGTGATTTCAAATAGCAGAAACATATTTTGGAGAAAAACAATAAAGCTAATGTTGGAAAACTCCGTAGTTAAATGCGATTGGGTCAGAGTAGTACTGAGTTGAATGACCTCCTGGGAAGTACTCAAGTCACGAGGTTTTTCTAAGGCAAAGCAGACAATGCTTCTACATTGAAATCATAGGATATTATTATATATTATCGTATAGAAGTCTTGATTTAGCAATAAAAAAAAAAGAATCAATGCTAGCAATAATTTACAATAATTCATATTTAGAAACACTTGATGGAACTATCCAATTTGTACATGAGACACTTTAGTTTAGAATTCTCTATCATTCGATGATGATCGAACTGTCCGGTCCCGCCCGTCTCCACTTTTTGCCACTACAAACTAGATAGTCCGATCCAGTGAATTAGAGATCCGATCTGCAACAGGGTTTAGTGCTCTGTGTCAAATCACATCCCAAAATTTCAAGTTAGTTATTAAATTATAAATGCTCAAGTCTGGCTCAGATCATCCATTATATCATATCTTCATAATCTTCTATATATGTATATGATGTATTCCATAAATGATTTAACCTTGAATCATCTTTTTTATTTTAATCAAAATTTCAAAACCATCTAATAATAACCAAATATATATAATTATGATATCTAAAAATATTCTAATCTAGATTAATTGAGGTCATTGATTTGGATTTAATTTAATAGGTAAATTTCTCTAAATATAAAATCTCAACAATTCTTTTTGAAATTAGTTAATTATTTGAATTCACATGATGAAATATATGCTTGAAGACCAAGTTAATAGAAAGATTAATATAAAAATTGTAGATAATCAAGCAATCTAATTCATCCAATAAAAATCTACTAAAATGAACTATTACAAGGAATATTTTTTTACATAAAATAATAGTATAATGTGTTCACTTACTTTTTATAAATTTTTATAGCAATCAAATGTCACGACTCTAACCCAAACCTAAGCTTAACATAGCAGATTAATTAATTATGAGGGCTCAAAAGAAAATCACAATATTAACAATATCTAAATATAGAATAAGTACTAGTGGATAAATAAAACTTCAGATAAACAATGAATTAGAATATTTTCAAAAGCAAAGATATTCATATAATTATTGAATTCACATATATTTAACTACATCAGTAATAGAAGGCTATGTTTAGTTTGTGCAGTACAAAAGGGAATGACAAAAATAAAGGGGGAATCACACCTAAAACACTTCTTACAATCTTGTTTTTCCCTTCCCTTAATCCTTGTGTAGCAGTGCATGTCAAAATAAGCATCAATACTTCAACCCCGGATTGAGTAGACACCAGCACTAAAATGCTAAATAACAATAAGGGATAATTACATCCAGGTTCCTGAGTTTAAGGCTTGTTATTACACAGGTCCACATTTTTAAAATTATAACTTCGGGGTCCTTAATTTTTAAACAATTATTATATGGGTCTTTTTTTATTTTTTATTACTAAAAAATTTTAAAATTACCATTATACCTTTACCCCTCCCTCTCCACCCGATCGGCTGCCGCCCACACTACACGGCCGCGCGCAGTCGCCGCGCCACCACGTGAGGTTGCCAGCGGTGTCGCGCGGCGGCCCGCAGTTGCCGCCTGGCCTCGCGACGCAGTCGGCGGCCGTGCCGGGTCATGCGGCAGTCGGATCAGGAGTAGAGAGAGACTCCCCCTCTATCTCTCCTCCCCATCCGGCGGCCGCGCGACGTCGCGCAGTCGGGCAGCGATTGCGCGCAGTCGCCGGAGGCCACGCAGAGTGGCGCGGCTGCCAGATCGGGAGGAGACCCCCCCCTCTCTCTCTCTCTCCTGCCGATGCATCAGCCGCGTGACCCAGCGCGGCCACCGGCTATGTCGCACGGCCGGGCGGTGACTGCGCGCGGCCGAGGGAAGCCGCCGGAGGCCATTCGATGTGGCGCGATCGCCGAATCAGGAGGAGACCCCCTCTGTCTCCTCCCGATCCGGCGGCCGCGCAACCCAGCGCTGCCGCTAGCGGTGTCGCGCGGCCGCCGGCAGCTGTGCGGGGTGGCGCAGTGACTGCGCATGGCCACACGGGGTGGGGCGGCAGACGGATCGGGTGGAGAGAGAAGGGTAAGAGTATAATGGTAATTTTAAAAAATTTTTAATAATAAAAAATAAAAAAGACCCATATGATAATTTTTTAAAAACTAGAGGCTTGATGTTATAATTTAAAAAACATAGACCTGTATGATAATAAGCCTTAAACTCAGAAACTTGAGTGTAATTATTCCTTAAAATAATTATAAGCAAACATGTGATCTCAATTTTATTGCTATTAATATTAATAGCAGTAACTTGAGCAAATATAAGAATCAAAATAAAAGTGCATGTGAATGTAAATTTAAATTCATAAAAAAAATCTTGTTTTTAATTATTAATTAATTTTACGCAATAGGGCCCTTATTTTTTGGTTTATGCATCAACAACCTTTTTATTTTCAATCATATCCTCAATGACAAGTTAATTACAATAGCCCTCAACAGCAGGTTGGGGGTCGTCACCCTAAAGCTCCAGATAATGCAAAGATATAAATGCAACAAGAAATTTCATTTAATATTCATAGTCATATTTAAAACCATATACCATAATTTAGTCTGGTTAATGAGTCAAGTTTCACGCTCTATACACACCTACACTTGAACTCGCAACTGTAACATAAGCTCGAATACTTGTGTTTCATTAAAAATTCCAACTTTAAGTGGATTTAGTTCTAGCATTTCTTTATGAGCTAATATTTTCAAAATATAAAGTAAGACATAAACATCAATTAAACTGGAGCTTAATAACATAAATTTAAATTGGCATTCAATCACATACATATGATATGCCTATTTTATGACAGTAAAGCAAAATAAATAACAATCACTTTATTTTCTGTAGTTAACCAGCAAAACAAAATAGAGAAGCTGCAATCCACACTTGAAAATATAATAAATACTTAATCAACTATATGAATTACTTTTTTTTTTTGGCTTCATGCCCAGCCATTAACAGCAAAGAAATCAAAATATCAAAACATAATTGATCACTAATTATAAATAAATAAATATGAAATTTAACACTATTTAAAATGCCTATTAATCAAAATCCTAGCATATTATATGTTCATTCAAAAAGAATAACCAAACTTTTGATTCAAATATTAATTTCTAACTCCATGTTGTAGTAATATAAAAAGGCACCAAATACTATAACTCAGGTTTGTGTATCCAAATTATTAAATTCTAAGTAAAATTTGAAGTTTATATAACTTATTGGGAGCTAGGGACTACCTGTTATTTGCCATACAAGCAAGATGAGTGAATGAATTTCATTCTGCCTTTCATAAATGCTAAACCAAGGATGAAAAGGATGAAGGGTATGAAGAGAACAACCAAATTTAGGAGAGAAAGCAAGTGCTTGGTGAGTATTAAAAGAAATATAAAGATGGAAGATAAAAAGAAGAGAAGTTGTCAATTCACACTTCACATTACAACAGCCTATGCATTAAATAAGAAGTAAGAGAAAAAAATCAAAATTAATATCTAACTCAGACCACTATCTAGAATGCAAACTAGACTAAATAACTGACCACATTTGGCAATCATAATATAACAAATTCCTAGAAACTAGGACAATTTGAGTGAAATCAACAAAAAGAAAATTAAACTTTGTTGAATAAGTAACAAAACAAATACAATATCTATTGATTTCAACATTCCCTCCCTTAAACTGAAAATAGTTTACTTCAGATCGAATTCTTCAAAGTGTAAACTCCTATTAACCTTCTCAGATTTTGGAAAGAATGTAATTTGAGAGGTTTAGTAAATATATTTGCTACTTGGTCTTCACTTCCACAATACTTCAAATCAATTTTCCCATTATTATCTTTGCTTGAAATTAAGCTTTTTGAGAATTTTTCTTAAACTAAATAGCTTGACAAGCACAAGCTGTTGCAGCTACGAATTCAACTTCTATAGTTAACAATGTAACAATTGATTGTTTTTTGGATGGTCATGAAACAACTCCAATCCAAACCATAAAAACATAAGGTGAGGAGCCTTTTTATCATCTTGATCTTCAGCATAATCACTGTCGGCGAATTCAAATAAATCTGATCTTTTGTCTTTCTTATAAAATAACCCAAAATCTTTAGTTCCTTACTAGTAATGTAAGATTATTTTGGCTGCAAGCATATGCATTTCTATTAAATTTTCCATATATCTGTTTGTTAAACTCATAGAATACATTATATTTGGCCTTGTTATTATTAGATACATTAAACTACCCACTATTTGCTTGTAAAGGGTATTGTCAACCTTCTTTTCTTCATGATCTTTGTTTAACTTCAATCCAAATTCAGCTGGAGTACTTACAGGATTGTAATCTTTCATTTGAAACCTCTCCAAAATTTCTTGCACAAACTTCTTTTGAGAAATAAAGATTCCATCCATGAACTGTATTACTTCTATGCCAAGGAAGTAATGCATTTTATCAAGATCTGACATTTCAAATTCTATCATCATAGATTTTTTGAATTCTATAAATATATTACTATCATTTCTAGTAAATATAAGATCAACTACATACAAGCAAACAATGAGTTTCTTCCCACAATGTTTAGTTTTAACAAAAAGTATTCGTTCATATGAACGTTTATAAAATTCCTCTTTCAAAAAGTAAGCATTAATGTGACTATCCAAATCCCGTAGGGATTGTTTTAAACCATAAAGAGCTCTTTTAATCTATATACTTTACACTTATTTTCGGTTTTAATAAAACCAAGAGGTTGATTAATAATTACCTGTTCCTCCATATTTCCATGTAAGAATGCAGTTTTGACATCTAGTTGAAAGATAGGCCACATCGCAATATAATCACTAATCTAATTGCATCATGTCTTGCTATTGGAGTAAAAATTTCTTCATAATCTGTCCCATATTCTTGTTTCTATCCCGTAGCTACCAATCTCGCCTTATATTTATCAATTTCTCCATTCTCCCTTAGTTTTGTTTTAAAGATCTATTATCCCTTAGCTACCAATCTCTCCAAGTCTCTTTTTTTTAATGGCTTCAATTTCATGCCATTTTGATTCTTTGACTCCTTTTTCAAAAGTTGTAGGATCACTATTTATGAATAAAACAAAGTGAGTGATTCGATTTTTAGTTTGATCAATCCCAGTTACCTAATAGTCTACCATCCATGCAGGTAATTTTAAAAAACGATGAGATTCAAGTACTGCATCAATAGTTTCACTGTTTTTGTTATAGTTTCAGAAGGTATTTGAGGTATAGAAACCATTTGACTTTATTGATGTTGGAGTTGTTGGCTTTCTTCTTCAATTTTATTATCAAAACTTGTTAAAGTAGGCTATAAAAGCCCTCTTATAGGCTGCTTTTCAATCCAATTTCAAGTATTCTTCTCATCAAAAATGACATCTCTGTTGGTCACAATTTTCTTAGTCATTCGGTTGAACAATTTTTATGTTTTGGATGCATCACTTATGCTGAGCAAGGCGCATTTTTCACCCTTATCATCAAGTTTCTTCTTTTTCTCATCCGGTTCATGTGCCTAAGCAATAAAACTAAGGGGGCGTTTGGTTCAATGTTATTATGTTATGTTATATAAAGAAAGCAATTGTTTGGTTTAATAATATCTATAAATAATCTTCTATATGATTATAAAATTATTAGTCAAAAGATGACATCTAAATTACATAACATAACACTAAGATAACAACGAACCAAACGCCCCCTAAAACTTTTGAAGTGATTTACGATAGGTTTTTGCCCACTCCATGCGTTTTTTGGTGTCATGTTTTGAACTGCAAAAGTAGGGCTGTTCAATACATGAATGCTCCAATTCATTGCTTCTAGCCAAAAACTTTTAGAATTTTTCCTTTTTACCATCAAGCACCTGATCATGTTGAGGATAGTTCTATTTTTTCTCTCTGATACACAATTTTATTATGGTGTATAAACTTCTGTATGCTATCTTCTAATATCATAGGAAGCACAAAAATCTTTAAACTCTTTTGAGCAATATTCTCCATTACGATCGGTGTGAAATGCCTTTATGGTTTTTCCTGTTTCATTCTCCACCCATTCCTTGACGCTTTTGAAAATACTTCAGACTTTTTTTGTAAAAAATATACCCAAGATTTTTGAGTATAATCATCAATGAAGATAATAAAATATCTTTTACCTCCATTTGAACTTGGATTTATTGGACCACAAATGCTTGAATGAACTAGTTCCAAGATCGTTTTTGCTTTCCATGATTTTCCTTGAGGGAATTGAGAATGATGTTGTTTGCCAACAACACATTCTTCACAAACTTAGGAAGAAATGACAATTTGAGAAAGACTGATCACCATATTTTTCTATTGAAGAGTCTTTAATCTACCAAAATTCAAGTGACTATACCTAAAGTGCAAAGCCATGATGAGTCTTTTACTTCCCTCATCAAACAAGAATGAGCACTCTGAATCTGCAGTGGAAACAACCTGTTTGAACTCATTTGAACAACAACAATAGATCCTTTACAGGGATCATATATCTTACAAGCACCCTTCTCACTTGTTATTATGTAGCCTTTTTCTACTAATTGGCCAACAGTTAAGAGGTTGCTTTTCAAATCTAGACGCATATGAAACATTGGAAATTACTCCTATAAAACTATTTTGATTTTTATATTAATATCACCCTTTCCTATTACATTGACGGTAGAGTAGTCACCAAAATTTACTGTAGAATGATAATTTCATTTAAGCAAGAGAACAAAGACTTACTTCCACACATGCGATTACTGCAACCTATACTTACATATCAAACATCAAACTGTACTTCTTGATTAACTTGAAATATCATTAGTAAGGCTTTTACTTCATTCTATTCAGCAAAATAATAAAGATCTTTGTTGCTAGGCAATTTAAAGTAACATTTAGAATGATGGTGACCCATTTTTTTGGCATCTAAAGCTCTCTACCTTGGATTTATTATATTGTTGTCCATGCATTTTACTTTTACCTTGACATTGTTCTTCATTTGATTTGAAATTGCTGCTGTTATCTCTAATACCTCGTCCAACCCTTCTCTTCCTCTTCTTCTTCTTCCTCCTCCTCTAAAACTTGAGGTATGAATAAAAGTGGAAGTCTTTAAAGCTTATTCCTTCATAGTTGAATTTTTGTTCATTTTCTATACATGAACTAATAAGGAACTTTGAAGCTCATCAAGAAAGAGAGAGTACCAATGTCCTTGAATTCTTCAATTGAGCAAACAATATAATCTAATTTCGGTGCTAAAGAATGCAATATTTTCTCAACAGTAGCAACATCTTTTATCTTTTCACCATAGAATCACATGTTATTTGCTATTCTCATGGTTTTAGCACAATAAATAGTAACAGATTCACTATTTTTCATTCATAGTGTTTCGAAATCATTTCTCAAAGCTTAAAGCTGTGCACACTGCTAATAAATAGTAATAGATTCGCTGTATTTGAATTTGAATTTATTCAATTTTGAACCTGTCATCAAATAATCAACTTTCATGTATGTATTTCTCTCACTAAAAAAAAAAAATTTGATGTATATAGTTATACCTCTGTAAAAAAAAAAGGTAACTATACCAAGTATTTAATATTGAAAATTACAGGGATCTGAAAGCAATATTCCCTGCTATTAATTCCACTAAACCTGAAACCCGCCTTCTCTTGCGTTCCTTTCCGTCTGGTTCTCTTCACCCGCGCCTCAAAAGCGTAATAACAGTCCTGCGATGCGACGTCCGCCGCCGCAGCCATGGCCGTATGGCGGCGGCGGCAACGGCGGCGTCGGCGGTGGCTTTTCTCAGCCCACTTACTTTGTCCCAAACCTCAACGTCCACTTCCCCGGCAATCTACAGTATCCTTTGCAGCCTGCTACTCTCCCCTGGCCAGTGTTTCAAAACCCTAGTTTTGGCCAACCACAGAACCCTATAATGAGTGCCCATGATTTTTCGGCACCAAGGCCTTCCTCTAATCCTCCCATAACGCTGGAGATGATTGAGAACGCGGCGGCGAAGGCGCACGCCAACCTTGTATCCGCCGGAGAAAACGTTTCGGCGTGGAAGGTTTCTCAGTCCGCGCTTGTTTCTTTGAAAGTTGATTCATGGAGCTCGCTAGGCTTTCAACTGCAGGATGTTCCTACTCTTCGCCGTCTCCTCTTAACCGAAGGAAAGGTATATCTTGGACTCCCATGCGGCGGACCATATTTGCTTTACAAGCTCAAAACTCTCAATCCAACTTATTTTTTCGTAGAAAAATTGTTCTAGCTTTACTGAAATTATTGTCCTAACGAGACTGGGTTAAAAAGCAATTTCAGTTTGTTGTTGGCTACAAGAAAATGTGATGAAACTTTTTTTTTGCGTTAATAGTGTTACGCATATTGTACCGTGTTTTCTCTCACCCAGTCCATATTGCCCTCCTTCCTGATGCCTAAAACGTGTTGTTAATTTTTCAGGTTAATGCATTCATACACTGCTTTGTTGGCGCACGGAAAATTACATCAATTTATGAACTGCAAGCAGCATTATGCAAAAGTGAGGGCATTGATATGTTTGAAGAACTTGGGCTTGGACCATTCCTTTGCCATCCGCTTGTCAAGCATTATTTTTGTGTTGCATCTGAATCCACAGATGTTTTTAAAATAACCAGCGAGGAGATTATCCTTTCCTTGCAAATATTTATGAATAAATGCAGGAAGGTCCATGCAGAGGAGTTCCTAAGTTTCCTTGCGAAGCAAAAATCTCTACCTGTCAAGGAAAAGCTTGGGGTGCGGATTCAGAGCCTAGGGTACGTATGGTTTTCTTGTGGGACATCTAACTGCATGCTTTCAAAATCTTTTAGTGCCAAGGCACAGTGAACTTAACACTACCGTTTCATCCTGTTACAATGAAGTTTTGTACTGTTACATTAAAATAATCATTGTTCTATTTCCTTTTGACAGCAAAATTAGTTGACATGTTCAATAGCTAGTTAAGAAAGCTTGTGCAGAATTTTGATGTATTGGGTGAGCAATTTATGGTCAAAAAATTGTGAAAGGCATTATGTTGATCATAAACACAGGAAGATCATCCAATTTAGTAATTGGTAAAGAAATCAAGTTCCGTCCTAGCTATTTGGTCTCTGAAGCTGATCCAAATGGTATTACCATTCAAGATGTTTTTATTGGGGATCTGAACTACTCAAGTTGTTGTTCTCAACAATTTGTTATATATATATATATATATATATCTGTTCTTCGTTGTTATCCTGAATGATTCTCTTATGAAAATTTCACCTTTGTTTCAAAATATCATATTATATAAAAACTTATGAAAAAAGGAAGCATATAAAAAAGAGTATGAGCCCTCATGGATTTTCACCTGAGTTTTGATGGAAACTTGTCTTCTTTGTCATTCAATTTTGTTTCTTGTTTCTAATTGCCGATAAATGGTTTTCCTTTGTAGTCATGAGCTCTTTCGGAATTGTTCATAGTTGCATGTACATGTCTAGTTTTTTTTTTTTACAATTAATGGTTATTAGCATTTACGTTCTTGAGCATGGTTTAATGAGCTTATTTCACAGGCCTGTCCCTTTTCTTTGATTACTCTGCATAGAAAATTTAAGCATGAAAAATCTGAATGTATTATTTTTTCCTGTTAAACATGAAAAACAAAGGAAAATGACAGTTATATTTGATTTGATCCTGTGATTCATCTTTATTATGTGGAAGGCATCAGACCAGTGACATATGGATCTAGATTTGATTCTATGATTGAGTTAATATTTGTGATGCTAGATAATGCGTAGGAAGGTAGGGTTACATGATACACATAAAAAAACACAGACAATATAAGAATAAATAATCTCATCACATGTTTATTTTTTCCTGTTAAACAAGAAATATAGAAAATGATGGTTATATTTGATATGATTGTGTTATTCAAAGAATGATGTGTATTAAATTATGTGGAAGGCATCACCCCTGTTCCAAATGGATCTTGATTTGATGCAATGATTGAGTTAATATTACGAAGTGAGGTAGTGTGTCCAAGGTAGCTTTACGTGATATAAGATAAAAATTATTCATGTGTAAGCGAACATATATGGTATCTTATTGTGGGTTTTGATGCATTTCTATGTACCCTCAAATCAACCTCTATTATATATTTAGGTCCTAATCATTTTAATTGATGTGATGATCGAGGGAGTATAAGAGGTAGGGAGAGCCTTTTGATTTGTTATCTTCTCATTAATCAAGCTGTTGCTCGCCATTTGACTCTACACGTCTTCCTCAGTCCACTGAGAGATAATGTGTATGTGAGATCTTTAGATTCGCTGCCAACCTCCATCATTAATTACCTTCTTGCTGCCCACCTCTGCCTTGACTGATCGATCAAGAGGGTGAGTGTGAAGAAAATTCTTAAGGTCTACCTCTCTTTCTTTGGCTTGAGCCGCTGCGCACTTTTGCTCCTTGTTCTTCAATTGAGTTAGCATGGATTGACTCAAGTTTAATTGATACCAGTTGTAACTAAAAGATCTTGTGGTGGTTATGAGTTTTGGGAGGTTTACCATAAATTCAAAATCTTAGGCTCCCAAATATGTAATATTAGCAAATTTTTTAGGTATGTAGGAAATTTTGAATTATATTGCTTAAGGTATGCTATTCTTATAAAAAAATTCTTTGATCATCTTTTGTGACTGATTTTCCGAATCTCTATAACAGTATCGCCTCAAGGATGTATCCGATTGCGTGCAACTTAATATTTTCTAGCATTTTGGGTGAGGAATTAACAAAACTTGTTTCCATTTTACTTTATTTTTGTTTTGACAAGTTTTTGTCTGTGGAGTTATAACCTTTAAAAGGCTTGTTTAGGAGTTGACATATTTATTTGTCAGAATGTACGTATTTGTTAATCTGCACATTTATGTATTTGGTACAATTATTTTTCTACACTATTAGCCCTAGTGATCTGCAATACCTTTGTTTTTCTTCATAGGTTACATGTAAAACATATTCGGGAGGCCAGTAAAGCAGAATATACTTTGCTAAGTGAAAACTTTAATCGAGCTAGTGCTGTTTCTCCCAAAAATGAAGTTGTGGGCAAAAAGAGTGAATCTCATCCTATTAGAAATTTTACAGAAAAAAAATATCTTGATGAGCGTTTTCATCATATATCTAATCGTGTCAAACATTTCTCCTCTATATGGAATGATGATGGCAGTAGACACGTATATAGCAATTCCTCTGATGAAGGCAATGATCCACAGGAAGACGATGATGAAGATGGGGGAAGGGATTGTGCTAGCAACAACAAGCATCAAAATTTCTTCAGTGATAAGGGTCCTTGCCAACGTGTGAGTAGTTGTCCATACCCATCAAAAACTGAAGAAATGATGCGGCTGGGGTTGAAACCCGGAAACAGCGAAAAGGCATCCCTTGCAGTTGGTCGTGTTATTGGTAAAGAGAATGGTAAGTCTTTTGCAAGGAAAAGGAAACTTGTTGCAGATAATGCAAGTTCATCTTGCAAATTTCTAAAAACGGTAGATGCGTCCAAGTTGGAAGCTGAGCGGCATTTTGTTGACATTGATCTTAGCACCAGTGAAACAGAGAAATTTGTTGCAACATGGAAAGAGGCTTGTCGCAGCCATTCAGTATCCGAGGTATGGAATTTTTCTTTCTTGTAACATTTTAACTTATTATACATTAATGTTTATCTCCAAAAAAATTGCAATGGAAGTTGAAAATTTTTAATTTTTGATTAGTCTTAAAGGGTACAAATGTTCTCCTCTTCTATTATTGATTGCTTTACTATTAGTTGTATTAATATGATTTTTATTTGCATGACCATGTAATTTGTTGCGCAATCTTATGCAACATGTACTATAAAAATGTTTAAAATGCGTGACTTGGACAAGTGCTTTATTTTTGCCTCTAGTTATTTTGATTGCCTTCTAATTTCTAGTAATTTCTTTCTCTTACATGATCTTCAGGTTCTTGATATGATGTTGAATTATTACGTTCCAGGAGGTAAAAGAAGTAAAAGAATGAGAAATATTTTATCAAATTACCCATCTATTGGGCTGCTCAATGTTGCTGTGAGTTTGTTCTCTTCCTTAAACAATTAAGTGATTGTTGATAATAATGCGCGTAAAGTTGCTGCGAATTTGTACTCTTCCCTAAGTAATTATGCTATTGTTGATGATCATGCATTTTTTATAATTGCCTGTCATAGGCAGGTCATTAGAGTTGGATTTGATGAATCGTTCCATTGTGTTACTGTATTGCTAGTGAGCACTATACTTTTCGGTAGTATTTTTATTGTAGTTAATCTTGTTTTTGCTATTAACTTCATCCTATCTGTTAACAATCTGATTTTTTTGGTATTTGAAAAATTTAGGTCATGTCAATTAAACGTGGAATGCTGGAAAGCCTTTATGATGCATTCCAAGATTTAAGTGCGGAAGAACTTATGACAACAGATGTTGCTGACCCTTCAGAAATGTTAGATGTTAGGCCAATAGTTGAAGATAGTATCCAACCTCTAGCAAAGGACCTTGCTTACAGTGAGTCATTTATTATCTGGTATCAGCTTTTTTGTCTGCTTGCTCTTTCTTTTGTGGCATTTCTTTCATGCTATAATTAGGCGTTTCTTTTATTATCAAATTACTTTTTATTTGTTATATCTTTTGCTTTCGAATAGTAACTCTAATTTCCTTTCAGAAAAGTGGATAGTTATTGTAATTGAATAGCAAAGCAATTCTATCTATTCCATAACATTTGTTTGTCTGTTTGGTTTTAATCTCGGGGAGTTGATTCCTACCTCAGTTGACATTATATTTTTACATGATATACGATCCTTGCTACTTTCCATGTTATAAATCAAGCATTCCCATTGTACCATAAGCATATGTGATGTCCATATCTTGGTTGATATTGCACTTCTTTGAAATGCAGTTTTCCCTGTTTGAACTTCAAGAAAATTGAACTCCAAGAGATACAATTTTGCCAGTTACTACTTTAAAAAAAAAATTGAACCTGAACTGTATTGTCATGACCTTATCCCTTCATTGGTATCTATGTTCGTTGTTTGCTTGTCTGGTGAACTACACGTAGCGTTTTATTATAATTGAATGCTTGAAACTAAAGGTCCTATGATGATGATGTATGATGAAGAGCGCTAACATGTATTAAGTCGAAGTAAAGAGTTCATGACAAATTCTTGAGGTTTTTTAAATGGTATATGGTCATCATGCCTTGAGTGACATGCAAGATTTGAGGAGTACTTCTTCAATGAGCAATCTAAGGTTGGAGGCTTGACTTCATGCTTAGACTTGGTGTAGAATTCTGACTTGTAGCCAGGTAGATTGACACAATGGATAAGTATTTTAGGTAACTAATATTAAACATGATAAAGGGTCTTGAGATGCTCTTTATGAGTCCTCAAATGCTAGATTCAAATATGAGGAAAATCAAGTTGAACTAAATAAAATTTACGCTTGTGAAAAATTGCTGGAAATATAAACTTGTTATCCAGAAAATATGCATAACTGCTGCAAATTTAATAAATCTGTCCAGAAATTCTAGCTTTTAGTGGAGACGTAACATTTGAGACCAAATATGCTTGTACAAATTATACTTTGGTCTGTCTTGAAAAATTTTTGAAATTAGGAACAGTTTGTATTCTCTCTCTAACTTCAAGGGTCAACATGCAATTTACCTAATTAAAAATGTTAAAATTTGAAATTCTCTATCCTTATCTTGTTCTTCCTCTTTTCTGAATATTAAAAAATTTAAAAGCTTAAAACATGAAAATGTTAAAATTTTGAAATGAAAAAAATATAAAATACAATTTCTTTTGCGTTATCTCATTCTTTGTTTCCAGTAAAAATTTAAAAAGAAATAATTAAAAATTTCTATAATCTTAAAATGAAATTTTAAAATTTAGGGTTAATGGCAATTAGGTCCCTTTAGTTTGGGTTTATGTGCAACTTAGTCCCTCTAGTTTCTTAATTAACTAAGTAGGTCCTCTAATTTGAAGTAAAATGTAAATAGATTGTTTGATATTAATTAAAGTATTTAATAGAGGATATTTTCTCTAATAAATAGGTCAATTTGAACTTTATCTTCATCTAAAATGTTAATTAATTCTTTAAATTAATCTAAAAGTTCTTCACTGAGTCTCTTTATTAATGTCAAAAGACCTATTTGCACATTACTTCAAACTAGAGGGCTTATTTGGTTAATCCTAAAAATTTAGTATCTCCTAACCTCATCTACCTTATTCTAAAAATTCAAAATATAAGATTTAAAATTTTAAAATGAAAATATTTATAATATGATTTCTATTCTTGCCTGATTTCTCTCCTCTTTAAAAATTAAAATAAAAATGTAAAACCTAAACATTTTTAAAATGAATAAATTTAAAATTTAAAATGTCAAAATTGTAAATTTTAATTAGAACTTTATAAATTAATAATTTTAAAAATTTAAATGTTATTTAGTTGTTTTCCCTCTCTTTCAAAAAGACAGAAATGGCGAGTGAGTAAATGAAAGAGTGTGACATCCAGATTTTTCAAATTTATTGTTTCCTATTATGTTTTGCTAAATGTTATTTTAACCATGTTATTGGATTGTTTTTATAGTTGTTGGCAACTCAAAATATAATTTAAAATTTATTAAAACTATTTTGGACTCCCATAACCGTAATCTAAGAAGCACGGACACGACACGAACACGGGACACGACACGGACACGGGGATACGTCAATTTAAAAAAAAAAGACACGACACTTTTAGGACACGTAAAATAAATAAAATTATTTATTTACTAGAATTTTAATAAAGATAAAAGAAATTATAAATTGATCAAATATATGTAATGAAAAAATTATAGAAAAGTTAAATGCATTTAACAGGACTAATTATCAAAAGAAGATTGTGACTCTTGTGATGATGTTGTCTCTGTATTCATCTTGGCATAGATTAACAAAAATAATTAACTATAAGTTCAAAAAAATTAGTTATATATTAAATTAATAATGATATGACAAAATTTTTTAAAATACATAGAAGAGAAGAAGAAGGAGGAGGAGGAGAAGGCGAAGAAGGTGAAGGAGAAGAAGGACGAGACAAAAACAGTGAATGAAAGAAAAAAACAGAGAACAAGAAGAAAAAAAAGTAAAAAAACAGAGAAGAGGAGGAGGAGGAGAAGAAGGAGGAGGAGGAAAAAAAATTAGGGCAAAAAACAGAGAAGTAGAAGAGGAGAAAAAACGGACAGAGGTGGGCGTGAGCGCGAGCGAAACAGAGAGGAAGAGAGAGATTCTTTCTCTTTACAGAGGAAGAAGACGACGGAAGAAGGAGACGGAAGAAGAAGACGGAAGAAGAAGACGGAAGAAGGAGACGGAAGAAGAAGACGGAAGAAGAAGAAGACGGAAGAAGAAGACGGTGACGGCGACGGCAACGGCGAGAACTGGCGCGGCGACGGCGACAGCGAGATGTGACGGCGACGAAGAGAGAGAGGACGCATGCGGAAAACCTAGGGCAAACCATTTGAACCGATTTTTTGGAAATATTAATTTTATTTTTTATTAAAATTTAATTAATTAATAATTGAGCCGTATCCAAGTCTCCAAGTGTCTTGCAAGTATCCTACAAGTGTCCAGAAGTGTCCAGTCGTGTCCTAATTTTTTTTTTAAATTAAAAAATTGGACACGTGTCCCGCCGTGTTCGACACGTGTCCTGCCGTGTCCGTGGCGTGTCCCGTGTCTGACACCGTCACGGCTACTTCTTAAAAGTGTCCGTGCTTCTTAGACCGTAATACACTATATCTGATGATTCAGGAACATAAATTTTTATCTCCTTTTAACAATCAATAATTACTTGATGTTCAGATAACCAATTCATTTTTAATATCACATCAAACTCAGTTATAGGTACGTCAGTTAATTTTGCCTAGAACACTCGATCTTTATTCTTAATCTTTACTTCCATAAATAGTTTTACTGCTATAGTTATACCCATATGTAGTGCAACATGGAGTACATCATCTAGTGGATTTATTTCTAAATGCAGTTTTTGTATAACAGTTTAAGAAATGAAGAAGTGTGATGCACCAGAATCAAATAGCACAACTACAGGTGAATTATTCAAAATTAGCACATCTGCTATGACATCTGATGACTCCTGATTCTCCTGGCATGTTAATGGATAAACACGAGGCTGAGCATCTCGTTCACCAGTTTTAATAGCAGTGCCACGTCCCCGTTCTGATGCACCTATAGCTCCACCTCTACTACCAGAAGTGGAAACTATAGAAGCTGGAACTGATTCCTTGCTCTTTGTTGTCACCTTCTTTGGGCACACTTTGGAGAGAACCCACTTCACCACAATTGTAATAGATCCTATCACCAGCTTGACACACTCCTCTATGAAGTTTTCCGCAATTTTGACATCTCGGTCTTCCAGAACTGCCACTAATACTTGCAGATGCAGTAGTCCCACCTAAGCTAGACCTCTTTGGTGTTGGTCCTTTCTGTTTTCTTAATGCTTCTTTCCTGGCTTGCCCTTCCAACTAATCCTGCTTCACTACTGCTGCTATTTCTACTAATTTAGAATGCACATGTTGAAATGATACAACAACTGCTCGAATCGAAGGTCGCAATTCTGTGCGAAATAGACGGCACTTCTCCTTTTCATTAGGTACTAGTGTGGGGGCAAAGTTTGCTAGAGCAGTGGATCACACATAATATTCCACCACTGTCATATCTCGTTGTACTAAATGACTTAGTTCTCTTTTCAAAATGCCCAGGTCTCATTCATTAGAATAGCTTCACTACTCTTTTCATATAAGCCTCTCCACGTTGAGCTTGGACTGACTGTAGTTGTCTAGTAGTCATCTCCATTCTTTCAGCTGCAATCACCATTTGATCCAATTATTCTCTGTTCAATAATACTCCTTAACTTTGTACTGCTTCTTGTCTTTCATGATGTTCAGTACTACTGGAAGGTTAGGCATCAATAGTTTTCCTTCAGTCGTGGTCAGTTAGCACAATATAATTTATATACTTATTGAGTTGTTATCTATTTGATAAGTACTGTGAGTGTGTGATCTCATTCTATTCTTTTCCAAAATTTACCTTTCCTTAAAAAATACAGAACCTCGCTCTGATACCACTCCGTGACGTCTCTCTTTTGAGATACCATCATAACAAACTTATTTCGTAGGGGAGATTGAACATTGAATTAAATAACTTTAACAATAAAGAACAATTTAAAACTTGCAGCGAAAGCAATATAATTTAAATTTCAAAATGAATTATAGAAAATATATCAAAGCACAAGTTTATTTATATACAGACCATATTCATTAGTTTCATTCGTACATCTTGATTCATATAATAAGTTAAAGGCAAACTGAAACATATATAACCCCCCCCTGATTTAGTGTTCATTGTCTCCCCATGTGTCCCTTTCTCTACCAGTACCTGCCAATGAAGGCATCAGTCCACCGACCCCAGGACTGAGTAGGTAATAAACTCTAACTTTTAAAATAAAAATATTTAGATGCAGACATACATTTTTCTTTTCTAACATCGCTGATATCATATAAACATGATAATTAATAGTTATCATGTCACATAAATATGCAATGATAATACGTTGTAGATCTTTTTATTCTTTATACATTTTATCTTTTGAGCCTTGGTTCCTTGGAGGAGTGCCTCAGTTGTCTTTTTTTTATCATCACATGCGCGTAGGTTTTCTGGCAACTCCTATACCCCGCAAATGGAGAAGTGCCACATAAACAACCATCCCCAAATTTGACAAGTTGTTTACTTGGCAATTATCCTCGAATTTAGCAAATTATCATATCACATAACTCTAGCATAGGCATGAGCATAAACACGATAATTTTTTTTTTAATTCATTGTCGAACTTTAAAACATCATATTAATTTCAATTTGTTGTTTCAAGTTCACAAGTTAAAACTTGCTTTTTAACTTAGTAAATAACTTAATAATTTATTAAATTCACAATCATACGCTCTTTAATGTACACTTGATTTTAATTCAGTATAATGAACATAAACCATGTTTTCTGTTCTACGGATTTTCAATCCTGCAATTTAGTCAGAAAACATGCATAAAATGTCATATTTCGTGAAATAATAATTTCAGTAAATATAAATTTAATTGTAAAACAAGCATCTAGTCAAACATGCCTTTTTAATTCGGCCATATGACATAACATTATATAATTAAATTAATTAATTAATTTAGACATTTAATTTAATAAACAACTTAGAATTCTTGTCTACCTCTTATATGTCATATTTAAGGCTTGATGAAAGGCAGAGAAATATATAGAGAGGATTGGACGAGAGATTTCGCTACGTTTCTTCCCTTCCTCCGCTTCTTCTTTTGTTTCCTGGGGTCGGCGGCAACCCTAGCGGCGGAACAAAGACTCACGAGAGAGAGAGATAGGCACAAAAAATAGAGAGAAAGAAAGAGAAAATCAAGAGAGAGAGGACATGCGGCGGAAAAAGAGAGAGCGCTCGGGATTGAAGTGAAACTGAGAGGGGAGGTGAAAATTACTCACGAGAGAAAGAGAAAGGCGGTGCTGATGTTTATTTAATAAGGAGAAATTATGTTTCTGTTTCTCAATTTCATTCCCTTATAAGTAGGTCTAAAATTCTTACACTTAAGTCTAAATTTATTTATTTTAAGTTTAAAATAGTTTGATAAATTTTAAATTATATTTTGAGTTGCCAAAAACTATAAAAACAATCCAATAATATAGTTAAAATAACATTTAGCAAAACATTATATCAAATATTAAATTTGGAAAATCTGAACGTCACTAAGAGAAATGGAGAGCAAGAGAAAGAGTAATAGTGAGAGAGGTGGGAAGTGGCTCGATGAGGCGGCATTGTCCCCATGAGGTGTCACTGGCTGTATAAAGCGCCCTTGCAATGAACCACTCTCATTGTGCTTAGTGCAAAGAAGTAGACATGGAGAGAAAGAGAAAGCGTAAAGGTGAGAGATAAAGAGAGGATGATGGTGGCTTGTTGGCCTCATGAGGCGTTATTGGTCATTAGTGTATTTTATATTCTTCATTTAAAAATTTTAATATTTTTATTTTAAAATTATAAATTCCTGGACTAAGTGAAAAGAGGAGAGAAAATTTTGTTTCTTTTAATTTTAGAATTTAAGAAAATCTAGAGAGGAGAGAGACAATGAGATGAAGAGAGAAATTACACTTGTTTATTTCAAAAGTTTCACATTTTTAATTGTAAAATTTTAATTTTGAGATTTACATGAGGGACATGAAATTTTGCTGAAATTATACGTCTTACCCAAATTTTTTGAAAATTGCTTGTTTCACGTGTAATTCGAATTACATACTTTTTCAGTTCCATCAAAGTGATTTTTGATTGTGTTATACGAAATATATTCGAACTTAGTCTAGTGAAATGTAAATCATTAAATATTTACTGTGACAGAGCTAAGAAAATATGTGAATTTAGGTGAATTTGTGTGAAATGCATAATACTATAAGGAATTTAGTGTAATATATGATATTGTTGAAGTTCTTAGGTGAAACACATAATTTTGATATAATTCCATATTATGTATGTAAATCCCCCTTTAATTTTTGAGAGATGAGAGGGAGAATAAGGTGAAAGAAGATTACATTTCATATTTTTTTTATTTAAGAACTTTTAACATTTTTGGTTTTTAAATTTTACATTTCTCGAGAGATAAGATGTGAGGAGAGACAAATTGTCTTTAAAATTGTTCAATTCAAAATTCCAGCATTATAATTTTTGTATTGTTTAACTAAAATTATTAATTTTAATATTTAAAATTAAAATTTTAAATTTTAGATTAAAGTAGACAATGTAGACAAAGGGGAGACTATAGACAGAGAGGAAAAGAGAGAAAGGGCAGCTTTGTACTTGAAATATCATTTTCCATCAAAATGGACAGTTTCGTCAAAAAAATCATATAAGAGCGGAAACTAACCCGAGAGGTCTATTTAATTGTGGTCATGTGACCTAAAGGACTCGCTTATAAAATTTTATAAGTTGGACCAGTTTGCAATCTCTCTGTGACCTCCAGTGCCTGGGTGCAATTAACCCCATGGTCCCGTTTGTTTGGCCGTTGAAAATCAACCTGGTTTAATTTTAACTAGGCATATCACATCACACATAAAATTTAATATTAAAAATTAATTTTATTTCACATCCTACACACATTACTAAAATAATAATTAACTTACATCACATTCCTCACATATCCTAACATAATAACTAATTTTATATCACATCCCTCACATACCACAACATAATAACTAACTTTATTTTACATCATTCACAATTTTCAATAAAAAAATATCTCTATCCAAGTTTAATTTTAACCTCCTTAAATTTAATCTTATAAACAAACAGACCCCTGGATATGTCATGTTTTGAACTTACACCTTTCTCTAAATCTATTTTTGATTGTTATGTATATCATGTGTTGTATTTGTAATTTGTAATCATTACCATTAGTGTGAATAGTATGCATTTTTCCCTTGTGGTTTTTGATAGTCGTCGTATATTTAGTATTTAAATAATTCTTATATTCTAAAGCTTTTCTTCATGCCTCGAATATGAGTTCTTGATGAACTGCATGGTTTTTAATTGCGGAACATGTGTTTAAGCCGCTAAATTTAGATGGAGAGTTCCAATTTCTGTTGACTTGTAAATATTTAGCTTGAAACTATGCATGGAGCTTTGATTCAACCTTTTTTTTTTACGTTGATAGGGTCTTCTTTTCTATAAAAATTTCAGACTTTGTGCTTCCTTTAATATGGTAAGCTTTTCATATGGTCATGCAGGTGTGAGTGTTGATGTTATCGTGAAGAAGATTGGCAATTATTTTGAATGTAATCATATTTTTCTAAGTAAAACTGATCTGCCTTTAGCAAAGCAGTTTGCTTCCTTTAAAAAGCTTCGTGATTGTGAAATATGGTTGATGGCTCAATTCAATGTCCAAGAGTTTTCTTCTCTTGGTCATGGAAGCTTTTATGATTTTTTAGAAAATCATTTTTCTGCACTTTCTAATGAAATTCATTCTGTTTTTGATGGTAAGTTGTATTGTCAAGCATCATTGGAGGTTCGATTAGTTGAAAAACAGCTTGGTATTATGCTATCACAAGCTGAGAGCAACTTGATGTTAAAAGCTAATAAGTCTAAGTTTGATATTGTCTCACTTCTTAGGAGACAATTTCCTACTATTAGCTTCTGTATGGTTGGAGATTATGCTGATAGTTTTTGTGAAGATGTCATTAATAGACACAAAGAGCTTTGTTACTCCAGCTGTCTCCTGTTTTCGGCATGTTTGCTTGGTGATAAATGGAATCAAAACTTGTTAGTATGCAATGAGATTTCTTCAATTGATGATATTAGGACGGAGGCTGATGTTCCCCATTCCAGTCCAAGAACTTCAGAAGATGCATTTGAATGTTTGCTGAAGGCACCTATGTTGTCAGATCTGCTATATTGGTCTCACTGGAATCTTCTATATGCACCCTCGCTTGGCCCTCTTCCTGAATGGCTGTTAAAAGTTAGCCATAAGGAGTTTGTATGTTTAGCGACAGTTGATGGAAAAGTTATCAGAATAGACCATTCTGCAACTGCTGATGAGTTTCTGGAAGGATTAGTTGATTGTTCGCCATTCCAGGTAGCATTAAAATTGCTATCGTTGCTCTGTCTGTATAGAGGAACTGGCAATTCACCTCTAGCTCTTTTGAAGTGCTATGCACGAAGAGCAGTTGATGTGATTGTACGGAATTCTTCTGGTTCTCTAGTAGTAAATGTTGGGGTGCAGAATATGGTGCCAGCACAAGTTGCTGTTAGTACTGGCTTGAGTTCTAGTCATCTTCTCACTGACAGTGTTGAGCATTTAGATCCAGTCACTCAGCCAAGTGCCTCACATGCGGGCTTATGCAAAGTCAATAACACAATTGCTGTGATATCAAGGACAATGCTGAAGTCCCTCAAATATCTGCCTATGGAATTCCAAAGTTTTGCTGCGGAAATATTACTTTCAGGACTTCAGTTCATTACAAAGCAGGCTCCTGTTGTCATCTTGAAGGAATGTACTCATATTGATGAGCGTGTCATGCTTCATGATATTGGATTATCACTTGGTGTTACAGATTGGGTGATAGATTACAATGATTTCAGCTCATTATCTATTGTTGAATTGTCAGCTTCTTCCGAAGTGTCAAAAGGATGTGCTTATTCTTCAAATTTGGCATCAGTCTTCAATCAGCAGAATACCTCGTTATCATTGGAGCAGTCTATTTTGGCAAATCATAAGACATCTTTTGGTACAATGGCTGAAACTTTTCCTACGGATGGGAATTGTCAATCATCTGGAGTTAACAGAAGGTCAATTGAGGACACTTCAAGTTTTGATAGTACTAAAGATTCTGGTGAGATTGATCAAAAGCATACTCTTTGTGAAGCAACCAACAGTAGTATTGACACTTTTAAAGAACAAGCTTTGCGTGAAGCAACATCTATTGTTGAATCCATTAGGTGCGAGGAATTTGGACTGGGCTCCGATTCAGATCAGAGTGGCTTGATGAAGAAGCAGCATGCTCGTCTTGGAAGGGCATTGCATTGTCTTTCACAGGAATTATATTCACAAGATTCACATTTCCTTCTTGAGCTTGTATGTTCCTTTTTTGGCTTCTTATTTAGTTCTGAAACCTTTTTTGTTATATAACTGATATTTATGTACCTGATGCTGTTAAGTACCATTGAAAACAGTGCGATCTAGTTAATATAGTTTAGATCCTCTGTAGGCGTAAATTACAAAAAAAACTATGCATTTAAGATGGGTATTTGGCTAATCAAGAGTCACAAAGTTTTGTATTCACTTATTACAGTATCAACTTTGTTTTGTTTTGTTTTTTTCTCTCTTGTGCTGTTCTACTGGTGCTTAGATGTTATGTTTGTAGGTAGTGGTAAAGGATTCGTCCTCATAAGAATGATGTTCATCTTGCAGATTTCCACCTTGTACTTTTTCTTAACTATTTCTGAGGTTACTAGGCTTTGCTGTTCTTTATAATTTTCACTTCTAAGCTTTATCTTGAACCATCGTTGGCTAAGGCTGATATGTAGTTTTGGTGGAGTATTTCTGGTATTTTATTTTTCCTGTCTAGCATGAATTATATGCTGACTGCTAGCCACTTGGTTGAGTGAGTTGAGTGATAATCAAAATGGATTTCATGGGTTCAAATGTCACAAATAAGAATGATTTTTATTCCTGTAATATTCATAATTCTGATAAAGAAGATTGCTATCTTTCATTGATTACATATTTGAGTTGATTTTCAACTTTTTCATTCAATCAAGCATGAACATTTATGATTTTGTGCATGCTTGCACATTGATGTATCTGCTTGCTCTATTATTGACATGCTTGATCCTACTTTAGGTGCAAAATGCAGACGATAATATGTACCTGGATAATGTGGTGCCCGAATTAGTATTTATTCTTCAGGAAAACAGTTTAGTTGTTCTAAATAATGAGCGTGGTTTCTCTGCTGAGAACATCAGGGCACTTTGTGACATTGGAAACTCTACAAAGAAAGGGTCAAGTGCAGGATATATTGGGAAAAAGGGCATTGGTTTCAAATCTGTTTTTCGAGTAAATTTCTTTGTTCAATTGTTCCTTCATTTGTCTTTTCAGCTCACTAGTTAATATGTTTTTCTGTACATTCTATCTTACGGGAATGATCATTGCAATGAAATAAAAAATGTCTTATAACCTGATGGTATTAGTACGTTATTAGTACGGTAAATTGCTTGAGACTCTATTGGTTGTTTCAGAATTCATGTTAGTATGCTCTGAAAAAGTTTAGATCTACATTTTAGGGCACGTATGTTTAAATTGTAGCTTATTTGGTTATGTATGAGGATGTGTAATGGATTTGAATTGAATTTGGTTCATTATATTGGAATTTGTGTAAGATGTAAAATAAAATGACTGGTTGTATTAAAAAAAATTTAAGGAATGACCTTGCATGTTTGGAGCTAAATAAGATATTATTTAATAAAATGTAATGGAGTAAAGAATTCATGTAGTTGATTCTACCTAGTGGATTAAGGCTTGGTTGTTGTGGTTGTATTAAAGTATTTAGAAGATGTAAGAATAAATTAATTTTTTATTTTATAATTTATGTAAGATGTCATATAAAATTATTTTTATTATTAAAAAATTAACCTAGATGTAAGGGACTGTGGCTAAAATGGGCAAGGGTCAATTTGGTGTAGGTGCAATGCGAAATGGGTTTCCAAAGCATTTGAGTTGATCATGTACATCTTGTCCACGAGAATGGCCATTGGCATAGCTGTAAATGCTGTCTCGATTTGAGGGAGCAGTTGGGGGTGTTTATAATGCATGTCCTCCATCGGTCGTACTTTCTAGTTGGGGTATGTCTTATTGATGTTCTTCAATAGTATGAATTAGTTAAAATTAGGTTTTCCAATATTTATGGATTTTACAGTAAGTTTATTTGCAGTGCTGATATATGCCGGTGAATAGGATGCTATGATTGTTGATCTATTTGTGGATCAGTTGGCTGAAACTGTTGACTGTCTTTTATACCTGTAGGTCTTTGCTTATTATTTTGGGAGACAAAGGTTAACATCTTATATATGAGAATCTTTCAAAATGATAATTTGGAGTGTATTATATGTAATATATAATTTATGAAGAGTCAATATTTTTCTTTTACAATTTCCCTTTTAAAATTTGGCAATATCTATTTGCTTTGTGCCTTCATCATTAAATGTTTAATTTACTATATTTTAATTTGAATTCTGTACTTACGTGTTTAAGTGCACCCTGTCTACATTGATTAGGTTGTTTTGAATGTGACATGGGAAATTATGGATGTATTTGTCAGCTAGAATAGGCTGCACTGTTTTGACAATTGTCTCTACCATATTTTGACTGCGTGTGCCAAATGTTATACCTTGGAGGAAAGCCAAATGTTATTTTTTCTAATTGTGCACATAACTTCTTCGTAGAACCTACAGTTGGTCTAATTCCAATGCATGGTCAAGTTCCCTTTTATGCACCTTATCAGTGCTGCCCAATCCCTATAATGACACTTATATGTCAAGTTTGTTTTCATAAACAGTAAGTGATTAAGTCTGCAATATTGCGGACTAGTATGATGCTAATCCAGGCTTTTGATGTACCTTTTTTTTAATTACTAAGTCCCTTTTGTTTCTGAAAATTGTGAAGAGGCTAAGATGCTAAGTAATTTTGTTAAAGTTTTTCCTGAAAACAAAAAAATTGTCAAGTTTGATATTTTATCATTTTATTCAGTTATATCTAGGATTAATGCTCGAGAATGATTGATAAACTGACACTTAGTTTACTCTGTTAATATTTTGAAGCTGATGATGGTGATGTGTATGAGCATAAATGTTGTGTCAACTGTGGTCTAGGTTTGCTACGTAAGACTTTTAGTTGATAGTTGATATCACATTATTTATACAATTGTCATTCTTTTTTTTTATCAATTTTCTTTTAAAATTGCACACCTATGATAACTGTTATTTCTTCCCTGTGGCGTGGTTTCTTTTTTCTCTTTTTGACCTGAGTGCTTGGCGAGTTTTCATGATACTGATAATTTTCTTGCTTGTCATGACGTATTAGTTTAATGCAGTTATATAGTTTTAGTTGGTTATTTTTGAAGTTTCTCCTCAATCAAATTAAAATTTGCTATTATGATCAAACTTTAGGTTACTGATGCTCCAGAGATTCATTCAAATGGATTCCATGTGAAGTTTGATATCACTGAGGGACAGATTGGCTTTGTTTTGCCAACTATTATACCTCCTTGTGATGTAAATTTTTTTAAGAAGCTTTTATGTGGTGCAGACTCTCTTGAGGGTGAATGGAACACTTGTATCATTCTTCCCTTCAGGTCCAAAGTTAGAGATGGTGCTGGTGTTAATTCCATTATATCTATTCTTTCAGATCTGCATCCTTCCCTTCTATTGTTCCTGCACCGCCTTCATTGTATCAAGTTCAGGAATTTGTTTAATGATACACTAGTTATTATGAGAAAAGAGACTCTTCCTGATGGCATTATTAGGGTTTTTCTTGGTGATGACGTTATGAGTTGGCTAGTAATTAGCAATACGTTGAAATCTTGTGCCATTCGTACTGATATAGAAACAACAGATATTTCCATAGCCTTCACATTGCTGGAGTCTGACGATGGAGAATACAAGCCCTATCTTAGCCACCAGCCTGTTTTTGCATTTCTCCCTTTACGAAATTATGGCTTGAAGTTTATCCTTCAAGGTGATTTTGTTTTGCCTTCTTCAAGAGAAGAAGTGGATGGTGATAGTGCTTGGAATCAATGGTTGTTGTCAGAGTTCCCTTCCTTGTTTGTTGCTGGGGAACAATCTTTTTGTTCCCTCCCTTGTTTTCTGGAAAAACCAGCAAAAGCTGTCACGGCTTACATGAGTTTTGTCCCTCTTATAGGGGAGGTGCACGGATTCTTCTCTCAGCTCCCTCATATGATTATTTCCTCATTGCGTAAATCAAAATGCCTGCTTCTAGATAGTCCTGATTTATCTTGGAGCTTTCCATGCAGAGTTCTGAGAGGCTGGAATGAGCAGGTCCGCTTGCTTTTGTCAGATCACTTATTGCAGAAGCATATTGGATTAGGTTACTTGCATAAAGATATTAAGTTGACTGATACACTAGCAAGGGCTCTTGGAATTCAAGAATATGGTCCTAAAATTTTGGTTGAGGTCATCGCATCTGTACTTCAATTCCCTGAAGGTATTAGCTCCCTGGGTCTTGATTGGCTCTCATCCTGGTTTTGTGCTCTTTATTCATCATTGTCTGTGCACCGCTCCGAGTATTCCTCTTTAAATGCTGAAATTGAACATGAAGTCATTAATGAACTTAGAAATATTCCACTAATTCCACTTTCAGATGGTTCTTATGGATCCGTGGCTGATGGTCCAATTTGGATACCTTGTGATGCTATTAATGGTGGATCCGAAAGTAAATACCACCCTAAAGATTTTTCATGTCTCTATGGAAAGCTTAAAATTGTTGCTCCTCATCTTTTCTCTGTAGGAACTATTAATTCTTATAACTTAAACAAAATTGAGGTTGATAAGCTCACACAGATGCTTCTAAAGCTTGGTGTGCAGAAGTTATCAGAACATGAAATTATAAGAAGTCACATTTTTCCTTCTTTTTCAGACAAGCATAATACTGAAAATAAAGACTTAATGGTTGAATATGTAGCATTCATAATGCTTCATGTTCAATTTGATTGTGCAAAATGCCCCTCTGAGAAATCTGACTTGTTGTTAGAGCTGCGAAACAAACCTGTGATATTGACTAGTCATGGTTTTAAATGTCCAATCCATGAACCAATACACTTCAGTAGAGAATACGGGAATCTCATTGATGTTCGCATGCTATTGGATGATGTGAACATCAAATGGGCTGAAGTTGATCAAGCCTACTTGAAGCATCCGTCTACTCACTCATTGTCATCTGGAGTGTTAAAATGGAGAAGATTCTTTCTTGATTTGGGAGTTACTGACTTTGTGCAAGTTACCTCTATCTACAAAACTGTAGAAAATGTACTTTCTGAGGATTCAATTGGAAATGGCAACCTCGTTTCAGCTTCATCATATGTTGAGGATTGGGAGTCACCTGAGTTGGTGAACTTGTTGTCTATATTTTCCTCAAAAAAATGTAGGGCGAACTGTATGTATCTTCTGGAAGTTCTTGATAGATTGTGGGATGAATGTTACAGTGCTAAAGCTAGAGGATACATCATTTCTAAAACTGATGATGCAAAGAAACCAATTCTATCCTCCTTCATGCAGAGTATCCATAAGTTTGCTTGGATAGCATCAACAATGGACAAGGAACTCCATCACCCTAAAAATATATTTTATGACTCTGCACAAGTTCGATCAGTTCTGGGGATTATGGGTGCATATGCTGTTCCACAGGTATAATTTTTAATTGATCTTATAGTTTTTTTTTTTTAGTAATTGATAGAACGCAATGAAAACAAAGAATTCATGTAGCCGACCCCACCTAGTGGGATTAAGGCTTGACTGTTGTTGTTTGTTCTTATAGTTTTTTTACCAGGTATTTTAGGTGTTCTGCAACATTATGTTAATTTACAATTTTCAATGGCTATTACTTCTGCAACATGCTAAATTATTTCCTAGTTTTTTGGATATGGTGCTAAAATAAACGCGACTGGGTAATGAGATTCATGAAGTTGTTAATTTGTTTCAGAGACTATGACACCCATTGTAATCGTTACTGTCGTAATACTGTCAGACCACTTCATTAAGGATATATACTCATGAGTCCAAAAACAATTTGTTGGGTGGTCCTTAATGGTCTTTCCCTCTAATTACTGTTTTCATGTTTTTATTCATGGATTATGCTATGTTCATTGTATATATATTGTATTCAAGACAAGTGAATAGAATATATAACTTTTGAGAACTTTTATGAAGAATTCTTTCTGCATGTTCTTACAACATAGCTGTTTTCGTGTTTGCAGAATAATTATGAATTCCATAATGGTTGGTTGTATTGCTTCTTCTTTTTAACACCAACTCTTCTTTATTTGCTACAAGCTCCTTATGGTGTTTAATAATCCCTTTTTATCCTGCTGTTTTTTTCTTTTCGAATTCCTGTTTATTTATTAAGCTGTGAATTTGGTGTAGATGCGGCACTATAGCCATATCATGATTCTAGAAGTTCCTAAATATCTGGATGGCTCTTACCCACTCACACAACCCAGTTAAAAGATTCAGTTAAGAGAAGAACAAGGAAGTTTATTTACTTGTTCAAGTTTTTTTTTTTGTTTATAATGCATTGAAGGATTGGTGAAGCTAACCGATGATGATGATGCTCACAACAATATGTTACTTGTTAAAGTATCAAAGTTAGCTATGTAATTAGTAGATTAGATGTAATGCCATGGAGCTGGGTCGAGATTCCTTATCATCAATAGTCTTATCACCCTACTCTTGGTTTTTATAGAGTCAAAAAAGAATTTTCTTCATTTCGATATTCTTAGCTTTCAATGATGTGTTTCTGATGCGGGACGGATGAATGATGATGCAGTTTAGAGATCAGCAATCTTACAAAGCAGATTATTCACAAACTAATGCTAAAATATCAGAGAATAATTTTGTAAATACTGAGAAATTAATTAAACCCGCAAAACCGATTCTTTTCAAAATTTTAAATGAATTAGATCGAAGGTAATTGAAAAACTACCAATTCAAATTAGAGCTCGATTCGGTTTTCAACAAATCAGAAATAGGATAATAGGATTATGGGATCTCACAATATTTAACTAACAGTAATTTAAATTCACTCGATAATGAAAGATCGCACACGTGGAACAAGTTCGAGCAAATCACAAACGTGTAGAAAAATCTAAATTATTCTACTTAACCAGGTTAAAGGCTTTGTTGAAATTCGTACCTGGATTAGAGAGTCCAGGGACCATTGTGACCTCCCGGCTGCCGGCACCTGAGCCACTAGCAACCGAGGCGTCAGAACTGAAACAAAACCAACAGCAAATAACCTCCACATATCCTTACATCAACCACTTCTTCGCAACAACCCGCGGTACTTCACACCATGTCCCGTGATCTTTCTTATGCAGTACCTGCCACCAAAAATGGCAGGAGTTTGTTAATACAAACTCAATAGGTAAAACAGTATCCAACATAAAATGAATACAAATATCATCTTCGCATGAATAATAATTAATACATAAACTCATACATTACTCTGTTTAGTGATGTGGACTTATCATTTCCATATCCCTTTACCTAGAAGCCTGACAAAAGTTCCTACAGCTTGTTATTCTAGAAGCCTTGACAGGAGCTGCACTTTACATCGATGATTCCACATCAGGACATCACCCAACATACACTCCCCACCCTCATCGCAATAACACATGTAGGAAACTTTCCGCCCTCATCGGTTTTTGGCATACAAATATTCAATAATACCACATCACCTCACAGACTAACAAATCACACATATTCACATGTGTAAACAAGATAAATACACATCATCACATCAGAACATCATTTCATTAACATAATAAATCGGAAAGAATTACCTACCGAACGCTTAGAACAAAACTCAGAATTTCCACTCTGGCTTTGCTTCTTTCCTCTTCCTTCTTCTCCTTCTTCTTCTCCTCCCTTTTCCTTCTCCTTCTCCTGCTGCAGGCTGCGGCTGCTGCTGTTGCCGCTGGGCTCGACGGAACCGGGCGACAGAAGGCGAGCGCAAGCGGTAGAGAAAACCGAGAGGGAGAGAGAGAGAAAGTTCCTTTTCTCCACACGCGGCGACACGCGGAAAAAGGGGCAGCGAAGGCGGTTAACCGACTGATCCTATCTGTTTTGGAACAATTGCATTTTGGTCCCTTTAGTTCTCTTCTCTTGTAAATAGGTCCAAAATGATTATTTTTAGGTCCAAGCTCATTCTTTTTAAATCCAAATCAAATGTAATTTTTTTCCACCCATCCATTTGGGATGTTACAACCATGATGTAATTTCCCAAAAAATAGGGTTGTGCGGTCGCTGGGGCGCGCTGGTGCGGGAGCAGGCCGGCGCACGGGCTCGGGTGCTGGTGCGGGCGCGTGGCTGGGTGCGATTGGCGCACGAGGGGCTGGGCGCAGTCGCTGGCGTACAGTCTCAAGTAGGACGGCGGACTGGGTGCGAGCGATGGTGTCGAGCAGAGCTGTGTATTCGCGTCAACGTAGTCAGCGCGGGCGCGTCGCCGGTGATGTGGAAACGTGACGATGCGATCACGTCGAATTGGAGTCGGCGAGCTGGATCCAAAGCGCTAACTAGCAGGCAGGGTGATGAGGACGAGGTGAGGTGAATGCCAGGGGATGTAAGATGAATGGAATCGAACCCAGAGGGGAGGAACTGGAGCGGATGGTGTTTAGGAATTCTCACCCAAGGCTTAGGCCTTTCCCTATCCAGGATATCGAATCATTCCAGAATAAAATAATCCCAAGGAAAACACAAGTCAAATTCATTCAGCATTTGAAAATAAGAATAACAGGGAGGCTTTTATATAGACGTCCATTCAAATTGACTCAATAAAAAAAAATACATGGTGTAATAAATTCCTCACACAAACGAGGAAATACAGATAACATGCCTAAAATAACAATCACAGAAATAAAAACAACTAATACAAAATAAATGCGAGAAATAAAATCATCCCAAAATAGAATCTCCAATCAATTAGAATGAATGAGAGATTTCTAATCCACCAAGTCAGCGATCCGCAGCATCCATCTTTCCAAATCTGTTCTAATAGTCAATCGATCTAGATCGAAGCAGCGTGGCTAGATCTCGGTCGTGGACGGTAAACTGCAGGAATGAATCGACGGTCGATCGTGGTGTGCCCACCAGTTTTTTAAATAAGAGAATATATATTTCTATGACTTCATAAATGCTTTAGAAAATAGGAGAAATTATCTACTAACAGAAACAAATTATTACATTTTAATCAATTTACATCTTGCTATTTATCAATATAATATAAGCACCTTAATTAGCATTCTAGTTGGCAGTTGTTACATAAAGAACAAAATATCTCTTCATCCTATCCATCCTTTGATCCGATCGTTATTTGCTCTGCTACAATTAGAGATGTCAATTTATACCTATACCTATTTAACCCGCTCCTAATGGGACAAGCTATGAAGTACCGATATTTCATAAAGCCTAATGTATTCGTGTCGTCTTAGTTTGATACTCTCATACACTTTGTCGATACGGATTTGATATGCCAAATGACATTAATTTTTATTTTTTAAAAATTTGACACTTATCCGATACTTGTCTGATACTTTATGATACTTTTAATTTAAAAAATGGGATCAATTAGTCCGATCTTCACTATAAAATAATGAATATTTAGACTCGATGGTAATAATGTTAAAATTACACATCAAGTTTATATAATTGGAATCGTAGGGAGTTTCACGTACTCTAGAGTTATGGCATGAGAAAAAGATTTGTTATTTATAAAGTATTATGTCTTTTAGTTTAGCTGATTCTTTTTTTTTCTATCTTAGCTGACATTTTTTTGTTATTTTTGTTAGACGTCAATCATACTTTTCTTTGCTTTAATTGAGCTTGTATGGTGGGAAGAGAGGATTTTGATATTTTTTATTTTACTTGTTTTTTCAGTGAGTTAGCGACTCAGAGAAAAGGGAGCATGCATTTATTTTGATTAGATAAATATATTTGAATTGAAGCTATAGTAATTATGTTATTTATTAATTGTATCTTGTTTGCATTAAGTTAATTGATTTAAGTTCGATTTAGATTGAACTAAGTCTAACCTACTGATATGCATTTAAACTTTCACCTCACCTGTATATTTTGTGATAGATTGAGAAATAATTAAACAACTTTATGATATTATTCTAAATTCAATTTTTTTTGATATTCAATAGTTGAAGACTATTTTCATTTTCTTAAGTTAGATTATTTATAGTATTACTTTTAGTAGTATCAAGAACATTTAAGAATATAAAAATATTATATTTTTTAAAAACGTTCAAAGCATATTTTTAAATTTTATATCAACAATGTGTATAAATCATTATTGTTTATATTATATGAGCCATACCTTAAATATGATAATATAACGCACACTACACATATATAACTACCATATTTGGGCTTATCTGTATCCTACTTTTTTTAGATTTGTTATATCGCCATATCTGTATTGTGTCATATCCATATCGTCATATCATACCCGTGCTTCATAGAGGATGGGTACGGGTCCTACAATTATACTCATGATCCACAATCCACCCCGCCCTGCTCCCTTATAAAATGGGGTAGGTTTTGGTATGACTAAATCATATTCGCCCCAAATTGTAATCTGCTAGTAATAAAATATTATTGTATAATCTTAAAATTAAAAAATTAAGCAGGTATTATCTTTTTATTTTTATTTAAAATAAATCATTAGTAATGGATTTAAGGTGGGGCAGAGCTGGGTGAGATAGGGGGTAATGGTGCAAGCACGAATTGTAGAAATAATGTGGTGCAAGGCAGGTACAGATTTTGGGAGAAACGAGTCGGGGTGGGTATGAGTTTTATTAAATCTGGCCTAAACTCACCACATTGTCATCCCTAGCTCCAACAACAATGCTTGGTTGCTACTTGGCCTCCATTTTTTACCTAGCCTAAGCTATCATAGTAGCCTGATTTGCCTCCTCACCCCAACAAATAAACACGAGATCGGCTAAAACTATGATGATCAATATGAAATTCCAGCGTAATAGAATCTCTCGTCTCCTATTCTTTTTTTTTTGTTGATAGAGCTCCTATTCGTTTTTCGATTGTCTATTTATATGCACATAAAATGAAGTGAGGTACGGCATGGCTGCAATTGAGCTTTCATTCAAATTACGCAAAGGAAAATGGGGAATAGAGATACCTTAAGTCCTGGAAATGTAAGTGTCGCATTGAAGCACCTCTTTGTGCCACACTTCTCAAACCATTGCCCTTTTGGCCTAACAGGTGATTATAGTCCTTTGTGGCTGGGGTGCAAGGTGCTGTAGCAATGGCGAGGGCTCTTGTCTGACGGTTGTTTGTTGGTTTTAGCAATTATTGCAGGGTAAATTTTAATCATAGTTAAAGAGGGTTAACATAGCAGTAACAGTGGTGTTACTTTTGTGAGTTTATTAATTTGCTTGTATTATATTAGGAAATTGTAAGATTTGGTGTTGAATATGTAAATAATATATTATGTATGTAATTTCCCTTTAAAATATGTTTTGCTTTTCTTTGAAATTCACATATGTATATGCCAATCCTTGTGTGTCTACTTATATGTACACATTATTTGTATAGATAATATATGTGAATGTCATTTTTAATTTGCTCAAACATGGTAAATTCTTATCATTTCACTGTCATGACTCTTGCATGTAATGGTAATTATTTATGTAGAATGTGCCTTGCTTTTTCTGGATGCATTTCCATTATCCAGTCCTGCTATGCTGACAAAACCATACCTGTTATTTATACTAAAATCTACATTATGTTTCATGTTCATTTTAATTTTTATAGATATATTAATATAATTGGCCAAATATTTCTCAGGTTAATAGCAAGGTACTTGTAAAGGATATTGGGTTCAAGGTTGAAGTATCACTTGATGATGTTCTTGAAATAATTGAATTATGGAAAAAATCTGGCCCGCCTTTTCTTGCAAGGTGATCTTTGTCATTACATTCTGTTAGCACTTTATTATAAAACACAGCAATATCATCTGGGGTGCTGTTATTTGCTATACTTTGCAAGTCCTAGCATGCTTTATTTAATTCTTTTTATGTCAGGATTTTGAAATTTTCTCTTTTATATGAAAGAACTTTCAGGATATCAACCATTGTTATTAAGCCACTAACAGATATTCTTTTTGAATCTATAAAAAACTGTGTGGTGTTGTTAGAGACTTCAGATTTTCATCCTGTGTACTGATGATATGTGAAGAAGGTTTTTCTAGGTTTTTTTCCATGTTTTTTTCAGTCACTACATGTTTTTCTATGATATTATTTTGCAATGGAATCATTGTCTGAGTTTTTTAGCTGTTCAGAAACATTAGAGTTTATGAATGCTTGTATCACCTAAATAATGTTCTATTATAAACATGCTTATTGACCTCATCTATATTGTGACTGCAGTATTGCTCAGATGTCAAAGTTTTACACCTTTATCGCAGATGTAATTTCTCCAACATCATCTGTGATCATTACAGAGCTCATGTCAAGTGGTTTCATATTTGTTCCCTTTATCAGCAGCTGTAGAAGTGATGAGCCTGCATTTGGAATGTTTGTATCCCCGAGGAAAGTTTATTGGCAGGATCCAACTGGTTGTGTGGACCGGATTATGGAACTTTTGCAAGTTTCCCCTTTAGAAAAAGAGGTTAACAATGCTTTATGTCAGGCATTGGCAACTGTATACCCAATCCATCATCATTTTTTTGTGAATGTATGTGGTGTGCGTGCTGCTCCTTCATTTGATAGCTATTTTCAGATTCTGCTACAATTAGCATCAATTGCATCACCATCACAAGCAGCACGTGAAGTAAGTCCTATAATATAACTAAAGCAGCATTTGGTTTAATTTATCTTGTTGAGCTACAATTCTTTAATTTTTCATAAGGTTATCTACATATGCTATCAAACTAAACAATTATTATTTTTAGATAATATAACACAACACCGATAACATTGAACCAAACATCGCCTAAATGTGATTGAGTAGGTTTCGAGTCATCTTGGATAGAACACAATTTTGAGAGGCATGTACTTCAAAGAATCTTATTTTAGGGATACTAAACTTGAGTTGAAGTTCATTTACTTGTGACTTGTTCTTTTGACCTATTTATGGAAGCTGATTTTCTCTTATTGCTATCTTATGATCGTAACATTGTATTTTCTTTCCTTTATCTAACTAGAGAAAGAGAGAATCTCTTTGTCTTCCCCCGAAATGATGGCCTCCATACTTTTATGCCTCGATTGTGCCACAAGATAATGGCCTCCCAATATCCTTCCTCCTTCCCTCCCTTCATACTTCTCCGTCTCTTCCTACCTGATCACTGAGAATTTTGGCTATTTGATGAATCTGGTGAGCTTCATGCTTCCATGATTTGATGCCTTGACTATCTCACATAATAATGGCCTTCCAATACATTAATCATATTCTTAAAGCATTAATATTTTCAAACATTAATATTCTTAGGCTTTCATGCTAACAACATCTTGCATATTTTGACAGGTTTTTCGGGTATTTGTAAGGTGGGTGGATGATATGAAATCTGGAATAGTGACACCGAATGAAATTTCAGAGTTGAAGGTGAAATTACAGAAGTTGGAAAATGCTGTACTTCCAACTGTGCAGGATAAATGGGTTTCTATCCATTCTTCATTTGGTTTACTTTGTTGGCCTGACGATGAGGAGCTGGTAAATCAATTTAAACATGCTGATAGTATTAACTTCATACAGTTTGGCGTGCTTAGCATGGAGGAAAAGAGCATGCTTGCTGGTGGGGTTGCCAACTTTTTGCATATTTTAGGCATTCGTGCCCTTTCAGAGGTACAAATTCTCCTTTATGAGAGATCCCGTAGGAACTGCTGGTGCTAGACTATGCTTTTTTATGACATGCTTTTCTTGAATTATCTATTAGTTGACATCTTGATGATTTCTGATACTTTTAATGTTCTGCTTTCAGATTGTATTGCGTGAAGCAATTTTTTATGGTGCCGAAGACAACAGAAAGATAGTTTCTTTGTTAAATTGGGTGATTGTTTTTGCCCAACGTTATATTTATAAGTTGCACCCAGATACTTATTTTAATCTGAAACAGGCTGGTTTCGCAAAACTTAGTCAGCTGCAAGTAGTTGTTGCTGCCAAATTATTTTATAAGTACACATTAAAAGGCCTTGATTGTACCTCAAAACGGCGGTTTGAATGCAACTGCCTTCTGCAGGTCAGAAACCCGAGTTCTCAGTCCCTTGTGCTTGAATTATATTCATCTTGTTGGTATACTATTATCTACCAATTTATAATGTTATTATTATTATGAAGTAGCTGCAGATACACAATTTTCATATTGTAGAAATTCCAATCTTCACCATGCCTCTGATTTAAGGTTGGAATATTTGTTTTAAATGGTAGTTGAAGGTTGACTATTCATTTCAGTGATGTTTATATTTAAGATGCCTTTGTTTTTAACATTAGAAGTTTGTTGGCATAATTCTCTCTTCTGTTGCAAGCTTAAATGATTTTCCTGGAGATATCAATAGATATATTTCAGGATAAAAAAACATTTCAGGAGATATCGATACATAAATTGTTGTTTTAGTTCTTTCAGGGTATCATTTCATGTTAGTACATTTGGTTCTCATATTATGGGAACATTCACTTACAGTGCCTTTTCCACGTTCTAGCTTACTAGGCAATTAAAGTTCTAGGGCGTGACTATATCAGTAGGTTAACTGCTTAGGATTAGCTTCTAGTTTTGGAAACAAGACTTACATCCATTAGAAGAATGAGGTTTCATTTGATGTACATTAAATTCACTAAGTTGCGTTTTCTAATGATGTTACTACAACTGAAATTCTATATGATCACTAGAATCTTGAGATTATGGCATGATGAGGGAGAAAAACATAACCATTTAGTTGATATATATAAAACATCGATTATAAGCATATGAGATGGACAATCTTTTTGTTCTTTAACCAACTTCATGTGGAATCATTTATAAACTAATTCAAGTGACAGTTGTTCATGTTTCAAATACAGAGCAAAGAAATCAGCCAGCAATTTTAAAGTATTGCTCTAAGCTAGTTTGGTATACTATTAGCTTGATCGATCCTCTTCATCTTCAAGAAGAAACGGCTACGCAAGAATATGAGGGTGGAGTTACCACCGGATAGTGTTATAAATTTATTGGTATTTCCTGATATTGAGCATTCAACAAATATATTTTTGATAAAAAAGCAAATATATTCAAGTAAATTTAATTTGGCATTTCATTATATAGATGTAGCCAACCCCACCTAGTGAGAGAAAGGCTTGGTTTGTTGTTATTATTGTATTATGTAGATGATGTAAGAGTCAATAGTAGAAGACATTGTTTTGCCAAAACGTAAAAGATACATAATCAGAATATTCTAAATTTGGAAAAGCTAGATACTAAGTCGTCCAAATCTATTGTCTTTCTTTGTGCCTAAAACAAGTATGAAAAAAAAATTAATGTATCTTTGATTGGGCCTCCATCATTAAAATGTGAGGTTGCAAACATGCACACTGTTTTGACATTAGAACTCATAGCATGCTCAGTTAGTGCATGAGAAATTTCTTAATAACCAGTGGAAGTGCTTACTCTAACTTAAATAACTTTGAATTACAAGGTTTATAGTTAAACCTGCTGTGCTTCCAGCATTATGATGATAAATATCATTCCTTCTAATTGAAATGTGATTGACAAGACATCAAGGTGGTATTCGAGATTAAATTAGTCAAACTACTTATGTACAACAATAACAACAAACCAAGCCTTTATTCGGCTATATGAATCATTTATTTTCATTGTATTCTATTAAATAATAAATGAGGTCTCATTTAGCTCTGAATATGTAAGATTATTCTTTATAGTTTCTTGTTATGTATTTTTTGGCCTTCCTCTTTCTCTTTTTACACGGATAAGATTCAATAATTTAATTTTTCTTACTGGAGCTTATATCGACTTATGACCTATATGTCCAAACTATTTAAGCTTACTCTTTTTGAGCTTATCCTCAATTGAGATAACTTCAGCTTTCTCACAAATATACTAATTTTTCATCTTATTTTGTTGCGTATACTCACTCATTCACCTTGACATTCTCATTTCTGCAATAATTATCTTATTTATGTGTTTCTGCTTCGTAAGCCAACATTTAGCACCTAGACACTGTTGGCCTTATAACTCTTCTATAAAATTACCCTTAAGTTTAAGTGAAATTTTTTTATCATACAATACGTCAGATATATTGATTCACTTTATTCATTCTACTTAGATCTTACTAATAACATCACAATTTATTTCATCATTATTTTGTATGATTCATCTAAGGTATTTAAACCATTCACTCTTCATGATAATTTAATTATTAATTGTCATCTCCTCATTACAAGTGCTTCTATCTTGACTAAATTTATGTTTCATATATTCAATTTTTGATCTACTAAGACGAAAATTTTTAGATTTTAATATGTTTCTTCATAACTTAAGTTTCGCCTTAGCATCTTTTCTAGTTTTATCAACGAGGAAAATATCATCTGCAAAATGCATACACCAAAGTACTTTTTCTTGAATGTATCCAATCAAAAATTTCATAATCAATGTAAAGAGATAAGAACTTAAAGTTGAATATTGGTGTAATCTAATTAAAATAAAAAAAAATTAGTTAAACTCTTTTATATTCAAACACATGTAATAATCTCTTTATACATGTTCTGGATAAACTTGAATGTAAGAAGTGCAAATTTCTTTTTTTTTTAAAACTCTTCAAAGCATTTTACTTTGGATTTAATCATAAGTTTTTTCTAAATTAATGAAGACCAAATACAAATCTTCTTTTCTTTTTCTAAATATTATCATTAAAGCTCTCAATAAATGAATAGTTCCATAATAGATCTGTCTAGCATAAAACCAAACTAATTTTGTCATGCCCTAGTATTACAATGTAATCTATACTCGATCATTTTCTCCTAAAATTTTAAAGTATGACTCATTAATTTAATTTTTCAATAGTTAGCATAATTTTGTACTCTTACTTTTATTTTTTTAAATAGGTATTAATGTACTCTCTTTTCATTCATTTTGCATTTTTTAGTCTTCAAAATTATATTAAATTATACTTATGTTCCTCTATCTATATATGTTTGAACCAACCTATTATTTGAGTATTGAGATTTAATTCAATCACTTAAAAGTTTTGTAGTGTGCTTGTTTTTTTCTGAAGCATAAACCAAGGAGCACTGAAATTTTTATTCTATGCTTTTATTTATTGTTGGTAGCACTGGTTCTATATATCTGTTTGAGCCATTTGGTGCAACTTATGAAGTTTCATTTCTGTTGTTGAATGATCATTTTATAATCTGCATATTATATCACTGAGTGATATATACGGAGAATAATAAATGTTTTCCTTCTTTTTGTTGTTGAATTTTTCTTTTACTTACAGAAAGCTTCATATGCAATGATTCTTTCAGGGTAATACTCTGTTTACATGTCAAACTTCTGATGCTCACTCCATCTTCTTGGAACTTTCCCGGTTGTTCTTCGAGGGCTCTGTTGATTTACACTTTGCGAATTTTCTTCACATGCTGACAACCATGTCAGAATCTGGCACTGCAAGTGAACAGATAGAGTATTTTGTCATTAACAGCCAAAAGGTTCCAAAGCTACCAAAGGAAGAAGCATTATGGTCCCTTTCATCGATGCATGGATTTGATAACCCTACAGCTCCTCAACCTACCTCAGCTTCTGCTCCTTGCATTAATCTTGAAAATAGTTTTGCCATACCCTCACTAAGGAAATCAGACCCAAGTTCCAACTGGCCACCAACAGATTGGAAAACTGCTCCAGATTTCCATTCTTCCCTACCTAGAAATCCGTGGCCTGCAAATTCACCATATAATTTTGCACAAAATGATGTCAACGAAGCAGCTGAAACCGTTTCTCACATGGAAAATCCAGTTTCTATTGAGATCACTGGGAAGTGGAATATAGACGAGGCCTCAGTAGAGTTGCAAGGTTCTGCTGATAGGCAAGAAAATTCTGCTTCAAAGCCCACTAATCTCTCTGAAGATCAAGAGATCATTACCCGAAGAACTGTGTCTAATCCTGCCAAATCCCTTGAGAGAGAAAGGATAAGTTGGCGACTTCCAGATCCATATCAACTCCACCGAACTGGCAGGCTTGGGGAGATGATAGCTTTCCAGTACTTCGCCGACAGGCATGGCTCCAGCAATGTGAAATGGGTTAATGAAGAAACCGAGTCGGGATTGCCATATGATCTAGTCATTAATGTGGGGGAAAGCAGGGAGTATATTGAGGTGAAAGCCACAGTATCTGCTAGTAAAGATTGGTTTGATATTACTGCAAGGGAGTGGAACTTTGCAGTTGAGAGTTCTGATTCATATAGCATTGCTCATGTTTGTATATTAGACCAAAATAAAGCAACTGTTACATTGTTGAAGAATCCATACAAACTTTGCCATCAAAACACTTTGAGCCTTGCTCTTCTGATGTCTAGACAAGTAAGAGATTAGTATATAATTTTTGACATTTTGAATAAGGGCAGCCAATCTCAAATTGTGGAGAATCTCGGGATAGATGACTGGATGTGATACAAGTTCTGGTGATTCTGATTGTAGTTCTAAAATGAAATATTTATTGTAAAGCTTTTTCTCATGTAATCTATTCACTGTAGTTTTTTTTTTTTAACTATTCATTGCAGTTCTTGAATGAATATTGTAACGCTTATTTTCTTGTTTTATAGCATTTCTTTGTAGAAAGGGATACTGCATTGGATTTTTAAAGCATGATCATCTGTTCTGTTCTTTTGAATGTTGAAGATTGGAATGTTGATGGGAATTAGTAAACTTTGTTGGATTTTGTATTCTTGAGTTTCTAATGCCTCTAAATTATTTTCTTCCTGTTAAACTGGATAGAAGTAAAAGCAAGGGTATTCAAAGTTTGTTTGAAATTCAAAGTTCGTTCAAAACTTGTTTGATTAATGTTAACACGTGGTTCCAACGCTACATCCCTGCCGTACACGTGGCGCCCAGCTGGCCTTCAGCTTTTATTTATTTACTCATCCATCTATCTGTTCTCATGGGTCAGACTTCGGTCAAACCTTGGCCATGAAAGTACAGCCAAACCTTATCCACGACGAGCCAGGACCATCCCTGGTAACATCGTCCCCGATGTTACAAAACGGTGCCTGTCACAATCAAGCTCGTTCCGATCGCGTTGTTCCCCGTACAAGGATGCTTTTCCCAGACCCGCAAGTCAAGGATCCGCACGCCTCAGCTGTCACGGATCCCCAGAAGTAGTACCAATATTAAAAGATAGCATCCTCCTTTCGCGGCTTTTGGGTCCCTCCGGCAGCCGACAGACGGCGCGAACCCAGAGCTTGTCCACCTCCTTTCCTCCAGAAAATCAGGATAAAGCTGCACCATCCGCTGCCTATAGATACCCCGGAACATTCTTCAAGCAAGAGGAGGGGACCCCGGCATCAAGCACCCAGGAAGAGCAGAATCCCTCCTCTATCACCTCTTGTAAAACAGGAGCTTGAGAATAAGAAAAGCTCTCTTTTTCTCCTTTCTCTCTCTTCCTCTTGTAAGCTCTTTGTATTAGCCCTCACGGCTACCTTTTTCCATTAGTGAAACTTTTTCGCTGGCCACTCGGTGGACGTAGGGGATTTCCTCTCTAAACCACCTTAAATTGTTGTGTGCTCCTCTGGATGCCCCGAACTCTCTCTCTCTTAAGCCTCCACTAACAGGCTTACCTCTCTACGCGCCGCCGTCTCCCGGAATTCTCTTTTTTTTTGTGTTTCTTGGGATCCCCTACATCCTACGTCATCATCTTCTGGTGCTTTCATTAAGACTCTGGGAAGATGGTGGCCAGAACGCGCCGAACCAACTTCGCTGCTCGTAGTACGCATGCGGGAGAACCTTCCGTTTGGGCACCAGACGACAGAGCTTCGGCCTCAACTTCTCAGCGTCACGCCGAATCTGCTTCTTCCTTCAGGGGAACGTGTATCTCAGAGCTTCAGGGGATGCTGGCAAACCTTACTGACCTAGTCACCGGCCTCACAGCCCAACTGGCTGTGATCCTCATACAGACCCAACCGGTATGCGCAGTACTCCCTCTCCCGCCGGTTGCGGCAGCCTTTGCTCCTCTCCCGCCGGTTGCGGCAGCCTTTGCTCCTCTCCCGCCAGTCGCAGCGGCTCCTGCGCCTCCTCCGCTGGTCGCAGCGGCCCCAGAGCTTCCCCCGCCGGTAGCGGCGGCCCCTGTACCTCTTCCTCCGGCCACTGGGGCTCCTGCTCCCGCACTTCCCGCCGCAGCACCTTCTATTCAGACGTTTGGCTCTTCTCAACCGCCCAGACGCCCTTTTCGTCTTCAGGAGGTTCACCAGATTCTCCTTCCACCATGTCCGCTTTTCCTCCTTTCCTCGCCAGAAGAGATCCCCTCTTTCCAGGCGCTCAGACCCCTCATCATGGGCTTGACCCCTTCTTTGGACCAATCGATGGTAATGCCCCTTTTTCTGACATCATCCAGCTGGCCCCGGTCCCAGAGGACTTCAGGCCGCCCAGGCTTGAGGCCTACAAAGGCGCAACCGACCCCCGTGAGCACGTACAGGGGTTCGAGGCCGCAGTTTGTTACCGTCAGCCGGACGAAGCCACCAAGTGCCACCTCCTAGCCAATACTCTGAAAGGGGCGGCATTTAGCTAGTTCATCAAGTTGCCTAGGGGTCACATTTCCTCCTACGAACACTTGGAATGGGAGTTGATAGCCCGTTTCATCGGTCGGACCCGAATGGTCGTCTCCGACATGGTGCTCACCAACATTAAGCAAGGCGAGAAAGAGAGCCTCCAGGATTACACCAATCGCTTCTTTGCCTCCGCGACAGAAGCCGAAGATGTCGACCCGGCATGCACAATTTCTGGAGGGAACTCAAGGTGGGGGACCTGTCTAAATCCCTGCAGCTGGCCAAACCTCGGAGTTACCCAGAGCTGGTAGCCAGAGCCAGCCAATTCATGCTCCTAGAGGACGCTGAGTCCTCCCTTCCGATGCTTCTACTGCCAGACAGGAGAAAAGAAAGAGAAAACATTGGAGTGAGGAACCCACAGCCACGAAGATACATGTGACCAAAGGCCGTGATCGAGATGAAGGGAAGCCGCGACACGTCCAACACCAAAAGCATTTCTTCTCTCGGCCGCTCCCTGAGGTCTATGCGGCGACCGTTAAACAAGGATGGGTCCGACCTGTCGGGCCCAAGCCAGCGCCTTCGGTCAGAGTGGATCCCGACAATTATTGTGAGTTCCACGGGAATTATGGGCACAAGCTCCACAAGTGCCAAGGCCTCAGAGCGCTGCTCGACAAACTAATGAATCAGGGCAAGCTCAAGGAATTCATGCAGATGGCACCAACCTACACTGCTGCCCAGAAAGGAAAGGCCCCTGAAGTTACTGAGGCCCCTGCTAAGACTATACCGTCTCTAGGCCCCAGTCAACCAGGGCGTCCTCACCCCCCTGTCGCCAGGACGATCAATGACATCTTTAGCATTGACCCTGCTATTACTCGCCACCACGAGGCCGAGGTCGGCGGTATTTCCGAGCAACATTCTTCGTCCTTCCCTCTCACTTTCTGCCGAGAAAATCTCCCCCAGCAGGGCAATCTACATAACAATCCGATCGTGGTCGTTGCCCGCATAGCTGACTTCGATGTTCGACGGGTGCTCCTCGACTCGGGGAGCACCACCGACATCCTGTTTGAATCTGCCTTCCTCCAAATGGGACTCAAAGAGACAAACCTCCTCCGCGCTGGAACCACCTTGCTCGGTTTCTCCGGGGAGAGCGTTCAACCTCTGGGATTCCTTACCTTGCCTATCTCCTTTGGCGATGACAACGGTTACATCATGAACATGGTGAACTTCACTGTCATCAGAGCTAAGTCAGGCTATAACGCCATCCTTGGAATGACAACACTCAATTCCTTTGGGATGGTGATTTCCACGCCTCACCTATGCGCGAAGTTCCCTACCTCCAGTGGTGTTGTCACCATCAGAGGAGATGTCAGGTGTTGACGTAGGATGTGGGGGTCCTAGGAAACACCGAAAGAAAGAGAGTTCCGGGAGACGACGACGCTCAAAGGGAGTGAGCCTGTTAATGAAAGCTCAAGGAGGAGGAGATTCAGAGCATCCAGAAAAGTACACAGAGTTTTAAGGTGGTTCAGGGAGATGATCCCCTACGTCCACCTGAACGATCAGCGAAAGAGTCTCACTAATGAAGAAAGAAAAGCCTCGAGGGCTTGTACAATGTTCTTCGAAAGAAAAAGAGAAGGAGGAAGAGAGTTTCCTTAGTTGGGGCTTTGTTACAAGGATGAGAGTCCGACCTCTTGTTGGGGACTGTTTCAGGGGTATTTGTAGCCGTTGGAGTGCGTGGCTTCACCCTATTTTCCGAAGAAAAGGTGATGGACAGGCTCTGGGTCCGTGTCGTTTGTCCATCACAGGAGAGGTCTGCAGCTCAGAGAGGAGGACGATATCTTTTAATACTGGTACTTCTTCTGGGGATCCATGAGGGCTGGAGCAGGCGGATCCTTGATTTGCGGGTCTGGGAAAAGGTGCTTGTACGGGGAATGGCGCGATTAGGTGAAGCCGACTGTGACAGACGTTGCTCCGTAACTCGTGCCCGACGTTATCAGGGGTGCCCTGGAATGTCGGGGACGAGGTTAGGTTGAACCCTATTGGCCGAAGTTTGACCTGGTCAAAGAGTCCTGCAAAACCTAGAGCTGAGTCAGCAAATCAATCAATCAAGTGGAGGCCAGCCAGGCGCCACGTGTACGGTCAGGATGCAGCGCAGGAACCACGTGTTAACATCAGCCCCCCGCATTGTCAGGGCGCAAATATTGATATGGGTCCTAGAATACGAACCGTCGCGAGGGTGGACGCGTTGCCCAAGGCCTGCAAGGATAAGATGGGGGCGACGCCCGCCGATTCGTATCCTTGCACCTTCACTCTGAAGTTTTCCCCTGTAAGAGAAATAATTAGTTAGAGAGATGGCGGAGAGAGGAGAATGGATCGCTCTGGCGAGCATTTCCAAGAAGAAGAGAGCAGGCGGGACTCCGGCTGAGGGGATGCAGTCCGGCTGAAGAGGGGATGCAGTCGGAAACGCCGGCTCCTGCCATCGTGACTCCCGGTGAAGAAGAGGTCCCAGTAGCCAAAGTAGCTGGTGTTTTGGCGCAGGTACTGGAGTCCGTGCAGGAGTCTGGAAAGCTTTAAAGAAGATGAAGCATAAAAAAACAGTAGGACCAGATAACATCCCAATTAATGTTTGGCAGTGCTTAGGAGATGAAGGAGTTTCTTGGCTTACTAGATTGTTTAATATGATTTTGAAGACTAAAAGGATGCCAAATGAATGGAGAAAGAGTATATTAGTACCTATTTATAAGAACAAAGGCGATGTACAAAATTGTGCCAATTATAGAGGAATTAAATTAATGAGTCATACTTTAAAACTTTGGGAGAGGGTGATCGAACAAAGGTTACACCATAATACTAAGGTATCAGAGAATCAGTTTGGTTTTATGCCAGGTAGATCTACTATAGAAGCCATTCATTTATTAAGAAGTTTAATGGAGAAATTTAAGGAGAGAAAGGAAAACTTACATTTGGTTTTTATTGATTTGGAAAAAGC
>KZ452001.1:9682165-9696233 GCA_002786265.1 Apostasia shenzhenica
GGGGGGGGGGGGGGGGAATAGGAACTGCCGGAACAGGCAGGAGAGGCATAGGAGCCGCCGCAACTGGCGGGAGAGGGAGCACGGCACATACCGATTGCGTTTGTCTGAGGATCACGACCTGCTGGGCGGTAAGGCCGGTAACCAGGTTTGTGAGATTTGCGAGCATCCCCTGGAGCTCCGAGACACAGGTGCCCCTGGAAGAGGAAGCAGACCCGGCGCGACGCCGGGAAGTTGAAGTTGAAGCTCCGTCGTCCAGTGCTCGGACAGAGGGTTCTCCTGCGTGCAGACTGCGGGCAGCAGAGTTGGCTCTGCGCGTTCTGGCCACCATCTTCCCAGGTCTCAATGAAAGCACCAAAAGATGTTGACCTAGGATGTGAGGGTTCTAGGAAACACTGAAAGAAAGAGAGTTTCGGGAGACGGCGGCGCGCAAAGGGAGTGAGCCTTTTAATGAAAGCTCAAGGAGGAGGAGATTCAGAGCATCCAGAAAAGTACACAGAGTTTTAAGGTGGTTCAGGGAGATGATCCCCTACGTCCAGCTGGACGATCAGCGAAAGAGTCTCACTAATGAAGAAAGAAAAGCCTCGAGGGCTTATACAATGTTCTTCGAAATAAAAAGAGGAGGAGGAAGAGAGCTTCCTTAGTTGGGGCTCTGTTACAAGGATGAGAGTCTGACCTCTTGTTGGGGACTGTTTCAGGGGTATTTATAGTCGTTGGAGTGCGTGGCTTCACCCTATTTTTCGGAGAAAAGGTGATGGACAGGCTCTGGGTCCGTGTCGTTTGTCCATCACAAGAGAGGTCTGTAGCTCAGAGAGGAGGACGATATCTTTTAATACTGGTACTTCTTCTGGAGATCCGTGAGGGCTGGAGCAGGCGGATCCTTGATTTGCGGGTCTGGAAAAAGGTGCCTGTACGGGGAACGACGCAGTTAGGTGAAGCCGACTGTGACAGGCGTTGCTCCGTAACCTCGTGCCCGACGTTATCAGGGTGCCCTGGAATGTCGGGGATGATGTTAGGTTGAACCCTCTTGGCCAAAGTTTGACCTGGTCAAAGAGTCCTGCAAAACCTAGAGCTGAGTCAGTAAATCAATCAATCAAGTGGAGGCCAGCCAGACTCCACGTGTACGATCGGGATGCAGCGCAGAAACCACGTGTTAACACCAGGCAAGCTACCCGCTGTTTCCAGATAGCAGCACAGCTAGTCGTCAATCAACTGGACCTCAGAGAGCTCAACCAGTTGTACCATAGGGGGGCCAGTGGACCGACGAGTGCGAAGCTGCTTTCATAGAGTTGAAGAAATATCTTACTTCGGCTCCGATATTAGTAGCACCAAAGGAAGGGATGGTTCTGTCTTTATACTTGGGTGTGTCTGACGCTGTAATCTCAGCAGTCCTCATAGACTACGATAAGGGGATACAACATCCAATCTTCTACACCAGCCATGTACTACTGGATGCTGAGAGCCGGTACTCCACACTGGAAAAGCTTGCTCTAGCTCTTCTAATGACAGCAAGGAAGCTACGCCCATACTTCCAGTCCCACACTATCCAGGTTGTCACTAATCAACCACTCCTGAAGATACTACGCACCCCCGAGGTCTCAGGAAGAATGCTCAAATAGTCCATAGAGCTGGGAGAATATGATATCAAGTATGTCCCACAGACAGCTATCAAGGCACAGGCATTAGCGGATTTCATAGCCGAACTTTCTACTCCAGAGCCGCCACTCGTCGGATATCGGACAAACCTCTGGTCCCTCCATGTCGATGGTGCGTCTGGACTGCAGTCCCAGGGGGCTGGGATTCTCTTAACCAACCCAATGGGAGCCACCTTGCACTAGGCCGTGACACTTCGGTTCAAGGCTACAAACATTCAGGAGGAGTATGAAGCTCTCATCGCAGGACTGAAGTTCGCACTCAGTATGGCTGTGAAGTGTATACAGGTATTCAGCGACTCCCTATTGGTCGTCAATCAGGTGAATCATGCATTCGAAATGAAAGATGAGGTTCTGAAAAGATACTTGCAACAAGCCCGGTCCTTGATCTCTCAGTTCGAAGATTTCTCCCTGAGACATATTCCCAGAGAAGAAAACCAAGTAGTAGATCGGCTCGCAAAGGTAGGGCTCCCCGACCTCCACCGAACTCAAGAATTCGAAAGGCCCAATTTCAAATGCACAGAAATCCATTCTGAAAAGCATCCGCCTTGCTGGATGGACAGGATCCTCAACTACCTAAAGAATGGGACGCAGCCCGATAACAGGCAAGAGGCGAAGAAGCTAAAGCTTGACTATGCCAAGTACGTCCTCATCGATGGAGGGCTTTATAGAAGATATGCCAAACCCCTCACCAAGTGCTTGAGGCCTGAGGAAGCCCAAGAAATCATGGTGGTTGTACACAAAGGGGAGTGCGGAACTCACGCTCGAGGTCAAAGTCTGGTTATGTGAATCCTCCGTCGGGGATTTTTCTGGCCAAACATCCACAAGGATGCTCAGACGTTCGTAGAGAAATATTCTCAATGCCAGTACTACGCTGACATGCAGAGGCAGCCCGCCGGTTATCTCAAACCCATCAATTCATCTTGGCCCTTTGCTATTTGGGGGCTGGACTTCCTGGGCCCAATGCCTATGGCCATGAAGAACTACAAGTGGATACTAGTGGCTATTGACTACTTCACAAAGTGGATTAAGGATAAGCCACTTACTCATCCTACTGCTCAAAATGTGGAGAATTTCCTATGGGCTAATATTGTCTGCAGGTATAGCATAACGATGGTGATCATCACAAACAATGGTACCCCATTTGCTAATCAGTGAATCCATTACTTCTGTGGCAAACACCAAATCAATCTCAAGTATGCATCCATCTGGCAACCTCACACCAACGGGCAAGCAGAGGCCGCTAACAAAAATATCCTGAATATCTTGAAGAAACGCCTTGATGGCACCAAAGCCCGCTGGCCAGAAGAACTATCAGGTGCTCTCTAGGCTTACAATACAGCTCCTTCCGAGGTCACCCAGGAATCTCCGTTCTCTCTTTCATTTGGGATGGACGCAGTCATACCAGTTGAACTAGAACATTCCTCCCCCAGGGTAGAAACCATAGCCAGCTTCAATTTCAAAGATCTGCAAACCTGGATGGGTGAAAACGACGACTCACGATGAGTCGATCTGGACCTCTTGGAACGGAAGAGAGAGCTGGCTGCACTCAAGCGCCTGGAGCACAAACGCCGAATTGAAAGATATTTCAACCATAAAGTTAATCCCAAGGTTTTCATTCAAGGAGACTTAGTACTTAAGCGGCGACTTCTCGCTGGCAGTAATTTGGGGGTTCCCAAGCTTGACCATAACTGGGAAGGCCCTTACATAGTGCGCGAGGTTGCTGGACCAAACGCATACTACCTTATGACTTCTGAAGGCATCCAACTCCCCAGAACTTGGAGTGGGGATGACCTAAAGAAATTCTATGCCTGATTCTTGGCGACAACTCATCTTTATACTCCTTATACAGCATCCGTTTGTACAGATTCATTCAGAAATTTATTTCACGGATTTAATCAAATAGTTGAGACATTCTTTATTAATACGCATCTGGGTTTCTTCCAAAGCATATCCGGATTTCATTATTTTGTCCTGGAGATTGTATCTTGAATTCCGAGGTTCTTATGACGATGAATCTTATGCCTATTAAATGATATTGAGGTATTCATATCAACCTAATGTCTGTCATTCAGGTATGATTTCAACCTCAAATCTCAATCATCATACCCGAGGCTTTGGACCTCGTACACGATGGTTTGTCATAACTAACCTTGCATATACGACGGTCACTGAGCCTAGTTACGCCTGGCAGGCGGGGTCTCCTACATACATCTGGAACCCTTCTATAAGCCCATCTGGCTAGCGGAAGGTCTGGAGGCCTGTTCGTAACCTTAGGGCAGTCCCTGGTATCTGCTCATGATACAGGTCCCCCCTAAGCAGAGTGCCTTCGCTTCCCACTAGCGGATTAACCTTCACTGATCCCATCCAAAAGATCAAACACCTAATGGATGAGGTCGTCAGTTAAGTCAAAACCCTCTTCCCTATAAGTAGGGTCAGCGGCCATGCAAGGAAAGGGATCCACTTCTCTAAGATCGGCGGCAGTGACTTTGCCCCCTTGGATCAAAGTAGAAACCAATCCTTCCCATGATCGCTTGATCCCTTCTAATCTCTCCTTCCTGTAGGGTAAGCTCATTTTGTAAGCCTTCACAGCAGCCGTAGACCTCTCCGCAACAATGGCTTTCTGGTGTTCAGCGACTTTGACAAGCTTCTCCCGCAGGGCTTTATTGTCAGCTTTCATTACGCCCATTGCAGACTTGCGTACTGCAAGTTCCTCCTGCAGTTTGGTCTTTTCCTCCTGGGAGGCATCGAGCTGAGAAGACTTCATCGCGAGCTGGACCCTCAAGGCCTCAATCTCTTCATCCCTTTGACGAAGTTGGTGTCCTTGTTCCAGCACCTGCTCCTCTGTCCTCAAGGCCCTGTTCAAAGCCAACGGCAAGTAAGCAAGGACCTGTAACAAAAACAAGTCAGCTCACGGGAATAGACAGGAGAGAAAGCCTGAGAGACCACCCTTACCGTGGCTATCCAGTTGGCAAGACCCGAATAGAGGTCTGGTGTGGAGGTTGTCTCTAATTTATCCTCCAAGTCCTTTGACACTAGACCGCCCCCTAGAGCCAGACCTACCTCCCCTCGGTAGACGCAGCCCTTATTCGTGGTTGGCACGGTGACGACAGTCAACCTTATGTCATCCCCTTTCATCCTCACCGCCATTCTTGTGCCTTCATCCCCAAAGATCCTGGCAAAGTTAGTACTGAAGGGGGGCTCTACGCTCCGCTGCCAGTCATGTTCTCCCCCAGAAGCAAAGCCTTCCTCCTCCACACTTCTCGCCTTCTTTAACAGGGGTTCTGGACCTGTGCTTCCGGAGGGAGCCCTTTTCTCTCCGGGAACCGCCTTGGGAACTAACTCCAGGCAAGGTCCCTCCACCCTCTCCTTTTCTTAGCCTCTATTAGCCTTATTCTCTTCCTCTTTTTCTCCTATGACCATCCCTATGACACCCTTAGGGATTGTCTGGGGCTTAGCGGCTGACACGAGCTCCTTCCCCTTTCCTGTGTACCCCAGCTCAGCCAAGGTTTTCCTGTCATCTGTAGTATCCTTAGGAGAGGATACCACATCGACGGCGGTTCCGCCACAAACCGGCTCTAGAACCCCTATCTCCTCTTCCTCCCCCACCTCAGTGATCTCTCTGCTGAGCTGGGTGGCAGGAGGCTACCCCCTTCTGGCCCTCTTCATCAGAACCGTACCAAAAGGTGGGACGACTTCCCTAAGAACGGCATACCCCAACGCCTTGGCATGCAGGGATACGTCATTTCTCACATGTCTGAGGAAATCCTTCAAAAGACAGCTCTGCCCCTTAAACCTCTCCAGATTTCTTAGGGTGTCTTGCCCTACCATCCACTTGGCATCACCCACAATCTCAAGAGGGCATGTACCGGGCGTCAGGGGGATCCCCAAATCCCCCCCGATGAAAAAGTAGTAGTCCCTCCAGTCTGAGTGGGAACTACTCGCTCCTGAGAACATCACCTTCCTCGTCTTTAACCGCAGGGCCAAACACCCTCCGTACCCTGGCACCGCCATCCAACTGAACAAGCTCCTGAGCAATGTCAAGGTCCACGGTATTCCCTGAGTCTGTAACAGTTTCAGAAAGGAATACACGTAGGCAACGGCGTTGGGGGAGAGTTGCGCCGGGACGATTTGAAACGAGTTCAAGATTTCCTTGAACTCCGGTTGCGGCAGCAACATCAAGCCGTACTCCACCTGCGTTCGGTACAAGCATACCGACCCTTGCGGAGGGCTGTTCGGTCGGAAGTTGGCAATAGGGGGAATAATTGTCAGGTTGGGGTTCCCTCTGAACCCTCTGGTCGTATTGAGCACCTCGTACTCCATCAGGAGACTCTCCTGTAACTGGTATCTTTGTGGAATTGATCGGCCAGCCCCGACCACTCGATTTCTCTACCTCCCATGGCTTGATTTTGCAACGGACGGGGCGAAATTTTCTTTTAGGGTTTGAAGACGAACAAGTACTCCAGTTGCCCCTTGGGGAAACCTTTTATGGGAGACAGCTGTGTCCTTTCGTCTTCTGGCCGTCTGATCTCTTCGATCAGCGCGCGGGCGCAATCAAACCGTCTGTATATTCTAACAAGTTCAGAATTCAAAGCGGCGCATGATCATCGAAGCGCTGCTTCCCCCCGTTTTGTCGTACCTCGTGCACGACGCTTCATAATCGGGCACAATATTTTGAAACTATATTCGGTTATCCCCTTTACTATTATCGTCCGATATTTTATAATCATGCACGAGGATAGTAAATTTTTTTTTACTTAGAATTTATCATTGGTTTTATACTTTCACACTTATGAATTTCTGTTCTCCCTTTTCTGATCTCGTGGTACCTGTTTCAAACACGAAAGAAAAGACACAAACATAGTTCATCCAAAGCAAGTTTTTGAAAGAAAAAACACATTTCATTAATGATAAAACTTGTTACAATTTCATTTTCTCTGTTCTCTTATATATTTCTCATATGAGTACAGGAAAAATAGAGAAAATATAAGACTTCAAAACTTAGACATCTAGTGTAACAGTGTTAACCTCATAAATGAGTGAAAGACCAATCTATTATACTCCTGACAACGGCCAGCAGAACTGCCAGGACTCCTCTCCTCAACGATAGTTCCTTCAAACATAATGTTGATGATGAGGCTAAGAAGCTAGTTGAGGATGGAGGCAGGTCATTTCTGGCTCCCTGGCTGACCCTGCTGCTGGACTTCGGGAGGAGCACTTCTGCCTAGCCACCTGGCCTCAAGGGGAGTAATCTGGCCCTCCTTAGGACTCCTACGTAGGGGAGATAGGTGATATCCCCAGCCTAAATAGGACCCTGCTGAAGGAACCTCTTCTGGGCAGTGGCTGCCAGCGTCGAAGAACCTGTCTGGTCCTTTAGGACTACAGAAGGGAAGAACCACAGGACTTCTGATATTCTCCTAGTTCAAGATGCTTACATCGACCAATGTCTGCAGGAGAACATCAAAAGCCGCTTGATTCTTCACGTGGTGACCCACCGGCGAGGAGCTAACAATATTCACCGCCCTCCTCACCGCTTCTTCCAGGTCCTCCATACGTCATCCCCGCCATCCAGAGCTATTCTCCACCAAGGCCCGCAATGAGTGAACTTCAGACTTCAGCAACTCCTCCCGGCGACGAGTTTCGAAGGCAGCCTCCCTCACTCCCGACAGCGCCTCCCTGGCCTTGGCAACCTCATCCCTTAGCCAGCTCCTTTCTTCTTTCAAAGCCTCTCTCTCATCATCTAACTCCTTTTTCTTTTTTGGTGGTCTTTGACATGAGCAGAATGAGCCTGGTTCACATCCGATAGGCTGCGATGGAACTCCCCCCTCGCAGCCTCACTCTTACTGGCTCATTCTGCATTACTCAGAGCCAAGGAAGCCAACTTGTCTTCCAATTTATATAGCTTCCCTAGCTCCTCCCTATGGTCGCCTTGGGAACGCTTTGTGATTTGCAACAAAGCCCCTCCAACTCCTCTATCCTCTGGAGGTGGCGAGCCACCACTTCCTCCTTACCCTTCAGAGATCTTACTACCTCCAAAACTTTGGAGGTACTCCCAAGGATCTTCTCCTCCTCCCTTCTTATTTCAAAAAGCCTTTCTCCCAGCACACCCCATGTCCCCCCAATGTTGGGAGCGACACTGGGGGCAGCAGGAGGAACCCTCTCCTTCCCCCTAATCACTCCTTCCACCTCACCTCCTGGCCCTTCAATGCCAAGGGTGCTTTCAGGAGCAACCTGGGAAGGCACGTCCTTCTTCTCTTTAATCACCTCCTTCATCTTGTTACCCTCCTCCTTCCTTCCCTTTTTTTTTTTCCTTTTCCTCGTCATTCCTAAGGTTCGCTGGAAGGAAAGAAGGGAAGAGGGGCTTCCTTTTCTTCTCAGGAGGAGTTGGTATAACAAGAGGGGCGGGACCGCAAACCACCTGAGGTGACTTCTTCTCTGCGGGAGCCCCGAATCTAGGAAGGAGTCGCTCAATCTCTTTATCCTTGAGCAAGATCTTCCCAAGTGCCAGTTTCTCCCCAGCGGCTGTTTCGCTCATCAGAGCCACCTCCTTCAGTTCTCTAACCTTCGGAGGCGGCTTGACCGAAGAATCAGAAACATCCATCACCTCTGTGGCCTCCATACCCACCAGCTCATGCACAGACTCCAGCGTCTGTGCCAGAACAGTTGCAACCCTAACTGATGGAGCCTCCGCCTCCAGATTCACAACCGTGGCTCCCACTCCTTCCTCTTAAGGTGCCTCAACACGAAGCGCTGTCGCCGGTTTCAGCGATCCTTCAGATAGCGCCAATAGCCTCTTCTTCTCAGGAGGAGGGGCATCAGCCGGAGGATCGCTGGCTCTCTTCCTTGTGATACCTGCTAGGGTCATCCATTTCTTCCTCTCCGCCATCTCTCTAACAATCTGCCCTCTCTCACAGAAACTCAGGAACCAGAAGAGGAGAATACAGATCGGCGCCGCTGCCCCCATCTTATCCTAACAAGTCTCGGGCAGCGCATCCACCATCATGACGGTTAGCATTCCAGGATCCATATTAATATTCGTGCCCTGACAATGCGGGGCCTGATGTTAACACGTGGTTCCAGCGCTACATCCCTGCAGTACACGTGGCACCCAGCTGGCCTTCAGCTTTTATTTATTTACTCATCCATCTATCTGTTCTCACAGGTCAGACCTTGGTCAAACCTCGGCCATGAAGGTACAGCCAAACCTCAGCCACGAAGGTACAACCAAACCTCGTCCACGACGAGCCAGGACCATCCCTGGTAACATCGTCCCCGATGTTACAAAACGGTGCCTGTCACAATCAAGCTCGTTCCGACTGCGTCGTTCCCCGTACAAGGATGCTTTTCCCAGACCCGCAAGTCAAGGATCCGCACGCCTCAGCTTTCACGGATCCCCAGAAGTGATACCAATATTAAAAGATAGTATCCTCCTTTCGCGGCTTTTGGGTTCCTCCGGCGGCCGACAGACGGCGCGAACCCAGAGCTTGTCCGCCTCCTTTCCTCCAGAAAATCAAAATAAAGCTGCACCATCCGCTGCCTATAAATACCCCGGAACAGTCTTCAAGCAAGAGGAGGGGACCCCGGCATCAAGCACCCATGAAGAGCAGAATCCCTCCTCTATCACCTCTTGTAAAACAAGAGCTTGAAAATAATAAAAGCTCTCTCTTTCTCCTTCCTTCTCTCTCTTCCTCTTGTAAGCTCTTTGTATTAGCCCTCACGACTACCCTTTTCTATTAGTGAAACTTCTTCGCTGGCCATTAGGTGGACGTAGGGGATTTCCTCCCTGAACCACCTTAAATTATTGTGTGCTCCTCTGGATGCCCCGAACTCTCTCTCTCTTAAGCCTCCACTAACATGCTTACCTCTCTGCGCGCCGCCATCTCCCGGAACTCTCTCTTTTTTGGTGTTTCTTGGGATCCCCTACATCCTACGTCAACAATTAATTAAACTAGTTTTTAAAAGATTGCTCGGTAGCTTGTCTATTTTTAAGAAGGCTTACTATATTTCAAATTATTGAAATCAGGAAAACTATGTATATAAATTTATTTGGAACAATTAACTGCATGCCACACAAATCTTTTAATATTACACCACACACATTTTCTTCACAAAATTTACACTATACATTGTGAAAAAAGTATATGTGGTGTAATACATGAAAATTTGTGTGGCATGCAGATAATTATCCCAACTTATTTTAGGTGAGATATTATAATTTTGAATTCTACATGAGTTTACATTGATTCTTGAATTTATCAAAAAAGTTTTTCCTTAAAACGCATTTAAAGAAAGTAATTGTTTTTTGATGTGAAGTGTGAATTAACTATCGAAATGGTCTATTTGACATTAAGATTATTGCCTTAAAAACTTTTAGATTTCTTTTGAGACAGGTAAAAATAATAATTATAATAAAAGTTATGTAAATTATAAAATAAAATTAATAATTACATTAAAAATAGTACAAAAAATATAAAATAAAATAAATTTAGATTAAATTTTATATAAATGTGTTAAAAAAATAATATATTATTATTATTATTGTTATTATTTTAGTGAAATGAAATACCAAAATAACACAGGACCAAATCGGCCCAAAAGGGAGACAATCGTAGACAACAATCACTTTTCAGAACGATTCAGTCAGTGACATGATAAAAAACAAAAAACTTGCAAAAGGGTCCTCCATTAAGTTTTATATTAATTGAGAAATTTCTCAGCCGAAAATTTATATGAATTGCAATCTGATCCCTTAAGTTCAACAGTCATCAATAAATGAGTCCACCATAAGTCTTTTCGTCAACACCACTCGAGAATTTCAGAAGCCAACAAAAACAGATAAAAAAAAAGTCATGATTTCGTTTTATTAGGACTCAATTTAAAAGTACAAACTAACCTGAGGGACCATCATGAAATTCATATAATGCTCTTGACACACATTTCCAATTAATTCAAGCAGACTGAAATGGTCTCCATGGACTCGAGAAAAAAGACGGTTAACAGTTACAACGGTTTTTCAATAACTTCTAAGAACAAACCAACAGAATTTGAAAAGGACCAATAGAAGTAGCGAACGAAGAATAAAATCTTAGAAATCAAATGCAAAGCAATACGGAAAAACATTAAAAGGCGAAAAAAAATTTCCAAAGGTGCATTTAAGATGAAATTAGTGTAAACCTTTCTAATTTGAAGTAAATTTAAGTAGTCCTTGGTAAAACAGAATGAATCAATAAACTAAAAATAGATATTCCAAGGACTTCACACAATTTAACAATAAGCTCGAGTCTGTTCATACATAGCATAACTTGTAACCTGGAAAACACACTTGACGAAAAGAACTAGATCATAATCTAACTTGCTTGTTATCATCCAAATCAATTGAGATTCCACAACAGGCAAGAGAGCAGAGCAGAACTAGCCAATACCCTCAAGCCTTTCTAGAGGTTAGAGCCAAAACAAAGTTCCAGCAATATTATTATTCATCAAGTTCATGATAAGCTCAATGGCGAGGCCATTATTGAATCCAAGAAGATGTATTTCTCAGAGTTTGGGGAGTTGTTTTACCTCATACTCATGACAAATTCTCAGAGGAGTTTCCTTTGAAACAGGTCTCTCTTCAGACCAAAGCTCCAGATTAACTGTTCCAGTTCCCCAGTGAACCATGCATTTCTTTGCTTGGCTTATGTCAAAGCGGTTAACCAGGCAAAGCCCAGCGCATTTGTCAACCAGCATCCATTCACCTGGAATCAAAAAAAAAAAAGAGAAAGGGAAGAAAAATAGAACTTTCAATCTGAATCAGTTCATAACGTCCATATTAATGTTGAAGAAGAAATTTCACCATTAGGGCGAAGATCTTCCTCGAATATTTGCTCTCCAGATCCGGGAATTATTTCATGTTTTGAGCCATCAATCGAGTTGAACACAACAAGGACTTCAGTGGGATGCAAAAGGGTAAAAGCTGGGTGCACCCGCAGGCAAACCAGCCTTCAAATGCAAGCAGATACAAAAAGTCAGTTATACTGTTTTGCTAAATTTGAAATCAATAATAATTTTGAATTTTATGAGAAGACTAAGGGAAGCAAACCAATTCTTTAAAAAAAAAAAAAAAGAAGAGAAGCAAACCATGGATGAACAGCTTTAGATTTCCATGCATCCCATAGCTTTCAAATTTATCTCACATGTTTTATTATGAATGATTCCTTTATTGCATAACATCCAGATCTATTGAACAAAGTTGATCAAATATAATATTGCTTTGAAGTATATTAACTACATTTTAATCGTAAGAGCAATCAAGAGGGATGCACAGTTAACCATCCAACTTTACCATAACAAATTTATGCTTTCAACTATATCTCCACTTCCTTCAAAACTCATAAAAATTACATTTTTAATACTTTCATGAAGAGATTTTTGGTTGCAACACAAAATTAGAAAATAAGTGCAATGATGAGAAGTCTGAAGGTGAAATTAATAAATAGGGAAGACGGCAATGAAATCAGATAAATATGGTAATAACTGGTTGGTATATTTATCAAAACCTTGAGAATCCACCGGAACCAGCTCCCACATTATGCGCTATAATGCCAGAGTCAATGCGAAAAACCTTTGAAGAATCTGTTTGAACAGATATCTTGCGCTGGAGTATCAATCCGCCACCAATGTCTCCTTCTAGGGAAAGAGCTTCTTCACCTCCAGATTGCTCAAAATTCGTCCTATCAAGTTTACTTGTGTTTCATATTTTCTCATATGAAAAAAAGAAGTGCTAGGAAGTAAGAAACACAAGACAAAGTTACATGATCTTCTAGCCAATAGCTTTAGAAAGTTATTCTTAGGGACAAGCAGCGTATATTTACTATTTTATGCAAACCAATTACAATTTGATACCAAGCAAACGGAAAATGCAAACCTTTAAAGGCTGCTCAAAGTACAAAGAACAAATAAACTAGTGTATCTCTCTGCTATAACGCTTGCATAGGTCTTTTTTCTATTGTTTAATACTGCTACATAATTTGGTTTTATACCTAAACTATAGCACCTGTGCAACCCACTTTTATAATGTTTTCTGTATGTGATTTGACTGTATACTTCTACAATGGCACCTAAAACTCCCAATGTACAAACAATTTCATATAGCTATACGATTTGATTAATTGTATAGTTGTTGTAAAGTGTCTGTGCAACCCGCTTTTCCAATGTTTTGTTCTCGTATGCAATATGATCATAGACAAACACAATAGAGTCTGGAACTTTCAATGTACAAATAGTTTGAGCTATATGCCTGTGCAGCCTGCATTTCTAATATTTTGTTGTAGTATAAGGTCTTATCATATACTTTCACAATAGCGCTTGGAACTTCTGATACAAAAATGGTTTTGTATATCTACAAAATTCAGTGGCATAGTTCTGTAATGTTTTTGAAGCCCGAATTTCTAAGATTGTCATATAATATAATCCTGTTTTTTTGCAATATTGATGGGTACTACCGTTGTACAAATGGTTTCATGCTGATATAAATTCAGTTGTAAACTTTCTTAGTGGCACATGCACAACGCACTTTCTGAAGTTTTGTACTAATACATGATCATATCTCTCAACAGGTATCTATTATTATTTTAGTAGTATAATGAATGAATTAAAATGAAGTTGCAAGAATAAATCATCTTACTATTGTTACGAGCATATAATATCACTATCAAAAAAACAAAATCATGCTAATATCACAATTACAATAAAAGATACTTGATGAGAGATCAGGTCTCCGTTATTAACGATTACAATTGTTCTTCATTGAAATCAGTAGTTGATTAATGTATTAACCAACCTCTCTAATATACTTCAGGTATGCAGTCCTCAAACAGTCCTAAGGACACAAGTCTATTAGTAACTGCTTCAGGTATGTAGTCCTTTGACATTACTGAGGACACAACTCTACAACAACTGCAGTACCTAAATGGAGAATGACAAAAAGAATAAAAGATTATATGGATCTTCCTATGAGCAACCCAAACCTGGTGGGGACACAGATCAGCATCAAATCGGATGGCTAGGATGACATCATGTGCTGAATCAAAATTCAAATTCAAATTAATTAGAGCTATTAGAGATTTCCATATTAGCTTTATTTAAATTTGATTTGATTTGATTCAGAGCATATCTGAAAGATTTGAAGACTCACCACATTTGGAGCTGATTTTATTGTAATAGAATTAGTTCCATATTTGCGTTTATTTATTTGGTATTTTATTTTCTGCATTTAATATTGTATTTTCAAATTTCTACATGGGATATCTCTATATAAAGAGGTCGCCTTGCATTGTAAAAAAAAAAAGAGTAATTTGATGAATGAAATTGTGTTTCAGTTTTCTCAGAGCCTAGATCCGGGTTAAGGGGTCGATATTCCGGTGAAGGAAAGGGTAGGG
>KZ452001.1:9696243-9709499 GCA_002786265.1 Apostasia shenzhenica
TATTTATTATACGATCCAATTTAATTTAATTTTAAAATATCTTAATTTACGGGATTCAAAATCTTATTTATCATATAATTTATCTAGAAAATATTTTTCTCTTAATTAAAATAATTTGCCAATCAGTTTGCTGAATATAAATATAAAATATCATTGGTTTCATTTTTCCGTCCCGCATCAAAACCTCAAAGTGTACGGCAAAGCACCAGCCAAGCAGATAAACAGGAACGATTGAGAGGTTAAAGACATAACACTTGATGTACAGCAGCTACCTAAAATTTTATAGGGAAAAAAAACCTCTATCAAAGAACTATCCTATGATTACCCTGGGAAGGAAGTAGCTTCTGCTGTAGTAAAGAAGATAGCATGCGAAATATTCATATCTCCATACGACAATGTATATAACAAAGATGAAATATCAGTTCCTACAAAAGCTCTTGAATATTTATTACAGCACAAATATGTACCAGATTATATTTGGATGCATAGTAAATAATTTACATAAAATTTACATGAGATAAAGAAAAGATGCATCCAAGTAGATTTAATTCATCTATGCTTCTCCTTTCTTCTGGTTAGTGTATTAGAATATTATATTTTTAAGAACTGTTTTGTTATCAGTATGAGTATGTCTACTTTTCTGTTCACAGCAAATGCGGGAAAACAAAAGCTTACAAGAAACATGTCTGCAACAAATCGATTACATCACACCTATATTGTATTTTATTTTTTGGACCCGACGCCACTTGCTTTACGAAGCTACTGTTGCGTTCTAGTCGCTACTGATTATTTCACTAAGTGGATTGAAGCCAAGCCTATGGCCCAGACCACTGCTCAACGTATAGAAGATTTTCTATGGGTTAACATTCTTTGCAGATATGGTGTTCCAATAGTTATTATCATTGATAACGGTGCCCCTTTTGCAAGTCAAAGGATCCGGAATTTCCACGATTAGCACCAGATTAATCTAAAATATACTTCTGTTTGACATCCTCACACTAATAGTTAAGTTGAGACTGCTAATAAAAATATTTTAAATATTTTAAAGTGTTTGAATGGGGCTAAACATCATTGGCCTAATGAGCTTCCAAATGCTTTCTGGGCCTATAATACTGCTCCATCAGAGGTCACTCAATAGTCTCCTTTTCGCGTGCTTTCGGGATAGATGCAGATATACCAATTGAATTGGAGCACTTCTTTCCCAGTGTAGAAGTATCAGCTAACTTTGATCCCGATGATTTAACATGATAGCTAAAAAAACATGAGGAATCACGACAGCTTGATCTAGATCTTCTGGAACGCAATAGACAAATTACTGCATTAAAATGCTTGGAACAAAACTGTCGCATCTAGCGTTACCATAATCGCAAAGTGAAAGTGATAGTACTCAAGGTGATCTTGTTCTCAGGCAAAGACAGATGGCAAGAAGTAATCTTGGAGTCCCTAAACTAGAGCCCAATTGGAATTGACCATATACAATGCGTGAGGCTGCTGGTCCCAACATTTATTATCTCATGGGATTCGATGGCACTCAACTCCCTAGAAATTGGAGTAGAGACAATCTCAAGAAGATCTATGTTTAAATCTTCTCTGTAAAGCTTATTCTCTATCACTAAAGCTCTGGTTTCTGTATTAAGGAAGCCCTGGAATTCTCTATTAATAAATTTTGAAATTCTTTACTTTAAAGGCCTTGTTTGGCAAATGACCAAAATTGAGCAAAAAAATATAATAATAATATTTTTAATTTATTATAAATTTTAATAACTTTATTTCACATTCAACACAAATTCCAACCTTAAAAATCAACTTTATTTCACATCCTACACAACTCCCAATATTAAAATAAATTTCTTTCTCATCAACTCTATAAAATAAAATATTTTCTCTTTCCTTACCCAAATTTATCCTCCAACCAAACAAACCCTTTATTGAAATATTTGGGACTTTGTTGATGAGGCCTTAGAATTCTTTATTATTAGGGCTCTTAGATTTTCTATTACAAGTCATGGAGGAGAACTGATGTCTCCATTTCAATCTGACATTCTTCATACTGGATCTTTGAAAGAGTTAATATCGTGAACGATGCTATATTATTCCAGAAATGATGTTGCCCTTAGATTCACCTCTTCATTTTAGATCTTTTTAAAAGGTCAATATCGAGAACGATGATATTGTAATATTACCTTCGGAAAGGTTTGCATTGAATCTTGGAGAAGTGTTGTACATCATGAATGATGATATATTATTCTAGCAACCAAATATGAACTTTGAATAAAAATATCCTTGTAGGAGTAATTAACACCAAAATATTTTGCCAATCTTTGCACAGAAAAAAGTAATAATACTTATAGTGATCTTGCCTGAGAGAAGTTATTTTCCCAATGTCCAAGGATTTGATCATATAACACATCGCATCCAATGTTTGTACTTAGACACAGGTTAACCTCTATTAAAGAGGCAAATCCTAATAGGGAGCTAATGAAGGCACTCTGCCTAGGGGGAACCTGCATTGAATACAGGATGCCAGGGATTGTCCGAGGCTACAAGTTGACTCTTAAATGTCTCCTCCTGACCTTAGGGCATATTGGTAGGGTTTCAATTATACGTGTTAGAAACTACTACCGACTCTATCGGCTTGAGTAGGCCCAATGACCTACTGCCCTTGTTATGTCTGTTGTCTCGACAGATATTTCCAGAATTACATCCTCCCCAGTCTTAATGTCAAAAAGTTTATCATTCAGCACTTTTCCCAGACTTGTGACTAATCATCGATGTGGTACTAGATGTCTGGGGAGCTCTAACGGACAATTTCCTTCTTCTTCTTCTTCTCTGCTTCGCAGCTTGCTGTTTCAAGAGCTCCGCTTAATTGGGGGATGCGGAAAATAACATCTTTGCTTTATAGCGAAGAGAAGAGACCGGCAATTTCACAGCAGAGAAGTCTAAAGGATTTATTATTAACGGACTCTTTGGAGGAGGTCCTCCTGAAGTTGAAGGTACAGGCTGACTGGTTAGAGGTGATTGTGAATCTATCATTGACGGCGACAATTGCTCCAAATTCTCATCCTTCAACAGAACTCTTCCTGGAGGAAGAACCAAATCCTCTAGCATCGTATGAGCACGTTGTTTTACTTAGCGACCACCTTTTCATTTGTTAGATGTTGAACTGTCATTGGTCTATGAAACATATAAATTTTACTTTGCGTGCCTAAGAATCAATTCAATCTCAATTGAATAATGGTAGCTATTGTTACCAATAAGATGATGAGCGTAACAAACTTACGTAATAACTTTATATTCCTCTGAGCATCCAGCAGATCTATATTCAACGCCACTATACTCTTCATATCCATCAATTTCTACCCTGCTATGAAGCCACTGGGTTCCTGAAAAGTCATCAGATATTTAGATTGGACAAATAAGACTAATCAATAGTATTTGAGCAATAATTTAAAGAGAATGCTCATCTCCATATCAAGGATTCCAACCAAAGATACAAGAGTATTGATTCCTTCATAAGGGGATACATTATTGTTGCAGACTTACTGAAGGTAGTGTGCGAGTGTGGTCTACAAGATGTTTATTTCCAATTTATACACATTTTTAAAATCAATTTATACATTTTTTACTTTCATTTTCTTTGAAGACCATAAAATCGCATGTTTATACAAATCTGCCAACAAGATGACTGACTAAACAACATCTTTTATCTCCTTTTAGGATATCAATTGGGTGGAGGTATGTCCCTTCAAGCTGAATATTCAAAAAAAAAAAAAACTTTGGGTACATCATTTTAAGAATTTATGTTCGACATTATTTAATCGATTGATTATTTTTTTATTATCAATCTATGTTCTTGAAGACTCATTCTTATAAGTAATAATATCTTTATCTCTTTTCTTAAAGAATAAAAATTTTAGAACATAGGCAGTTAGACATTGAAGGAAAAACTAATCTTATTGTAATTGAAAGTTCTAAACTAACCATCTATTAAAATTCAAAAAATATGTTGAGAGGAATCTAAAAGAAAAAGCCTTCAAATCGTAAAAAAACTTGATGGTGAAAAGAAAATACGAAGAAAAGATTTAAGAAGAAAGTTCTTATAAAAACTGTTTAAGTACAAAAGCAAAAAGAATTTTTTTAAAAAAATACAAAATTACTCGACAAAAATCGGAAGAAAGTAGTCCAGTAATGCAAGAAGGCAATTTTTAATGACCTTTATAAAAAAATTGAAAGGCAAAAAAGGGAGAAAAAACATATATACAAGTTTGCCAAAGAGGATTTAAAAAACTAAAAAACCTTACTTAAAAAAATAAAATGTATGAAAGATGTGGATTACAAAGTACATTTTTAAATATGGAGACATTCAACGTAGTGAATGAGCTACTCTTTTGAAAGATTTTTTAATGATAATTGTGATAATATAATTAAATCTTAACTAATTTTAGTACCCAACAAAAAGATAAAAAACTTGATCTATACATCAGCGTATAAGTAGTCAGTTAATGCAAGGAAGGCAATTTTTTAATGACCCTTTATAAAACTGAAAGTCAAAAAAAAAGAGAGAAAAACATATATACAAGCTTGCCAACAGTAAGAGATAAAAAAAACAAAACCTTACTAAAATAAAAACGTATTAAGATGTAGAATTCACAAAGTACATTCACTATAGATGGATAAGCTACTTTGAAAGATTTTTCAATGATGATTATGATAATATAATTAATCTTATAAATTTTAGTATCCAACAAAAAGATAAAAATTGATCTTACATCAGCGTATAAGTAAAGCTGAAGTTGGAGAGGCTTTAAAGAAGATAAAGTATAAAAAAGTAATTGGACCTGATAACATTCTAATGATATTTAAAAGTGCATGGGAGATGAAATTTCTTTGCTCACTAAATTGTTTAACATAATTTTAAAAATTAAAAGAATGTCAAATAAATGAAAAAATAGTACATTGATATCTATTTATAAAAATAAAGGCAATGTACAAGACTGTGCTAACTATAGAGAAATTAAGTTAATGAGTCATATTTTAAAACTTTGGGAGATGATTGAGCATAGATTACGTCCTGATACTAGGGTATCACAGAATCAATTTAGTTTCATGCTTGCAAATCTACTATGAAAGCTATTCATTTATTGAGAGATTTAATGGAGATAATTAAGGAGAGAAAAGAGGATTTACATTTGATTTTTATTGATTTAGAAAAAGCTAAAATAAAATCAATGAAAGTTGCATCTAAAAAATTTTAGGAAAAAAATGAGTTTGCACTGCTTATTTTCAAGTATACTTTTTACAGATAATATTCTCCTCATTAATAATACTAGAGCAGGTACTAAGGTAAAACTTGAGCTATGAAAAAATCCATTACTAATTTTAAAAAATTTTTTCTTTAGAAGATCAAAAATTAAATATACAAAGTACAATTTTAATCATGAAAGAAATACTTGTAGTGAGAAAATGATAATTGATAATCAAGTTATCAAGAAGAGCGAATAGTTCAGATATTTTGAATTAATCATATAAAATAATGGTGAAATAAATAATAAAGTTATTAGCAGGATTCAAGCAAGATGAGTAAAATGGAGTGCATTTGACGAATTGTGTGATAGAAAGATTTTACTTAAACTTAAGGGTAAAGTTTATAAAATAGTTGTTAGACTAGCGATGTTATATGGTGCTGAATACTGACCTACAAAGCAAAAAATATACAAATAAAATGAGTGTCGCAAAAATGAGAATGCTAAAGTGAATGGGTATGTACATGTGAAAGGACAAAATGCAAAATGAGTATGTCCGTGAAAAGGTTGGAGTGACCTCAATTGAAGATAAGCTCAGAGAGAGTCAAGTTAGATAATTTTGATATATAAGTTATAAGCTAATAGAAGCTCCAGTAAAGAAAATCGGATTATTAGATCTTACCTGTATAAAGAGAGGAATAGGAAGGCCAAAAAAAACTTGACTAGAAACTATAAAAAGTGATCTTACATATTTAGAATTAAATGAAGATTTGTTATTTGACAGAATACAATGAAAATAAAAACTTCATGCAACTGACCCCACCTAGAGGGGTAAAGATTTGATTTGTTGCTATTGTTGTATTATTTAAAAAGATTGCATTACACGAGGCAGACTAGGTGTTCATTTGTTGTTGATGTGGGTGTCTTCTCATTAATTAGTCTGGCTTGAATGATTATTACGAAATCCCATGATAGCAAGCTTGTTCTGTTATGTAAACAGATGTGGTAAGAAATAGTATCAAACCAGGTCTCATGTCATTGAGCAAACACTCCAATATAGTATTCAAAAGGTATAGACTAGAACAAATAAAAGAGATAATATTTAAGTATTGTAATCCTCTATGGAACAATATGCATGATACAAAGTAATGAATCAGATGAAACAAAAAAAATATACAAGTTTATCAAAAAAAAAAAGTTATACAAGTGTAGCACTGGATGAAAAGGAGTATATGAAAAAGAAGATACCTGAAGGAAGATGTATCATGGAGATTATTCGACCACCAATCCAAGGAACCACTTTAAGAAGCCAGTCTCTGCTCTTTAGCTCAATAGGGGTTTTTGATAGTTCAATGCCCTTTTGCCCTGAGAGATAGTCATTGTCTAGGAGAAGCTCGGCTTTTGCTGCAATTGCCAATTATATATGAATGTAGTAAGTCAAATATATTACATGGGATGCCATAAAAGTGCAAGCTAAACACATTTAGGAAAAAAATAAGGCTCCAAATATATACAGTTTAATTGAGTTCCAAAATGGGTCTAAAGCAAAATACCTGCAGGATAAAAATCTGAGAATTTAATGAACTCTAAAAAGGAAGATAGAAAGATTAAGAGAAAAAGGCAAGGGATATCAAGAGATACATTGTAAAGATAAGCTCAAGGTTTTAAGTTTGCTGATCAATATTAACAGTAGCCACATTATCTGATACATTGCCCTACTCATGGAGAATTGCCCAAAGGATATATTTGACGTACAGCTTCTGTATACACCAAACATAAGACTATTATAGTGAAGGACTAGAGGATATTCATTATATAAGCTCATTATTGAAAAAAAACATCTAGCAATAGTCAACAAATTCCTCAACAGTCAAGTTGTAACAGTTGGGTTTCCTAGGTTATGTTAGGGTCTTGGATAAATTTTCACCTATTTGTTCTCTGTAATGTGCTTCACTTGCTGATACAAAGTCTGAGACTTCCGATTCTGAAGGCATTCTGATGTGCACTTCCTCTCCATCAATGCCTTGGACATCAATCTTCATTGAAAAAAAACATTAGTCAAGATAATAAATTAGATAATTTTTACAAAACGCGTTCACATGTCAAAATAAATTAGCAGTGACAAACCATAGCTCCACCTCCAAGCAAGATATGCACATGTAGACTTCGATTAGGCCTCTTCCACGAACCTTCAGTTCGGGACACCATAACAGTAACAATAGAAGCCTTCAATTTTGCTGCATAGTATGTCAAGAGATAAGCTCCTTGGGTGTATCCATATCCATCACCATCATCTTCAAAAAGAACACCTTCAGCTTCTCCTGGGAAAAGAAGCAACATTTAGAGTACAACCATAGAGTACAACCATAGATGCTACATGGCCAAGTGAAGTCCATCCTTGAAGATATTCAACTATAATTATACATGTCAAAGTGAAGGAGCACCTGGTTCTACTCACTGCTGTATTTCATAGAAAATATCTTCTAAGGAAAAAAAGAAAAATATTAGAAAAGCACCACCACCTCCCCAACAAAATTGCACTAGAATTTAGATTAAGAAATATGTAGAATTGCAACTTCCTATAAAGAACACATATTTAAAGGAACACCACATTCTGTGGAGTGCTCCCTCAACCATCCATCTCCTATTTGCTCAAAAGTGAAACACTAAATTGATGTCAGATAATTCTTCAATGAGAGAGATGCTGCCATAGATAGAAAAACACTTCATTTAAATGGCGTTCAAGTGAGTAGTAACTCTTTGGATCAAGTGAATGGACAACTGAGAACCAGTTTTGGCTAGAAGATGTTCAGTAAATAACAAAATAAATTACCATTTCTGTCTAAAGCTACAAAGAGCGACAATTGATCAGTTGATTTAGCTTCACCAAGATGCTGAAGAGCAAAGCCCACAGGAATGATTGATCCACCTTGCAAGTACATAACTGGCAAATCCTGGATTTTTTGGAGACAATTAAAACAAAGAAGCAGGAATGCTTGATCATTAATCAACTACAGCCTATAGAGAGAAGAGGGTGTGGTAAGGAAATTTACTGGATGTGAGTCACTAAAATCAAACCGCATCCAATTTCCTTTTGGAAATGCAAAAGATACTTCATGCGATCCTTGTTCAGGTATGGTGCTGTTTACCATCTAACATGTACGTTAGACCATAACTCAATTTCAAGAAGTTTTCTACATGACATAAAAAGATCTAGACATCCTAATGCACTTTTCTCTAACAAAATTTGATATAAAAGAAAATAGAACAAATCAGTTAAACGCCACAAACCTTGCACAAACTAAAAGTGGCCCAAGTAGAAAGGAATTCTCAACTTTCCTTAAATTTTTGTCTTTAGAATCTGTAAAATCCAACTAAACATGAAAATACGTAAACTGAAAGCCTTGCGAAAGTAAACTAAAGGAGGACATTTTACCAGCAAAAAAAGTGGGAGAGAGAACTGGTGTACCCCTTGTATGAGCCAGATAGAAGAGCGTATAAATATGTGGTATAAGGCGATAGCGCCTAAAGAGTGCAAGGCGGCATACTTCTTCACACTATAGAGACGCAAGTTAGAAAATACAAAAAGCTGAAATCACAATGAACAGCATCTGCAAACTACTGACTCACATAATTGCTTGCATGTAAAATGCGAAAATAACTTAAAGTTAAATCAAATATTCATTACTGGAATTAAAGTGGACATTTCACCACAATAGCAAAATTAGTTAAAATAAGCTTGAAGCCAAACCTCTTTTCCAAAGGACCATGGTTCCTGATCAATAGTTCCAGCTTCAGAATGTCCTCTACAAAATGGAAACATAGCACCTACTCCCATCCACCTTCCAAAAAGTCTAGGAGTCGCATTACCTGCAAACCCCCCAATATCTGGCCCTGATAAGGGCTGACCACTGAGCCCCTAAAGAGACAATTGTGAGAAAGAAGTATCAAAACAATATAGCTCTCAGTAAAAGCTAAATGTTAGTCATTAGAGAATGACAACAACATATCTTAACCATGTAGCTTTGGGATAAAACATTGTGCATTAAATGAAAATGAATGGAGTTGCTTGATTTATGCATACATAAACAAGTCGATACTTAATGCTTTAGGAAGAATAGGAGATCAACGGAAAATCTAAAACCAAAATACATTGTTTTTATCTACAAGAAAGAACAGCATTAGCTAGTCAAATAGTACAGTCAATTTCTAAGAATGTTTTGAAACAGTGAAAAGCACCATATAATCAAAATTTCAGTCGATTTTGCGGTTCCTCTTATAAACCAATTGTTAATGATTGCATCATATACCTAACACTTCCGATAGTTCTAACTTTTTCTTTAATGTATTAGAAGTGAAGGTTTTTCTTTTTCTTGATAAAAGTTTAGAACTGAAGGTTTGAATAAAGAAGAAAAAGAATTTCTGTCGAAGGTTATCATTATAAGTGTTAACGGAGAGAGATGGGAGTCCTGAGAAATAGCGGCACACAACGTTTCTAGCCCAGAACGCTAGCTCAGAGGAGGAGCCAAGAATTATCCAGAAAAACATACAAGGATGTAAGGTGGTTCAGGAATAGCTTCCCTTACGTCCACCGGAGAGTCAGAAAAAAAGGGTTTCACTAATGCTGAGAAAGGTTTAATTAGAGGACTAATACAAGAGGAAGAAAGAAGAAAGAAAAAGAGAAGAGTACAAGCTTAGTCTTTAATGATCGTTAGCTTGATCTTGAGCCTGCTTGTTCTAGATGAATGTCCTACCTCTGGAGCTCTGTTCAGAGGTATTTATAAATGAACTGTAGTGGAGTTTAATGGAATTTCGAGCTGGAATATCATAATCGTCGGCTCCATACTGTCGGCCCCTCCATTGCCGGCTCCAGGAAGACCATCGACAGTAGCAAAGGCATGCGTCCTTGTTCTGCGTGGCTGACGGGAATCTGCACTTAGTTGGAATCGTGCTGGCGTGGCAATCTCCATCATGCTGTGAGGCAGCGACAGCTGTGGACGGACAATGCTCATGGGCGATATTACTGGGAGCAGTGGATGGCTAAACATCATGGCCGATGTTATTGAAGGAAGGTGGATAGCAAAACATTGTGCCCGATATTAGAGATAAGCTGGGAATAATCAAATTTCGTGACCGAGGTTAGAGATTTGCAAAAACAAAACATGATTAGTAAAACATCGTAACCGATGAATAAAATATCATGCACAATGGTAAAGAGTGAAAACTTTTAGATGCCACATGTACGGCTGAGATTCAATACTAAATCCAAGTGTTAACAATAAGTTAACCAATAACCACAATGAGGAATATAAACAAAAACTTATTACATGCCTAACACTATGGTCTTGACAATTATACACAATGGAAGTGATTATCAACTTTCATAGCATTAAACTAACCAGTTGAATAACCATTGGTATACTCATATGTAAATGCTCCCAATTTGATAGGTTGTCGCCAGTCCATGTAGCAGCATAACGCTGACTTCCAATGAACCCAGCTCTAGTGAGAACAAAGGGCCGCTTTTCCTCATTGGCCATTCTCATTCCTTCACAAGTTGATCTGGCCATTAGCATGCCATAAACCTGAAAGGTGAATAAATGCAAGATAAAGATGGTGACATGTCACTATTGGAAGATGGAAGTTTACAATATGCTTTTACCAAAAATAGTTTATTGTAGATAGCTACACCGAGAAAAATTTATGTAGATTTCACCAATCTTCTTAATTTCTCTTAGAAACTGAGGACATGTAATGAAGGAGGTACATTATGATAATGAGAGTGTTTCTGTTGGCCGCCAATTTCTACATTTGCCCTGTGGATGTTGTTCTCGGGCATGGTCTTTGTAACTGTCTGCAAGTTAAGAGTAAATGACGATTAGCAACGGCAACCATATCATCAACAACGCCATCATCATTAACTTAATTTCAATTAACTGCAGAAGCATAAGTTTCCAAGTCTTGTGACTCTGAGCACTTACTTTGAAAATAGCAGGTTCATTCATGTCATTCCATATCCCATCAACGCCATTAGAAACAAAATCTTTCACCAAATTAGCCCACCATAATCGTGCCCCCTTCATTGTAAAGTCAGGGAAAACACAAGGCCCAGGCCACACCTCACCTATTCATGAACAAAAGAAAGGGAAAAAGGAAGTTAAATTAACAGTTAGATATTGCATCAGAAATTTTAGAAACCTTACCAACATAAGGAGTCTCATCTTCTTTCAATATCCATATATTGCGCTTAGAACCACTATCATAAACAAAATAACCCTCCTCAAATTTGATCCCTGGATCAAGCATCCATATTGCTTTTATACCAATTTCGTGAAGGTCATTCACCAAAGCCTTGGGATCAGGAAAGCGTTCCTGCAATATATATCAAGCAAACTTCCAAAAGTATAGTTTGGTTATAATTAGTGCCAAACACACGACAAACTGAGCTAATATTTTTGAAAATAATGTAGCTATCTTTCCAATGTACATAGAGAAACAAAAGCAAATATAAATATGATGAAGAAATACAAATGGAGACCAAATTGGAATCATACCCTAAGAAGGGAATCTTAGGGAAAAAGAATTAGAAGAAATTAAGGGGAGAAAAATTAGAAGAAAGGGAAAGAAGTCCAAAAAAGGGAGAGAGAAAATAGATAAAAATTTATTCCAATATCCAAAGTCTCCCAATAAAAGTTAATTTCAAAAATATGAAATGAAATGAGGCTTATATTAATAGGAGTGGCAAAATGGGTCGACGGGTTGGGTTCGGGTCAAACCTGAATCCGACCCGACCCGAATAGCCTCAACCCGAACCCGACTCATTTATTAAATAGGTCAAAATCCATGACTCAAACCCGACCCGATTAATAAATGGGTCCGGTTGGCAGGTCGACCCAACAGGTTTATAGAGTATTTTTTGATAAATACCCAACCTGAACCCTACCCGACCCGATTGCCCAACCCGAACCCGACCCGAACCCGATTATGCCCAACCCGAACCCGACCCGAACCCGATTATGCCCAACCCGAACCCGACCCTTTTAATAAACAGGTCAAAATTCATGACCCATACCCGAAATTTGCGGGTCAGGTTCGGGTCGGGTCATATATTGTCACCCCTACTTATATATATTCAACTTGCAGCAACTAATCTAGAGAAAATTTAGGCTAATAATAGCAAAATGTAAATTCTAACTAATTATCCATACTAATGAATTTTTTAAAGTTATTAAATTTTAAATAATAAATAATTAAAATTTAAATAAACTATCATTATCTTCTAAATACTAACTACAAGTTAATTTAAAAAATAAAATCAATCCTCCGCTTTCCTTCACGCCTAAAATAAGCGCGTCAAAAGTCCTTTATGCTTTTAGGTGAATAGCCATCAACCTTCCTGGTTGAAGAAAACTCAACTCTATCAGAGTAGAATGCAAATATAAATTTAGGATTAATAGGTTCAATCTACTACACTCACTCTCAGTGATCTAAGTGTTGGCCCAGAGACTTCCCAAGAGGGGGGTGAATTGGGATTAAAAATAATTTAAAATGTTTTCTTTTAGTTAAGAAAAAGAAGGAATAAGAAGATGTATACTTAAGTTTGTCAAATTGTCCAAGTACACTGAGTTCAGAGATCACCTGAATAAGAAAAGGCTGTGCAGAGAATTTTACCCGAACAGACCGGTTGATTTTGAGAATTGACCAAAGTTCACAGAGCAGTGCAGAAAAAATTTCCCGAACAATCCGGTCGATTTTGGGAATCGACCAAGGTTCACAGAGCAATGCAGAAATGAATTAACAGAGACCAGAAATAATAATTTTAGAGTTTATTATTTATATATCTGTTATTAATAAAAATATTTTAGGTTTTGTATACCTTTAAAATACTTAGATTTAGATATGATATATCACTTTTAGTCCAAAGAAATTAGGAGCAAAAGAAAATAACACAACAGATTTATAGTGGTTCGGCTTACCGCCTAGTCCACTCCCCACGCTCCTCAAATGGGAATT
>KZ452001.1:9709509-9901632 GCA_002786265.1 Apostasia shenzhenica
AACCAAGTAATAAGCTTCTTTTCTTGAACTTGAACTTGGACTTTCATCTTAATCATAATATAAATGACCTGAAAGCACACTTAGTAAGATGATTAGTCCATAATGCTAAATTAATTTTATTCATCAAAATTAAGAGGTTCAACACTAAGTAATATTAGATGTTGGAAAACTTTTCCACAATACAAGATAACGACATTATCTATCATCGAGTGTGCTCACAATCTCATCAGCAAGAGTAACCTCAATCTTATTTTTGCACTGTAGCAATATAGAAGTCTTTGAAACAAAATACTTGTAAGAGCAAAACTAGACAAAGCAAAAACTAAAATTTCCTTAATATGGTATAAAATCTTCCACGTTAAAACAAAGGTTATTATTTAAATGAACAAATAATTCAAATAAGCAGCTAGTCGATCCAAGTTCATTAAGGATAGGGAACGAGCCAATTGCTCTTACATGAACTTTTTTGAAGGAATTTTTAGGTAAGTGCTCAAAGCGAATACAAACTATCACAAAACTCCCAATGTTAAAAATCCTTAAACTTTATGACGAACATCAACAGCAAATTCATATTCAAAATTACTTTTGGCAATTTTTTATTTAATCTCGTCATAAAGTTCATGTATGTAGGATGTTAAAAATTCAACAGAGTTAGAAATACATGTATTAGAATATAGAGGAACAAGATCAAGTAGAGTACAAAATTTGTAATCATAAACACATTCAAAAAGACTAATACTAGTCATTCTATATATAAAATCATTATTCAACAATAGATAGAACAACATTCTAATTCCCAATGATAATGGAAAAATTAGGGATGAGTTTCCTAAAGCTCAACTAACGCAAATTAATATGCTATGTATATGATGTTGAAACCAAATAACACAAAAGACTACCGAGATATTTTATCAAACACTTTGTGTGCAACTTAAATTATACACACCTAACTAGATGGAGAATTGTTTTATGGATTTTACACTAAATGCAATTCAAACATAACTCCATATATCAATTAGAAGAAGAATTAGGGATGAACTAAAACCTAAGCAAGTCCAAAGCATTAAACATAGAGTTGAATCGATTTTCAGAGTATAAGAAAAAAACAATGGTTAACATTCATCCATCAAAAAGAGAATCAAAATGGAACCTTAAAATACTTAATAAAAAAAATCATGATAGAACAATACTGTAGACTAATGTAATCCAACATGATAGGCATTAAGGTTCAAATCACAAAAAAAGAGACATAAACAAAGGGAAATCCAAATAGCATAAAGTTTTTGATGGAGAAGAAAGAAACATAAATCCAAAAAGGGATAACTAGAGCGAGGCTTCACTCCATACAATCGAATCCAATCCAGTGGCGATGGCAGCAACTCCAACAAAATGGTAGCGGAGGCAGTTTGCAGTAGGAATGATGGCCAAATAGTGCAGCAGTGGCAAGATGGCCTGGCAACAAGGTCAACAGCGATGACTCGATGGGAGGCTGGCAAGTCCAAGCTCCAAAGGGAGGGAAGGTGGAGGCAATTCCAAATCAAAATTTTCTCTACATAAGCCCTCCACAACTATAAATAGGAAAACCCTAATCATATGGGCCACTTAATCAAAATAATTTGATCAAATGAGTCGAACTAATTGAGAGTTTTTGTCCTAACAAAGGTTATTTGGGCTTGTTATGAAATGAGCGCAATAACTTCTCTTAGGAATAAAGCCCATGCTCTCACAAAACATTCCCTCAATGAGGCCCACATAATCTTTCAAAATGAAATAAATAAACTCAAATTACATTTCTCACCCCATCACCTCTTCTCAAATAAATACATATATGTCTCTCTCACATATAAGACCACGAAAACATACAAATGTCAACTACAAATAAATTGTCTAAATTGCACACAATAGAATGTGAAAATAAAATAAAGTGCAAAGAAAATTAAAAAAATGTGCAGGATGTCGCTGAAGTTAGAACCTAGGATGCACTGCATCACCGAGTTTATCGCCTACAAGGCACCTTAACAAATTACCAAGAATATGATTCACAACCATAGTTTGAGTATGATATGCAGAAAAAAAAATTCATCTTGTCAAATAATTTCCTAGGAGTTTTTCAAAAGTATAAAAAAAAATTAACATCTCTATCAAAAACCATATAGGTGAGCAAGCCATATAATTTAATGACATCCCTTAAGAATAATATAAATATTTGAAATGCATCACTAGTCTAACCACAATGAATAAAATGTATTAATTAATACAATTTATCAATAAATACACAAATAGAATTATGACCTCTAATGATTTTAGGTAATCCTAAGGCAAACTCCATACTCAGATCATTCCAAGTACATAAGGTACAGGTACATATTTGTAAAAGCCAATGTAGTGATTCTTAGCTTTAGCAGTTTCACAAGTATAATATTGATAAAAATTTCCTAGCAGCATCCTTACATAGAATAGACAATAAATTCTATCAGAAACTATGACAATCATTTTATCTCAACCTAAATTTCAAGCGAGTCCCCCAGAATGCATTTTCCAGACAAGGCAATCTTATATTGAGATTAGGGGGAAACAAAGATGAGTGTCTACAAACAAATATCCATTATAAATAAGAAACAACTCATGATCATATCGATTCTCATTGTGAATCTCCTAAAAATCATGCCAACATCTAGCCAATATTACTATTTATTCCTTAGTTTATCAAATCCAACTGCTTCAATGCTCATGCTATGGAGAACTCCAATGACTCAACTAAGACTATTAGCAAACATATTATCTACACACAACTTATGTTTTAACACAAATGCACTCACAAAAAAACTCTCCACCTAGCATGTCTAGAGTTCAATTTCTTTTGAAATAGAAGATATCGATGAACAAAATGGTCAAAAAATAAGATAAACTCCAAAGTAAATGATATCTCCAATATGTAAGTGGTTGAACAATGGCGTAGAATTTTTTACTATAAGTGGAATAACATTTTGATTTAGAAATTTTTTACTTGAAAAAAGCTATCAGATGACCCTCTGAGTGTTGGCTTAAAATTCCCCCAACACATATCCCTGATACACAACAAGCCACCTCAAGTACCTTACTAAAATCTAGATATTAAGGATTGCTGCATCGGTTAATTTTTATTTTACATCCTCAAAGCAGTAGCTAGAGTCCATTTGAAATCTCTCCTTTTTCAAGCATTTAGTCATATGAGTAACTGTTTTTATAGAGTTATACTTGAAATAAATTCTCAAAAAAACACTCTACAAAATGTAGTTAAACCATCAAAACTTCTTGCCTCATTGGTAGATGTTGGTTTAAACTGTCTCTATTGCTTTTACTTTCTCTCGGTCAATGATACATACTTTAGTAAGATATTGTGAATCTAAGAAAAAGACATTAATATAAAAATTTAACTATAATTCACACCATAAACATTTCAAAATAAAAAACATAGTTTTATTTCATATCATACACAACTCTCAATAAAAAATATCATCTAAATTTAGCTTTAACCTTATTAAAATTAACATTTGCAAACAAACACATCTCGTAAAAAACTACCTTTCTTGAGAATATCATAAAGTTTACAATTCTTAAGAGTGAGGAACACAATATGAAAATAATCCAAATGAGTTGATTTAGTCTTGTTTTATATAAGAATATCATCAAAATAAACTACAAAAAAATTTGTATAAAAAGTTGAAAAATAAGAGTCATCGGTTTCATAAATGTGCTAGAAACATTTGACATTATATAAGAAAATGAAAAAAGTAAAGCTAGGAGAAATGTACTTTGTCAAATGTAAAACATCGGAAGCCATGCATGTAGTCTATGTCCATCCATATTACATCACAGGGAATATGTCTATCACGGAAAGCGGTTGCAATCTGTTAAGGAAATTGACAACAAAAAAGGAAAGATTTTTATAAACTTCAAAATTATCAAATATCAAAGTCACAGAGAAACATTTGTATTCATGCTAATGAGCATTAGATACTAGATTCTTATCATTGCTATTAGAAGCAAGGGTATCTACTGAAGTAGCACTCCTCTGTAAAGTATTACAATGATGAAGTCTCTAAGAATGCATTATGGAACACTACTTTATGCTCATGTCAGAATACCTCACGAACTCTTGCGTCAGTCTCATAGCTCCAGCGACACTGATGATAACCCAGGGACCATTTTGGAGGCATAAATATTGTTCCTAATGCAGAATAGAACCATAAAAAGGTCATGACCTTATACATAGAAAAACAAAATAATTGCATATACTATTTTGAAGAGAATAAAGAAAACATAGCAATTGCAAAGCTTTCACCAAGAATCACATGGAAGAAGAGGATCACATAAGTAGTTATTGAGATTGTAAACAAGGAGAAATCAGAATTCAAGTGGGAAACAAAGAGCAGCTCAACGATGCAGCAGTTAACAAATAACTAATCACCACAAGTGAAATGGTACTCAGCAGCCTACCAATTGCATGAGACAAGGAAACTAGAACTTGTGTAGGCGACTCAAAAGGTCCAAAAGTAATGACTGGGTACGCAGCCGCAGCCACAAATCTTATGGTCGAATCCTCCCGGAGATCAATCTGGACGAAAATGTTATCCAACAAGTAAAGCAACAGTAGGTTACAAGACCAACCCATGCTAAAGTGCAAAAGAAAATGTTGATCAACTGAACATAAATGAACAAATAAAAAGCAAACACCTCACAGCGCCGCGTAGTGTCAGCAAGAACCCCCAATGCCTTGCCTTCAGGAAGCACAGCTAGTACCCACGGATGCGACTGGTATAAGGATGTCGTGCTCTGGCCAAAACCCCATGAATCCGTGTTCCAAGCAAAAATCTAAGGTTTTACAGCAACAAAATTAGCCAAAATTCCACTTCGACAGACGAATGAATCATGTCTGGAAGACACCATACCCGCATCCCAGTCCGCTCGAGCGGCCCACTTACTTCTCCAGTTCCATAAAGAGAGGTTCCAGAAGGAAGCTTTCCAAGAAAATAGATGAGCCAACAATAGTGAATTAATAATGCCTAAAATACGGCTTCGAATCTGCTAACCTTGATCTTGACGATCTGCTGGCCGTGGAGTAGCTCGAAGGCAGGGATGAACTGTGGCACCACGCCGCGCACGGCGATGGGGGTCTCCCGGGCCTTAGGATCGGCGAAGCATAGGCTAGGAAAAGCCGCATCGCGCTCATTCCCCGAGCAATCGAAGCGGAAGACGCCCTCCTCCAAAATCGGCTCAAAAACCATCTCCCCGGAGGCGTCCTCCTCCGTCACCGCTCCGTCCTCCATCAGGCCCGCTGCAGAGCTCCCCGAGCACTGTGGCATGACCTCGATCGCGCGCCGGCGAGAAGGGCAAAGTGAACTTGGCCGCTGGAGCGGCAGAAGAGGAGAGAGAAAAGAGCGCAAGGAGAGTGCGGACAAACCCGATACCGAGGCTGCGCCAGGCCCGCCCGTGAGCACCGCATGCATCACAAGCAATGACGACTCATCGCTTCTTTCGCTCAGACTGCGGAAAAATCATTGCCTCCTAACGCCGTACCGGGTGGCAGTGGTCGGGGACTTCACTGAAGAGACGGATTTGACGGCAAAGCAACGAAGCGCCGGGCCCGCCGTCTGCTCCTGACTCAGCTCCGTTAATTGCCGTCAAACCCGCCTCTGCACCGCTGGGTGTTATTACCAACCGAATGCGCCGGAGGGAAAGGAAGAGGCCACGTGGTGAGTCTTTTTTTTTTTTGAGAATTTTTCCAAAAAATTCTCGCTAGCAATTTTTTAATACGATTTTTTTTTTCGAATTCTATAATTATTGAATCACATGGGATTATTTATGCAGATCAATACACAGACGTCAAATTAATTATAAGTTAATTCAATTTTATTTTAAATATGTTAATTTTGAATTAAAAAAACTCAAGTTAAGTGATAATCATGGAATCAAGTAAAATTTTTAAAAACTATTTACATATATACCATTTAAAATTTTAAATATTATTCTATTGCTCAATTAAATATATGTTACTATATAATTCAAGTTTTATAAAAAAAAATAATATTTAAAATTTATTATGATATGTACAAAATTTTCGTAATTTGTAATTATAATTTTCAAACCACATACTTCAGAGCTATTCCATATAATGCAAATTGAATTGTGTCGCAATAAATTAAGCTAATTTGATTATAAATTCACCTCTTTCAATGTTCTCTTTGGAATTTGTTAGGAGTTTGTTTTTTGCTTTTCGGAATAGTATGAGTTATTTTTATGGAAAAATAATAATAAAATTAATTTTAATATTACAATATAAAATAATTTTATTTTAATATTGATATTTATTTTAGATGTAAAATAAAGTTAAAATTGTCTTTTAAAATTAAAATTTGTTTAGAATATAAAACATATTAATAGTGAAATAAACATAAAAAATTAGTAAGAATTTTATGATCTAACATATAAGATACTAGACTTGAGTTTTTCGATAAAAAATATGATTTAGCGAACTTTAGCGAACTGAGGGTAACTCGAAATAAAATATTTCAGCTCAACTCAAGTCAAAATCAGTTTGAAATCGAATTGGGACAAGATTCGTTAAGTTGGCTCTTAATTGTAAAAAATAAAGGAATATTATATGTCCAAAAAGATTTGATTTCTAAATCTCAATAAGCTTTAAATCTCATTCACTCTACCATTAAATACTAACTAAATTATATATAAGAACATTTCATATATATAATATCAGAATTGTTTATGTTATACATATAATTTCGAACTAAATTGAATTATATTTTGAGCGAGCCAGGGCTAACTCAAAATCGGCTCAAAATAAATTTCGAGCCAATGTCCCTAACTTATACTTTTATTTAAAATTTTCGAACTGATGTTGAGTCGATTCAAAAATAAAATGAATTTTAGGAGGTGTTTGATTCAATATTATATTGATATTACGTTATATTATCTTCAGAAAGTAATTATTTGATTCAATAATATCTATAAATAATCTTCTATTGGATTATAAATTATTAATTAAAAAATGACATCTAGATATAATGACATCTAAATTACATAACGTAACACCAAGATAACAACAAACTAAACGCTCCCTTAGGCAAATTTTGAATTTCAATTTTTTTAGCACTCCTAGTAAAAGACGCGAAAAGCTAGCTAAAGTGCCAAGACTACAAAATGTAGCAAAATATTATTACCCAATTATAAAATATAAAACTTAAGTCCCATATTAAATTTTATTTATTATTATGGACATTGAGCTCTCTGCTCACTTGATTTGTTCCATTATGATTTTCACATCTTTCATTTTTTGAGTTGATTTTTTTCTTTTTCAGAAAGATTTGAAATTTCAAGTTTTCACATCAATAGAATTAATTACTTCAAAAAAATTTAAAAAATTTTATAGCTAAAATCAAAGATTTTAAAATTAAATAATTAGTAGTATCACGTAAATAAAAATATTAATTTTATTTATGATAATAAAAAATAAAAAATAATTGATTTCAAATTTTAAAAATATTTATTAGTGCAAAACATTAAATTATTTAAAAAAGTTTAATTCAATATTAATTTGATATTATGATTTTTAGATACTATCTCTTATATAATAATTTTATAATTTTTAAATTTTTTTTTATTTTACATCAATTAAATAATTATTTTTATTAAATAATATAACATAATTTAATATTATCTTCATGTAATATTATTTTAAAAAAAATTATTTAATTTAATGATACTTTTAAATATTTTTTTAATTATAAAATTATCATTCAAAAAATAATTTATACATAATATCAAAATAACATCAAATCAAATATCTTTAAAAAAAAAATTCAAACAAACGTCCCCTAGTAGAATTCACAGGGCAAGCATGGAGAAGCTGTGAAAACTCTCGTCGTTGCTGGTCCGGCCGTCCGCCGCCGCCGCCCTCTGCCACAGCAGCCGGAGGGCCCGCTCCCACCGGCGGCCGCTCCTGGCCGCCGCGTCGGAGGAGAGCACGCGGCTCAGGCGGAAGAAAAAGAGCCGCACAGTGAGCGCCATGTTGGCGTACGAGCTGGCCCTCATGCGCGCCACCAGCGGCAGCTTCAGGAGGAAGAACCACAGCAGAGCCACGTGGATGTGGCAGTGGCCGCCGCCGGAGGCCAGCAGTTTCAGCTTCAGCATGAGCAACGACATCTCCGCTGCCATTGTGGGTTTTTCTTCAATTGGGTGAGAGGAAGAGGAGAGATATAGAGAATCGGTTGTCTTTTCTTTTGAATGGGCGGCCATTATTTTGATTCTGAAGCTGCAGAGAAAGTTCGGAAAAGAAGATGGACATCAAAGCTTCCTGCTGTACATTATTTCTCAATCATATATAATAGATGGGACTACGCATATAAATTTTCAGGCCTCCTCTGATTATCTAATAAATTTAATAAAAAATTTAATTTAATATTTAAAAATATAAAAAATATAAAAAAAAAATTAATTTTAATATTTATATTTATATTAGATATGAAATTAAATTAATTTTTTACAATTAAAATTTATATTAAGTAAAAACAAGCTGGAACTAAACGAGCCCTTAGTGATAATTCCATCTAGCCCGATTTAACATCTAGTCAGTTAGACTCCAGATTTAATACAAGTTTATAAAAATAAAAATATATTATTTGAATTTCTCCTACATAATTTTTTCTACATGAGTTATATTTGATGGATTTTCATGACTTAAATATAAAGATATTATCTATTTTAATTTTAAAAAATCGAGTAACACGAGTACAATATTATTCTAGCCTAATTATACTAATTAATTACAGAATTTCTCATTATTCATTTTATCATTTTATCTTAAAAAGATGTTGCATTATTTTAAACCGTGTTATTTAACAAAAATCTAAAATCAATCACACTAACTTGAAAATACATAAATATATTTCTAATACTTAAATATATATTTTTAATTTTTTAAAATACAATTTAACGATCAAACTTGATGAAATTTGTTTAAAAAGAATTCACATAAAAAAAAATTAGGTGATTATATATTTTACATCAAAGCTTTCATATTCACTTATCATTCCTCAGTTACCTTATTATTTTAAAGAATATTTTACGAAATTTGTATATTTATGAATGTATGTATTTGAATATTTTTTTATCGGAGAACTTGAATATCTTTAATAAATACTATAGTGATTTTATTGCAGTATAATCGTTGATCTCAACATGCTTCGCTATTGATGTAATGTGAAGGTTTAAGCACATATTATTTCTTGAAGATATTGAGATGAACGGCGGAGAGATTAATTTTTAATTATTTTAAATTTTTTTTAACTAAAAATTAGATTTTTATGGAGTTAAAATAAGCTAATTAAATAACATAAATTCTAAAAATTCAGAAAGGCTTGCTTGATATAATTCTTTTTTTTTATTTGTTGCGTGATATAATTAATTAAGAATAAGATGAGCATGATTTTATCTTAAGATTTTTTATTTTGTTTTGAAGCTTTACAGTATTTTTGATATAAATTTGAATCCAATTATAAGTTTTTAATTTATTCATCAATTAAAACCTCTCATTTATCCTAAAAATTTGAGGCTGGTTTTTTTATGCATCTTAGCTTACCAGTTAATACAATCTTAGTTGTTATTTACCATTTTTTTAATTATAATTTAACCATATTATTTGAGCTATTCATTCTTTGTCTACATAGATGTTCAATATTTTATACAATATGACATTTTTTTTTCATTTATTTGTGCCAATTATTTTTTATTTCTAACATGGAGAAAGCCTTCAAGCTGTACTTATAATAATGGGCAAATTTCACCCAGGTCCCTTAATTTAAAGGTTATTATCACACATGTCCATGTTTTTAAATATCATTCGGGTCCCTAGGTTTTCAAAAACTATCATCTGGGTCCTTTATAAAAACATAATTATTTAATCTCAATTAAAACATTATTATTAATTTTTTATTATACTATAAAATTATTTTTAATTCTTAATTTTTAAAAAAATTTAGAATATAAATATTAATATTGATATTATTTAATTTTAAATTTTTAGAAAAAATAAAAATAAGAGAAATTAAATTTTAAATTTTTAAAAAATATCATAATAAAACTTTTAATTTAAATCAGTAAAAAACACAAAATTTATGTTTCTAATTAAGAAAGGTTAACCAAAAAAAGATGTAATTCTAAAGGAGGAAAAAAAACTACAGTATTTTTATAATGTTAAAAATCAAAGATAAATTTTTTTCAACAATTAGGATTAATTTCAACACTATTGCAACCTCAAGTGCCTGGATGCAATTTACCCTATAATAAAAGAATATATCAATCAAAAGACCTATACTGGGTACAATAGTTTTTTTGAGAGAATTACATACATACCTCTTAAATCATCTTGAATTATATATTAAACTTCTTATTTTTTAATTTTATAACTTAACTCCCAAATCATTCAAAAATAACATATTTAGGTCTTTTTCAAGATTTTCAAAATATATTTTTTACTGATTTATAATTATTTAAATATTTATTACCAATAATATGTATATACAAATATTATAAATATATTTGCAAATACATGTATTCTACTAGTTTTTATTTTTTGATGATTTAGGGGGTTAAGTTGTAAAATTTAAAAATGAGGGGTTTAATATGTAATTCAAAATGATTTAAGAGGTACGTATGTAAATGCCCCTAGTTTTTTTAGTTAAACCACAAAGAGAATACACTTGAATGACATCAATATTCTATGACAGATAACAAGAACCTACATTGCATTAAAAAAAAAAAGGACCTACCAGGAATGAACTCTAATTAAAGGAAATATCCCTCACATTTAGGGTACCCAAATGAAATTTACCCTTTGAACTATTTGCTTTGTTACTGTGCAGCAAAAGAAACCAACAGTTCATTCTCCTTACCACAATTTTTTTTAATCTTCAGAAGGAAAAGAGCAAGAGCTACTTCATTCTCATATTCACTTAAATAATACAGAAATCCCCTTCTCCAGGATCTTACCAACCTGAGAAAAGGATTGAAGTAAAAGATATAAAGTTGAGTTCCCATTAACATCATAAAAGCAAGATCAAGCTTTGTTGATAGCCAAAAACTCCACTTCTTCCATCTGCTGAAACTGTCAATCTTCCCTCCAGACCCTGCCGGTGACGCGAAGCTTCAACTCCTGTCGGCTCCCGCCTGAGAAGAACAGGGCCATGTTCCGATGGATGATCAGGCCATCGTGGCTGTCTCGGACCTTCTTGTGGCCGTCCCTGATGCTCCTTGGCACCCCCTGCCATGTTAGTTTGCGGCCATTACCACCAACTTCTAAGCTGTAGCTGAACTTCTTTGCTTCTTCGTCTTCACCCATGAACCTCAAGAACGCCATGTAAACAGGAGCCATTCCCAACAGAAATGCCTCAAAGTGAAGACAGAAATGCTGGCCGAAGCAATTGAAGACCTGTCAACATGTTGAGAACGGAGCTTGAGGAATGAAAGACAAAATAAAAGGCAATAGACTAGAAGAGAAACATAGTGACTAATTATCCCACAGCTATTTGGGCCGGACTATTAAGCAGACTATTAAGCGTAAGTACGATAGGAGGATATAGACATGATACTATACCAATATGATGATACAACAAATTTTTAGAACACAAAGTATGGGTACAGCAATAATACATCATTTAAATCATCAAATATATTAGAATGTATACTAGTATTGTCAATTTCATGTACTTTAAAAAGGAGTTGTAGCTTCTTTCATAGAGTGCTCTTTCTTCTTTACAAGCAAAAGAGAAGCTCGAGGATGAAGAAATACGACAACAATGACAAGGCAAGGAGAGAGGCGACTAGAGAAAGACAGTGACTTGGCAAGATGGAGGACATGAGTAATCACACAAGGTTATGTCTAGATAGTAAGAGACCTACGCTTAATTTGGCATCAATAGTATCCCAAATATATCTCCACAATATCCCATGTATAAAAGTAAAATTATATGTGTAAACTAAAGATTTGAATGGCGATAAGTTGAATTTTTGTATATAAAAGACAAAAAAGCACCAAGAGTTAGACAACTAAAATGATGATCCATGAATAACCCAGCTGGAAAAACTCAAGAAAAAAGAAGGTGAAACCACATGTGCAGCACATTCTTTAAGTGATAATTGATAAATTTTGTATCAGTGAAGAATAGAAACATGTTTTAACTAGAGAAAAATATAGTAGAACGATTATTAGAAGGTGATAATGAAGGAAGAAGTGGAGCAGCTTACTGTGAGCATCCAAGTAGCATTCTCAACCTCGTGTGGGTTGGATTTGACGTACCGATGGTTAAATGTGCACCCATCATGCATATCGACTTTATGATCGTTTCTTAGGTGGGTAACTAGCAACGGGATGTCACCTGTGATGAGGCATTCAGATCCTGCATAGGGACAATTATAAGGCCTGAATTTGCATGACTGCTCATGTTTTAACTTTTCATAATATAAAAAAATTCCTGAGCATCCCATCGTCTGGTGTCTACAGGGAAGTTCAAGCGACTCAGCCACCTTTTCAAGAGCAAGGCACCTAATATTACCGAGTTCTTGTCGACAGGTAGGGCACTGATTATGTACCCTAAGCTTGCAGCTTGAACAAAGAGTATGACCATTTGGGCACTGCAAAAGGAAGATAGATATACACATATTATACAGTAATGGTCTCCAACAACAATGTGTGCAAGGCTACTTGTAAAACTGATACAAAATTAAGTGCAGCAATTGGCCACAACCATAATGGTGGAGGTAATTTCAAGAAGAATGCAAGGACATTGATATCTGGATAATGACGACAACAAATAATTCTCCAATCACCTTGAATTTTGATAACATGTTTTCGGCATATTAGTGAAGACATTTTCATAGCACTTTTTTGACATAAGAATGTGGAGGGCGGGAGGGAAGGAGGAACCTGACCTATCAAAATTTTGACAAACATGAGGAGAGGGCACTCTAATAGCATGTTTTTGGCATAAGAATAAGTCTAAAGCTGAGTCTGTGTAGGATTAAGTCATCAAGCCTACCAAAATTTAATAAAACCAATTCTATTGTTCAAGCAGTTGTACTGTATGAGTTGGCCATTAAGTGACAAAATAATCATAAGACTGGTGTAGCAAACATTGGATGCTAATCATAAACAGTTGTACTGTATGAAGGCTTGATGCTGCTACCATGTCAACCTCAATCTGGTCATCCTACAAGTACAAATTTATCTTCAACCTCTTACATGGCGGTTAATGGTGGCTTAGCTCTTGCGAAGACTACCCACTTGATACCTACTTTCAGACTTGGGTTTATTGATATTGGTATCTATGTGTTTTGAGTTCAAAAAGAACATAAGATCCAATAAAAGAAAAAAAGAAAAACTCCCAGCTTCAACTAATGAACAAACAAACTGTAAATACTATGCACAGCAGTAAAAAACTAAAAGAACTAGCATAAACAATAACAAACAACTATTAAGTTTTTTTTTTTTTTTTGGAAGAAACAACTAATAAGATGTAGCATATAACATAAAATCTTCCAGAATTAAATAATGTATCGATGAACAGTAACTTTTTTAAAATGTGAGGCCTCCAACATTGTATAAATAAACAATTGCACAATATCACATTGAAGGCTTTTGGTGTTCTAATGTCTAGAATCAAAGATGGCATCAGAACTCGATACATAGGTATTTAAGTATAATTTCCTGTCAACTAAGACCTGGTGGCCACTTAGAAATACTCTAATTATATTTCCAATAATATAACATAAATAATAAATCTGACAGATAAGCAGTTTGGTTCATCGGAAATTCTGATTCGGAATACATGTCAAAAGACAATTCCATATTTTCAAAAATATTTGAACACAGGAATATCTGCCAATTGGATAACATCATAACAGAGAACTAGATGGGTAAGATTTTTACAAATCATTCATCAAAGAGAAAGCCAAGTATCCAACACAAGTTAAGCAGTACAGAAAAAACAACTTAATAGAGCTTATTGTTAATCATGTTTGTTTATGTGGTTATTTTTAAATGGAGCAAAAGGTAGATTTGATGTGATATTTTTGTTTTAAGATTTTGTAAAAAAATATGAAATAAAGTTAGTTTTTATTTTAAAATTTATAGAGTATGAAATAAAGTTGGTTTTAATATTACAGTTTGTGCAAGATACATGCCAGTTTATTGTTGAAATTTGTATATGATGTGACCTATAAAATTAATTTTAACTTGTTAACCTGGGCAAACAAACAGCTGAATGATAAACAATAAGGAAGTTTCAGAAATATTGTAGCAAAGCATTCAGACAGGGGGGAACCTGGTGTATGGGAGGATACATTAGGTTTGTACAGACAGGGCATTCAAGCAATTCATGAACACTGCTGCTAGATGATAAGCCAGTTTTGATACTAGAAGCAGAAGGTGGTTTACTGAAATTCACATCCCCAACTTCATTTTCTGCTCCGGGTGTTTCATATTCCGCATAATCCGCTTTAGGATCCTCCATGAAGATGTTGCTCACAAGGGGCATATGTAGAACTCCTTTATCTACACCGACTAAGCCATCCAAATCCAAGAAAAAAACGATTTTTGCTGAAGCTAGAAATCCCTTTGCCCAAATCTCTGCGTCTCCAGCAAACAACGGATGGGATACCCTATCTCAAGAAATATGAAGAAAATCCAACATACCTTGCGACGATTGATCAACAAAACTGAACGTTCGGAGAGGAATCAAAGGCCTGAAGATGGATTAGACGGAATCCCTCCTCCCATGTCAAGGCGAGGGCGAAATCCGAAGAACCGTAGGGCAGGCCCGGCAGGATTGCGAGAAATGATTGGGGATTCCTGGGCTGGGAGGGCGACCATCATCATTTCCTCTTTCCCGTCGGTTTCCTCTGTCCATTTTCGGAGCTCGGATGCAACCAATCAGAGCGCCGTCCCCACCGCTTTAGCCGAACAGCAATATTTTATGCGAAATTGGTACCCAAGATTTGATCTTTTTTTCCTTGGTCGTCGATCGGAGCCTGCCAATTGTCAACGACTCAACTGTACGGCCCGAAATTTTTGCTTCGATCCCCCTTTCCCTCCTCGGCTCCTCCCCGGCCCCCTCCCACGGAAAACGGAGATGATTGCGCCGATACGAGTAGGTCAGCAGATCCGTCGAGGTTGAACATGGAGCTCCGCCAAGGCACCACAGAGACAAGCAATTTTAAGTGTGATATAAAAAAAAAAAAAAAAAAATCTATCACAAGAGTGAATCTGTGAAATATAAAATAGAATTAAATAAATATAACAATTGAAAAGTGAATTAAATGTATTTCATAAAAAAAAAAAGTGATCCAATCTGACAAATGATTATTTTAGCAAAAAATTTCATTTATTTAAACAAATTTTAATATTAAATAATTTTTTATTTTATATCTAATATAATTTTTAATAAATAAATTAATTTTATTTCACGTCTAACATAATTTTTAATATAATTAATTCACTTTACTTTATATTATACATATTTTTTTAAAAAACAATAATTTTTTTTAAATTAATTATTCTTTCAACCAAACATTATCTAATATAGTCTACAAATGAAGTTAAACTTTATTTTGTTTAGATTAAAGAATGTGAACTCATATTTAAGCATAATTAAACTTATATTTTAAGAGTGTATTTTTTAATTTTTAAAAAGGGGCATTTACATACATACCCCTTAAATCATCTTGAATTACATATTAAACCCCTTATTTTTTAATTTTATAACTTAACCCCCTAAATCATTAAAAAATAAAAACTAATAGAATACATGTATTTGAAAATATATTTATAATATTTATATATACATATTATTGATAATAAACATCCAAATAATTATAAATCAGCAAAAAACATACTTTGAAAATCTTGAGAAAAACCTAAATATGTTATTTTTGGATAATTTAGGAGGTTAAGTTGTAAAATTAAAAAATAAGGGATTTAATATGTAATTCAAGATGATTTAAAAGGTATGTATGTAATTCTCTCTTTTAAAAATTTGAATTTAAATTTTAATGTTAAAGAAATTTAGAAGTTTAAGTTTATGATTTAAGTTTAATTTTAAACTTTAACTCTTAAGTCCCGTTTATTTGATCATTAAAAATTAATCTAATTTAATTTTGACCAAGAATATCACATCACACATAAAATTTAATATTAAAAATTAATTTTATTCCACATCCTACACAATAAAGCTACACTTTGCTTGATTCCTGTTAAAAAAAGTGATTTTTATTTTACCTTTTACCCCCAAACACCACAATTTTTTGAGCTCTATTTGACAATTATACTGATATAAATTCAAACTCGAAATTTGATACTAAGCAAGTTCTCTCCTCACTGAAAAGAAAAAAGTTTCAAAGTGAACTTATAAATTTTGAGTATGATAGTTTCTACAAAAAATTATTAAATTATCGATGAGATTATTTGGTTGGTAATTAGATTAAATTTAAATTAATAAACAAATTCAAAAAGGTAACTTTCCAAAATGGTCTTGTTAAAATTAGAGCATAGTTTTAAGTCTTCACCAAAGTTATTTAGTGTAGTCTATTTCAGTCAAGACTAATTAAAAACTTGACTATTTTTTTTATCAAATTTTGATTGAAATTTTCACATTTTTGAAACAAAATTTCTTAAAAAAATTTAGGACAACAATTTATATTAAAATTATCAAAACTGAAATCATCAAAACTATCAAAACTAGTACTTCCAAATTGTGATTAAAATTGAAACCAAAACTCAGAGTTGCTCAATCCTAAAAGATTTCTTGATTGATGTTATGCACATATTCATATAAATGTATACATTTATATTATTGACGCAACAAATCAACTAATAAAGTAAAAAACAATGCACAAGAATAACAAAAGAAATAAAATAAACATAGGGATTTATATGTTAAATTTCAAGTATACAAAAGAAAATTTATAATACAACAGTTTAAATCGACTAATCGAATGAAACACTTACAAAACATAAAGATCTCTAAATTGGGACCAAAAGAAAATGAATACAAAGAGGACTTCACTGAAAACTTGTGTGTGCATGAAGTCAAACAAACATTGATAGAGAAAGGCCAAAGAGGAAGACTCATCTTCTATCCATCATTCCTTGGGAATCAAGCATTATTTTTGTAAAATTTTGGAAAGATTTGGCAAACACTATCAAATTTTTATGAGAATTTGTGCAATATTTCTCCTGATATCATTGTATACAACCTTTTTTGGGTCCTTAGTTTATACAAATTTCTAATAAAAAAAATCGGTTCAAGTCTCTACTAGATAAGTCTATTCAAATGATTTGTTCGAATTTGGGCTCGTTTGAGTCTTTGTTCTATAGGCTTGTTTGAGTTCCTGTTCAATGGACTTGTTAAGAGTCCATGTTAGCTAGACCTATTTGGGTCCTCAATAAATACATAAAAGTGTAACTACACATACATAAAAAAATACAATAATGAAAGAGATATTAAAATGAAATTTAAAAAAAATAAATCATTGAGCATCGTCAAATATCCCAAACAGTAATATATACATTCCATGCCTAAAGGCCACTCGAAAAGGACGACGACAAGCTCCCACAATTGATCAACGATCAATTCATCATGTCCTAGAAGATACCTTATTGACAATTCTAATGATTAGTGGGAATAACGGAGAACCTCCCCGATCAATACGATTGAGTTGTCAAGTCTAATCCGGATTGATTTGATTGACATGTGAATGATTCCAACAAAAATATTGCATGCACACATCGCACTATTAATTTATCCTGAATATTACATAAAAGACCAACTCAAGGCAGAAAGAGCAACACTATCAGCAGAATGAATTATCGTTAGTTAGAAATTGAAACTTGTTCAAAAAAGTAATTATATATATGACATTAAAATCTAATTATTTTACATATTTAATACATAAATTTTTAATATTACTAATTGGCCACTAAAATCATATGAAAATTATAACCTTTATTACATACATGCTACAACTTTATAGTATAAATTATACATGAAATGTAAACTTTATATGATTTTAGTGGCCAATATGTAATACTTAAAATTTGGGTGTCAAATATGCAAAATAATTAAATTTTACTGTTTTAGTGGCATGTACATAATAATCCCAAAAAGATACTATACATCATCAGGAAGTATTCGAATCACTATACCTGCAGCTATAGTGATGCCGGATGCCCGCAGGAATGCCCTTCCAAGAGCTCTACAGCCTGAGAACTCTGCCACGCAGACTGGCCTCTCTAGAGATACCTTTTAAATACAACCAGAGTAACTGTGAAAAAAAAGTAATGGAGTTTGCATTTTTTTTAAATTCAACATGATCAATCATGTGATCATCATTCAAGCCCAATGGTTCATGCTCAATGTTGCATGCCTTTTGATTATAATTCTGTAACTCTACTCCTATTATGGTCTCTGAGGTTAAAACATCATTTTATGAAAGTCTACAAATTTGAATACCTTTCTATTAGGTTGCTGAGGTGTCCCTGGACTTGAATATTTATCGAAAATCTACTTATCGGACTACGTGAATTAAGTGAAATCAATGTAACTAGGTCTGGTTACTTATGCCAGCACATTTAACAAAAGGCCCTTTCAACTCTTCTCTTTTAACATATCCCTTCTCTCTAGCAAAAAAGCATTCATTACTCAGCAACAAACGACTGAAGACATCATAAAGAACACAAAATATCACGCAGAAAATATCACACATCCGGAAGAAAAGGGAAGAAGGAAAAATCAATTTAGTTCATGCTCTGATTAAGTCCATTAAAAGTGGTGAAGGAGAAACATCATGAGGCAAACTTAAATATGACATAATGAAAAATGAAAGAAATGAGAAGAGAGAATGGATGAGAAAGAAATCAAATGTGCAAGAAGTAGATAAAGAATGAGAAAGAAGGGAAAAGATCGGAGCCTAAGCCGCTAGGGTTTCCTCTAATTTGATGGCTAGGGTTCTTCTCATTGGGCAGCCTTTGTTGTGGAAAAATGGAAAAAGTGCAATCAACACTAAGCTAAGATGGTCTTTTAGATGAAATATTAAACAAGGCTATTATCATCATTCAATAATTATTTGATAGAAGTTTGGAAAGACCAAATTGAAAAATAACATATATCTCAGGGACCTAACAAAAAGAAATTCAAATTTGTACACTTCTATAAACTAAGTGTCTAAACTCAAGGACACGGGTGAAATTTACCCTAACATTTATGTATAAAATACAAAAATACACAACCAAGTATATTGTGGACTTAATATGTTGAAACAACCTTGAGGCCATGCCTCAACAACTAAAGCGCATGTATGTGTATATAATCTTCAAGAAAAACGGACTCTGTTCCTGCTCCAAGTAGACTCAACAATCAATGACACCGAGTGTCGATAATAACAAAAAAGTAAAAGGAGACTCCGGAGGGTAAAAAAAGGAAGAAAACAAAAGAAAAAATAGAAAAAAAACCAATAGCTGATTCTATTTGTAGATCATTAAGAACCTGTTTTAAAGAACACTTCACCCTTATGGAGAAGAAGATAATTTTGTTCAGTAGTTGTCTAACAAAAAGATTCTCTATATAATAGAAAATGGTGTTTCACAAAGACTTTTACCAAAATGAAATATGAAATGATTAACGACAAAAGTAATGCCTTTTAACATTCCTAAATCAACTGAACGAATATCTTACGTACAACACAGTAATTGATCACAATGTCCCATAGTTCACCACCATATTTGAAAATTTTATTTTTGGTAGACAACAAGTCCTTTATCAACAAAATATACTACCATCATTTTCATTGTGTTGAATGTGAATGGTGAGAAAAAATGGGGAACAAAAATTAATTCAAATTAGTTAAATATGCATCTCTCGATCATGACAATATGAGGATCACATGGGTATGCAAGAATTTGCATGAAGCTGCACCTGATGAGTGTATCAAAGATTCACTACAAGAATCAGTATGCTTAACAAGAAAAATTTATCAAAAGTAAAAAACCTATGTTAAAATAGTTGCCCAACAACAATTTTACCAAAAGTATCGCCTTTCGTTAAATAATTAGCAAGAAAAATCAACAAGAGAATAAAATTTTCTTGTTAATTAAAAAAACTCAAAATTTCCTTTTGTTAAATATTTGGCAATTTTGGCGGGAGTATTTCCAGCCTAATAAACATTGTTATTAAGACATGTAACAAAATTAAATACTTTTGTTATATATAAAATTATTTAATAATAGGAAAGACTTGTTAAAATAATTTGAGATTTGCATAACAGAAGTAAAAAGTATTTGTTATAATTTAATTATTTACTAAAAAATATTTCTAATCATTGGATTAAGTATATGAAAGGTAGGACTCAATTTCAATTTATAATATATAATCAATATTCTAGTTTAATTAGCACCCTACTGAAAACAACTTACCACAATAATATTGAGTATATGTGAAGAACATTAACGACAAATTATGATCTGTCACAATTATACTTATCTGCATAATAATATGTATCCGAACATTTTATATATACTTTAAAATATAATATATATGTGAATATATTATAAAAATATATTTTTGATAAAATTTAAATATAAATTAATATAACTAAATATAAATTTAAGGATTGACATAAAAATGTATTATAAAATATTATTTATATAAGTTTATATATAAATTAATATATACACTAATTATATATATACTCCAAAGCTCTGGAAGATCGCTCTGCCCCTAAATATAACATATATATATATATCGTTGTGCCCTAACCCTCCCCCGACGACCCATCGCTGTCGCGCGACAACCAGTGATCATCGAGCCTTGCCGTGGTGCCGACGATCCTCCTCCTCTTCCTCTACCTCTACGCGATTGGCATTGCCCTAACCCTCCTCTGATCGCTGCCAATCCATCCCTTGCTGACGACCCATTGCTTCGTGCTGTCGCCGAGCCTCGCCGTGCTTCGCGCTGTAGCGGAGCCTCGCCGTGCTTCGCGCTGTAGCGGAGCCTCGCCGTGGTTGCGCTCTCGCCGAGCCTCACCATGGTCGTGCTCTCACCGAGCCTCGCCATGGTCACACTTTTGTAATTATTGTATTAGTGGAATTGAAAAAATTGATTCAGTGACTTTAAAGCAATACAAACGATGAAAAGCTTTCAAGGCCTTCGAAGGCTAAACTCATGTTGGATAGTAAGGAAAGTACAAAACCAATTAGCAATGGTAAGATTTAATTTACATAGTATAATTGTAACATCTTGTGATCTCAATGTAGAGGTATTGTCCGCTTTGGCTTTAGGAAAACTACGTGACTTAAGTGCTTCCGAAGAGGTCACCCATCCCAGTGTTAGTCCAGCCCAAGCACGCTTAACTGTGGAGTTTTCCATCATTAGCCTTACAGTTTTGCCCCAAAAAAAGGCTCCACCATTTGAGATCACGTTATCTACTTATACAGTTCAGGATCTCCCTCCATTTTCGATGTAGGACGATTCATTCTTGTGCCCCTCTCACCACTCATTATTCGGCCTAGAAGCCTGCCATGAACCACACTTTGCCTCAGTGATTCCTTTTTCTTAGGACATCATCTGGCGATCACTCCCTGCCCTCTTCGGCCACGGGCATCACAGGTAATTGTGACGCCCAAAGAATAATGATTTGGAGTTTAAAAATTTAAACTATTTTGGACCAAAAAGAAATATTTTTGGACTTAAAAATAAAAATTTGGACCTATTTATAAGAGAAAGGAAATGAGGGGACTAAAATGCAATTTCTCAACAAATGGGACAAGCACACTGGAACCGCCATTCTACCAGCCCTATTTCCGCGTGTCGCCCACGCCTGGAGAGAGAAGAGAAACTTCTCTCTCTCCCTCTCAATCTCTCGGTTCTCTCTGCCGCCCGCGCCCTCCATCCACGTTTGCCCGTTCCGCCGAGCCAACAACAGCAGCAGCGGGTGCAGCTCTAGCCAGCAGGGAAGGAAGAAGAAGAAGAAGAAGGAGAAGAAGAAGAAGAAGGAGAAGAAGAAGGAGAAGGAGAAGAAGAAGAAGAAGAAGAAGAAGAAGAAGAAGAGAAGAAGGAAAAGATGAGGAAAGACTTGAAGCGGATTTTCTTGTCCGAAATTTCTGCACGTATTTTTCTGTCTCGAGTTATCAACATGTCGTATAAGAGGTAGGCATGAGTTCTAAGTTGTTTATTAAATTAAATCCGTCAATTAATTAATTAATTTGATACACGTGATTTTATGCGTTATGTTGAGTTAAAAAATGGCATGAACAGTTAAATGTTTGTTTTATAGTTAAATCCATGTTACTGGAATTATTATTGTTCAAACATGCATGATTTTTGATCAAACTGCATGATTAATTAATCGTAGAATAGAATATTGATTTTTATGCTGAAATAAATCTACAAGAATGTCAAGAGCATGATGATGTGTATTTAAAATATTATTGAGTTATTTACCAAGTTTAAAGGCAAAATGTGATTTGCGGACTTAGAACAACTAAATGTGATTATAAAGATATTTTAAAGATCGACAACGAATTAAAAAAAATTTCTTGTCGCGTTTATGTCCCTGTCTATGCTCGAACCATGCCATATGGTAACCTGCCAAATATCAGGGATAGTTGCCAAGATGTAAACAACCTGCCAACTAGCGGGGATGATTGTATATGTGGCACTCCTCCATTTGCGAGATATAGGAGTTGTCAAGGATCCTACGCATATGTGATGATGAAAAAAAGGCAATTGAGGCATAATCCAAAAAACTGGGGCCCGAAAGATAAAAGTACAAAAAATAAAAAAGATTTGCAGAGTATTATTAATATTACATGCTAATGTGACATCAGCAATTATGTTATGACTGTTAAATTGCCCTGACTATTTATTGTTGAAGCTGATAAGAAAGAATAATGTATGTTGCTTATTGTCTACTCAGTTCTGGGGTCGGTGAATTGATGTCTTTATTGGCAGGTACTGGTGAAGATAGAGGCACACGAGGGGTCTACTAGCACTAAATTAGGGAAGATTTGTATATCGGTTTGATGTTTTTCTTATTGTAATAAATCAGATGTATACTGAGATCTGTGAATAAATAAATGTGTTAAATATGAAATTTATAGTTCAGCTTGTTATTTAAATTATATTGCTTCTGCTGTATGAGATAAACAGTTTTGTTTTGTTAAAGCTAAATGTTTTTATGTATAATTTCCCCTATGATAAAAGTTTGTTGTTGTGGTGTCCCGAAAGAGAGACGTCACACGTGGTGTCCCCGCCACAATAATATTTACTAACTAATATTATTTCTAATAAATTTTTCATATGTATAATGTCTTATTTCAATGCAGATCAAACAGTAACTACTACTAAAAGATCAAGAAAACGAAAAAGAATGATGTTTCGGTAAACGAGCAAGGGAAGAAGGCTGAAGTAGTTTTTTATATGGGTCGAGTTATAACAAAAGGGTTTTCAAGGTTTTTAGGGAGCTTGATTCGTAATCCTGAAATTCTTTCTATTATGGTGGATTTGTGGAAAGACATTCCTGAGAAGGATATTAACCATTTATGGACTAGTATAAATGTAAGTGATTTGCGTGTTATTATCTTTTTTTTATATAATTTATCACGCTATTGTAACATTTGCGTTGTATAAGCTAAATATAACTTTGAAGGGTTGGAGAATCGTAAGAAAAAAGTGTTGGATCATGCCTCATTATTTATGGAATTATTGGAGAGGAAAAATATACCAAAAGAATGTAAAAGGAAAAACACCAAACAAACCTCTAATGGATCATCCTAAAGGCATATCTTCTAAAGAATGGGAATGGCTGGTAATTGAACATTATTTTGGTGAACGATTTGAGGTAAATAAAGTTTCAAACTAGAAAATAATTTCAATTATTTTTATATACATAGTGAATATTTTTTCACATTTGATTTTTAGAAAGTAAGTTGAAGGAATAGATTTAATCGATCCAAATTAATAATGATGCATACCACAGGTAGTAAGCCATTCCAGGAAGTTATTTTTGAAAAGGTAAGGTACTTTTTAAACTCTACACAATACATATAATAATTTGGTAATAAAGATTTATTAAGTGGATTTTATTCTAATTTTTAAAAATATGGTGGCTCTAGTGGATGTCCTCCAAATGCAGCTGAACTATTTTTTAAGACAAGAAAAAAGGAAAAAGCTTAGGTTGACATCCAAAAACATGTACAAAAATTATATATGTTTATTATGAATGTTATTATTACTTTTGGATTTCTATATAATTTCTACAATTGCAGGAAGAATTGTTGAGGCAATTCAATCTAAGCCTGGAGCATCTAATTAAGAAATAATTGAACATTGTTTTGGTCCACAACGCCACCATCATATTCATTGCTTCGGTGGAGGAGTGAAGAAAAAACATTTGAAGCCTGATCCAGATAAGGAAGGTTTGGAAAAGGAGAACTTAACATTGAAAACTCAATTAGCACATGTTTTGGATGAAGTTGCATCACTTAAAAGCAGTTGTAAATGAAGTCTCAAATGTTAAACAAAGATTGAAACAACTAGAAGAAACCTTCAAACATGAATCAGAATGTAGTATGTATATTTTATCCTGTGATATATAAGTTAATTATTTTATTTATATGCTTTTTGATTTTCAAACTATTTTGTTTATATTTTACAGGTGCTCAATCAAAAAAATAATTGTGGATGCTGAAGGCTATAGATTCTGGACAATGCTATATTTTTTGCTAAGTATGAACGACTACGAACATATTATGTTTTTACTTGTGTTTAGTATTCACATATTTATATCTTTTTGTTTGGATTGGTTGATCGTAGAGACTATATAGTTCATTACTTTTTTTAAAAAATGTAGAAGTTTACTATTACTTTTGCTAATTAATTTCTCTATGATTGAGATAGTTTTATTATCATTTTTATTTTGTTGAATGTAAAAAATTATATTGTACAAATATATGTTATATTTCTAAATTTATGTCTATACTTTATATTATTGTTTTAAGTTATATTTACTCTTAATTCCAAAAAAAACTCAAATTTATTATAATGTTACTATTAATATAAATTTTTTTATGTCTGATAATATAAAATGTTAAATTATGTGGAATCTCTTATAATTAAATATAGCAAGAATAGATTGTGCTTATTATAAATTAAAATTAATATAAGTAAAAAAGTAGTTGTTAATTTGTCAAATAAAAAATAACAAAAGTTAGTTGCTAATATTAAATATGAAAGTTTAACAAGAGTTCTATATTATTAACGAAAGCGATTATTCTTTGTTATAAAGATAATTACTTTCTAGTAACAACTAAGCAAACTAGTTGTTAACATGTCAATTTTTCTTATAGTTTCACATATAAAACAATAGGAAAGTACTTTTTTTAATAATTTTGTTATTACAACAGGTCCTAAAACTCTTGTTACGAACTGCCAAGAGAGGTTTTACCAAGAGTCATCACATAGGTTTTTTGCTTATATTGCAATATCATAATAAGAGTTTTAATTGATTTAACAAAAGTTTTTTCCTTTCGTAAAAACACCAACATCTTGTAGTGAATACCATGAATGCACTTAATATGCATCATGCACATGCAAAACATGACCTTCAAAACAAACTAAAAGCAATCTTCAGAGCTGTAATGTTAGGCAAGATTACCTGTATGACAGCACTTTGTCTTGCAATGAGTAGTCGAGGTGTGCTTTTAGAGGTCTTGCCTTTCTTTTGATCCAACAAGGACACTATCTTTGCCACTCGAGCAGCCACCTTAGCATGGCGTATGTGAAACTCGACCTAAATATCAAGTTATCTTAAGTTTTTCTGATCATATATAATGTTCACGTAGATGCCTTAAACTAGGCCACGTTGCTTACATGAGATCCAATTAAGATTGGCATTTTGATATCCAGCACAAGGATCCTGAGCTCCAAATCTGATGCAACAGTCACCGGGAAATCTGGGTGGCATAGCACCCCACCAGGCACTAGATTGGCTCCATCCATGCCCTGCAAACTTACAGCAACATGGTCACCAGCACTAGCTGAAGAACATGCATGGGAATCTCGCTCGATTGATCGAACAGTTGCGAAATCTCCTGAGGGCATTACTATCACCTGAAGATAGTTTGCATCAACAGAGATATAAGAAGAAAAGAGAATACGTACATAACAAGTACTGAAGAAAATGCGATTCAAGAAATACTGTTATTAAATATGCTTATTTATAACAGAAAAAACAAAAATATGTCAAAACTACTGAAACATGAAGCACTTTGGAATAGAAAAATCGGTTCATGCAGCCTTGGAAATGGATGTAACTTTTAGGCCCTGTTTAGTTGGAGGCTCGACCATGGCCAAAATAGCCTCCAATCATTTTATTAAAATTATTAATAAAAAAATTAAGTATAATGTATTAAAAATTATATAGATATAGTATAAAATAAATTTTTTTATATTAAAATTTATGTATTGAGTCTGAAAAATGAAAAAATTATTTAATAAAATAGTTGGAGGCTATTTTGGCCATGGTCAAGGCCAAGATGGCCTCCAACCAATCAGGGCCTTAAAAGCCCGTATGGCACATGCAATTGCATTTTTCGCATTTTGATCATACTTGCAGTCTTTTCCTTCATGTGGTTAAGTTATTGCTGATTTGGAAGCAAAAGATAGCAGAAAAGGGCAAACGCACCAAAGTAGGGCTGTAAACGAGTCAAGTTCGAGCAACCTAATCTCATTTCAGTTCTATATCGAGTCGGCAATAATTGTCTTGAGTTTGAGGCTGTTCGAGCTAAGTGAACGGTCTTTTGTAGTAAACAAAATACATTCCAAGCTTATACCCTCTTCCACGCCTATGTTCCAAAGAGTGTATGGAGGCTATCGAGAAGCTTATTAGGAATTTCCTATGGAGCAAAGATGTGAAGAGAAAAGCTATGCATTATATTGCTTGGAAAGATACACCAAAGAGTCATGGTGGGCTTGGGATCCACAATTTCAAGAAGTGGAGCAGTTTTTTTGGCTCTGCTAAGCTTATAAATGATGAAGAATGTATTTAGAGGATCAGAGCTAAATATGGCACCAAATCCTATACGTTTAAGGTTAAGCACAAAGACTCTTGGATTTGGAAGGCACTATTCATGGTTGGTGATATTGTTCGGGATAAGATGATATGGCTCACTAATAAGGGAACCTCATCATGGCTTTTTTGTATGCCCCTTTCCCTTTGGCCAACCTTTACCAATGTCCAACACATGGAGGCCTTTTCAATAGTGGCGAAGATTATGAACAGAGAAGATTGAGATAGAGGCACAGTTAAGCAGCTATTTGAGGCTGAACTGGTGCGTTGAATCTATTCCATTTACAGATATAGCAACTTGGTTAAGGACACTTTAGTTTGGGTTGATTCAAAAAAGTAGAAGATTCCTACTGCAGCACTTTATCGAGGACAATTTCAGAGGAGTGGTAATACTCGAGAGGGAGCTCGGTGTTGGCAAGTCTCCACACAACCAAGAATGCAAACATTTCTTTAAAGAATTTGTAAAGATGCAATGCCAACTATGTCATGGCTCTTTCGGAGAGGTCTTTGTACTTCTAATCGCTGCCTTTAGGATTATGATGCCGAGGAACTCTCTTATATCTTTGTGTAGAGTGTAGAATGTGCAAGGAGGTTAAAAGGATGCTACAATAACACGTTATTATTTTTTCGCTAACTTTTTCTACATCAGATTACTTGCAAATGATGTCCAAAGCTAAAGTATAACAAACAAGATCAAAGACTTAGCATGGAGGCAACATGCATCTACTACTGTTGGTGTTCCCGTAACTCCAAAGTCCATGACCGCTTAACTCCTCCTTCGGAAGCTATAGTGGCCAATATCTTGAGCGTAGTTGAAATTAAATTGAATTAACATAAGAGCCACTGGAATCCAATGGGCCATCTGGGGCTCCATATTGTCACACCTGATAGTTGGATTTTCCCCTCTCTTGGATGGTGCAAGATAAGCTTTGATGGCTCTCTACATGAAAATGGAGTAATAGGAGCGGGATTCATTGTCAGAGATCATTTTGGAGTTGTTTTGCATGAGGTGGAAGGTGTGTGCTCACACATTCAGTGGAAATAATTGAGAAAAAAGCAACGCTACATGGAGTACCAATAGCCTTGAAGATTGCATCTCACTTTGCTCACATCTATAGAAGGGGACTCTCTTGAGACACTCCAATTGATCCAGAATGAATTGAAAGCTAGTCTAAATGCTCAACCACCACCAAGAGCCACCACCCAAGAAGACATGGAGATGTTTAGCATATCGAGGCGATAATACCAAGGGAGAGACTACATTATAAATGATATAATTTCTATGATTTTTTGCTTTAAGTTTTACAAAATTATGCATGTAACTAAAAAACTAATGGTGCTGTAAATTATCTTATGCATTTAGTAACTTTATGTGATTTTGCTTAGGAGAGGGGAATGTGTCTTCCCATTGAATTTTGCGACATCCTCAAAGGGAATGTCGATTGATGAACCTTATTGTACACTTCTGCTTTCTATTTTTGTCCTAGGCTACATTCCAAAAAAATAATAAAAAAATAAAATAAAATAAAATACAATCCAAGTACTACAATTGTTAGATATAACAACGTTATTGAAACTTCAGCATCTATATAAACAAATAACTTAATTTTTCTCAAAAGTACTACGTATGCAAAACATTGAATACCTTATATATTAATATAATGCGGTATTTAAAATTCACTGAATTACAAAAAAATGAGTTGAGTTCGTATTGATTCCATTTCAAGAAATTGAGTAAATTTTGAGTTAAGCAAATTTCAAGCGAATTTTGATTTTCAAGCGAATTTTGATTTTCAAGCAAAATTTATAGCCCTACTGTAGAGATGTTTTTCTTACAAACACTAATTTTCCTTTTACAATCAAAAGAAAATGATGGATTACAAATTTTGAACTCCAATTGGGACAGTAGTGACATTAACCTCGTTAAATATTATAAATGTACTATATTAATTAAACATATTAGATATGCGTACTGCATAATGTTGGCTGATTTTCTTTTGCGATTTTCATTTGTGTGATTACAAATGTGGCGTCCTGGCTACCAATACCCAGCCTCCCTTATTAATCGTTTGAGTTATTAGCAACCAAAACGTCAGAACCTACACTTTAATAACATGTAACATAAATTTAAAATCCACTTCTACAACTTTCGATATTTCTTGCTATATCTCGTGAATCTTCTAGTGCAATATCTGCTACCAAAAATGACAAGAGTCTGTTAACACAGACTCTATAGGTAAAACATCTCAACTACAATATAACATGAATTTCAAAACATATACAAATATCGTAAGAAATAATATCATAAAATATTCAATAACTATTTATACATATATAAATATATGACATGCCTTATATTAAAATAACTTTCGCATGCACAACAGAAATATCGTACCATAATATATGACATAATTAATTGATAAAATTACTTCACCTTTCTCATATATCACACTGATAAGATTGTATAACAGGTGAAATATAAATTCACCAATCATCATAATTTCTCATTTCTCTCTTCTTACTTAATTCGTCATAATACTTTTCTGTATAGTGATGTGGACCTATCATTCCCATTCCCTTCACCTAGAAGCTTGACAGAAATTTCTACAACTTGTTATCCTAAAAGTCTTGCTAGGAGCAGCACCTTACGTCAGTGATTCCTTTTTAGGACATCACCCGGTGAACTCCCCGCCCTCGTCGGAATAACTTATAATAAACAACTTCTCGCCCTCATCGGTTCTAGGTATACTAGTTTTTTAGTACCACATCACCTCACAGAATATTAAATCCAACTCATTTCTTATTTAATTAATTAGCATTATATATATACAAATATAAAAATAAACCAACTTTAATTTCAAAGAAAAGAATTACCTACCTTATTTTTCGTTTGTCACAGATTAATTTCCCCCTTTTTATTCACACCCACGCACGGCGATGAGAAAGAGAAAGACCGGCCTTCTTCTTCTTCTCGTTTCTCCTCCTCTGTTTTTCGGGATAAGAAGCAGTCGTTGCGGGCAAAACAGAGGCGCAGCAAGAGAGGGAGAGAAGCGCGAGAAAGAGTTTTTTTCTCTTTTCTTTCTTTTTTTTTTTAAATTGAGGCAGAGAGGGCGCTCAGGAGGACACGCGGAAGGGAGAGAAGGGAAGGCGGTCCCTCAGGTTTTTATCTGAAAAAAAGTACATTTTGGTCCCTCAAGTTTTATTCTCTTATAAATAAGTCCAAAGTCTTTACATTTAGATCTAAACTTATTTATTTTAAGTCCAAAACAGCATTATTTTAAATCTCAAATCACTTTTCTTGGATGTCACAACTAGAATGGATTTCTACATCATCTTGCTATTCTGTTTTAGATCACATTCCCATTTTATCTAACACCACAGTATGGTAGGATCAATAATTTATCATAATGCAGCTACCAAAGACCATGAACAACTCCTGCAGTATAGATAATCAGCTGCGAACCAACTTGTTTATTTTTCCTTATGAACAGTAACACTCTTTGCAGTGAAAAATAAAACCATAGCCCTTTTTAGCTTGAATATTAACTTTAATCTCAGTTAACTTCACATTTCACAGATTCTCAAAAGCTACAGACTTGACGAATCATGCAGGCATTTTCTTGTAACCTCACATGCAAATTACACCCATTTCAAGGAACCACAAGAGAAGCTTTAGTCAAGGAAGCTTAGAGCACTCAGGAGAAATACCTTTAATATAGAAAATTTGGCAGCAAGGAAGAGCTGGGACCACAAATTTTTTAAGGCTCCAATGGCTCATGACTGAAATATCCATGACTAATAAAATCATGAAGAAGTTGGAAAGATTATGAAAAAAATAATCTATACCACTTTGCTGATGGAGTTTTTAGCCATGATCCAAACATGGAAGAGGCATTTGGTTTGCAGGAAAAAAAAAGCCACTTAGAAGGTTTCCATACCAAAGCTCAATCCAATTATGTCCATAGCGTTTACAAATTTTGCCATAGGGATCCCTTTAAGACAAGGATCCTGATGTAATTCCACCCACCTTTTCATTGATCTTGGAACTATCGAATTCATCAAGTGTAGAATACAACAACAACAACAACAACAACAACAATCACCAAGCCTTTATCTCACAAAGTGGGGTTGACTACATAAATCTTTTATTTTAGTGCACTCTATCAAATACTCAATCCTTATTTAGTTCTAAGTATGTAAGATCATTCTTTATAACTTATTGTCATGTCTTTTTTGACTTTTCTCTTTCTATTTTTACATAGAAAATATCCAATAATCTAACTTTCCTTACTGGAGTTTCTATCGGCCTATAATTTATATGTCCAAATTATCTAAGCCGATTCTTTGAGTTTATCCTCAATTGAAGTTGCTTCAATCTTCTCGCGGATATACTCATTTCTTATCTTATCCTTTCACGTATATCCACTCATCCACCTTAGTATCCTCATTTTTGCGATACCTATTTTATTTGAGTGTTTTTGCTTTATAGGATAACATTCAGTATCATATGACAATATTAATCTAATACTCTATAAAATTTACCTTTTATATTTCGAGTAGAATTTTTCTATCACACAATACACTAGATGCATTTTTCCACTTTATCCATACTACTTAAATCCTACTAATGACATCATTAGGTGCAGAATATGAAATAAAATTGATGATAATATTAAAAGTTGTATAGGATATTAAATAAAATAAATATTTTATATTGGAATGTGCATAAGATATGATATATAATAAATTTTTTATTATTAAAAAAAAATCCAAGCCCAAGGCTAAAATAGCCATTAGCTAAACGGAATCGTTTCATCAAAAAGAATCATAGTCTTTACGATGATTAGGAAGAATTTACTATATTCTGTGTCTTGGCTATCATTAATGACTAAGGCTCCAGTTCCATGCAGATTCACAAAGACGTATTTGATTTAACTATCAGTAGTACCCATCTAACCATTTATAGAACCTAGTTTCCCAAACAAAAAGATTCTCAATCTGAACAATTAAGCAGCATTATTCTGTGGTTAGTTTCCCTACTAAGTTAAAATGGTATTCTGGTAATAAGTTTTTGCTCAATGATGGTAAAAGCAAAGTTCCATGAAGCTGCACAAGAGATTTTTGTAAACTAAAACTATACAGAAATTTCATATTCTAATAAAAGTACCATTGCCTAAATTATACCTTAGAACCCTGTCGAATAGCACCAGCTTCCACTTTACCAGATGCAGCTACTGGGCCCAATGAATGCGATGAAACAACATCACAGATAGGTAGAAGAAGTGGCTTAAAGACTTGCCTTTCTGGAGGTTGCAAAGAGTCTATTGAATCTAACAAACAAAGTCCACTGTACCTGTGCAACTCATTCCATGTAACTTAACAGAGAAAAGATGATTTGTAAAATGACATGTTAAAAGAATCTTTGAGCCACTATTGCAAGAAAAAAGAAAAATTGGCCATTCTTTCAGAAAGAAAATAGAGAAACTCTACTAACATACCCTCGTTAGGCATTTCGGCATAAAGTACATATAATGCAATCATAGATTACATCAATCAGATGATTCAATCTTCATGCACCAGTAAACTATACAGCTGTATTGCCATGAGAAATAAGCTATTATGCGTGTGTATTTATGCATGTGTTTATATGTATATACATGTATTTAGAAACATGCATATATAAATAAAAATGTATTAATGTATGTACCCATTGTATATGTATGCATGAATATATTTATGTCCATACGTATGTACTTGCATATGCATTTAAGAATATACATATATATTTGTGTATATACATGTGTTCAGGTATATACGGACTTAAATACGTACATGCATATTTTTGTATATATGTATACATCTAAATATATACAAACATATTTGAACATGTGCGTACACATTGACATACGTATAGACATTTGTGTATGTATACAATATACGTGTACTTATGTGGATATTTACGAATATACACATGAATTTAGGTATGTACATAGGATTTTATGTATATTCATATATATTTGTATATATGTTACATATGTATATAAATCAGTACATTCATGCATGTGCATGTGTATTTATGGATATACATATATATTTACGTGTGGATGTTTGTATTGTGTATTTATACCTGTATACACTATTTATTTGAGCACATATGTATGTATTTAAATATATGCAAACGTATTTATGTGTATATGCATGTATTTAGGGGGGGGTGTTTTGTTGCATACACAAATGCACGTGTATGTACATGTGTACCTACATATGTAGGTGCATATATATGTATTCAAGAATGTACACGTGTATTTATGTAAAACCAAATCAATGGACGTAGAAATTTTTTTCTACCCAGCTTGGGATCGTGCCTAGCACACATAGGACAGCCAAGCCCACCCATATATGATGTTGAAATTCAAATTTATAAGAATAATTTTTATTCTAAAATGATTAACTATAACATCTAAACATCTATTGGAAATACAAAATTGAATTATATAATTATACGAAAACTAGTTATATAAAAATCAATTATACAATTGAATTGTATTAGTAACAAAACCATATAGAAAAAAATCAACACCTAGTGGCAGCATAAAACTGAATTGTACAATTATATAAAAACCATTCACACAAACACCAACAATCACCAAACCTTTATCCCACTAAGTAGAGTCGGCTACATGAATCCTTTGTTTCTATTACACTCTATCAAATAACAACTCCTCATCTAACTCGAAGTATGTAAGGTCACACCTTATAATTTCTTACTATATCTTTTTAGTTTTCCTCTTTTTTTTTATATAGGCAAAACCCAATAACCTAACTCTCTTTACTGGAGATTTTATCGATCTATGATTTATATGTCCAAACAATCTACAGAAACACCAACCATATAAATTTCAAAAATAAAAAAACCAACCATACAAAAACCAACTATACAATTGAATAATTTAACTATACAAAAATCAGCACCCACTAGAAACAAAAAAACCAAATTGTATAATAATACAAAAACCAGCAGCATAAGCCAACTATATAAAAATAAGCTATATAACTAAATTGTATAACTAGATGAAATCCAGCTGTACACAAATTTGCTATATAAAAATCCATAATAAAACTAGATTTTATAATTACACAAAAACCAGCTATACAAAAACTAGCTCCACTAAAAGTATACAACTTAATTGTATTATTACATGAAACAACAATTTTGTATTGCTATACAAGAGCAACAGAACAACTATTCGTCTAGTTCGAATTCTTATACAAAAAAGCTACTCATATGCATATATATATATATATATATTCACATATGTGCGTAGGTATTTATGCATACCACACTGGACAGTTTTGAATTGCTATACAATTAGAATGTATGCTTCCACAACATGTTTTGTAAACACCAAAATATATTGTTTCATATAGCCATTAGAGTGGATCGTATGCTTGCAAAGTTATCGTTCTTGCACGCTTTTGCACTTGCACAGAAATATGTGCTAAAATCAATCTAAAGGATATGTTTCGCATAGAATAGTAAATCTATGCAAAATGCATTTAAGGTTCTGTTAAGGGTTCTAGTGTTTTATATGATACAACAACAATAGCTACAACAAATTCTTATCCCACATTACTTGGGCAATTATGACTTTCATTCAGTCCTATTTAAAACAACACTCCTTGTAAGAGTCAGTGAGAGGGTTGCAATTATGACTTTCTATTAAAAACAAGCATTCGCATTTTATAAGCATTAAAAATACAGATTACTTAAGATTAACCATACAAGGCAAAAAAAAAATACTATACAAGACGTAAGCATAAACAAAAAGACAATAAGATTAAAAATTCTCAAAAACAATGAAGAACAAAATAAAATAATAACAAACAATATTACTATTACAGCTAGCTTGAGTAGCACATACTTGTGGTTGTAAAATTCAGAAAAAACAATACGTCAGCGGAAATAAAAGCAAAACATACCAAGAAAAGTGAACATCTGAAGAGGATGTCACCAAATTTTCATTATCAATTGCACTCAAAGGTACCCATTTGACAAACATGTCCTTGAATCCACAGGAGCGCAGAAAAGAGCCTAGTTGATTTCTAACAAAATCAAATCTTTCCTTGGAATATTGCACAGCATCCATCTTATTAACAGCAACTATAATTTGTTCAATACCAAAACTTCTAATAAGCTGTGCATGCTCCTTTGTTTGTCCAGCAACATGGACACCCATTCCAGATTCAAATGAACCTACTGAGGCATCAACAACCAGGATAGCAGCATCTGCTAAAGTAGCACCAGATATCATATTCGGAACAAAATCTTTGTGTCCTGGTGAGTCAAGTAAAACAACTCGATATTTCTTTGACTCAAAGTAGGCAACTGCCACTGTCATTGTGATACCCCTTTCCCTCTCTTCGGGAGTGTCATCCATAGCCCATGCATATGCAAATGAACCCTTTCCCTATATGTAGAAAGAAGCGTATTCTAGTCACAATTTCAACCATGCATGCCAGCAAGAGCAAAAATTACTTACAGACATAGAGAACTAAATACTATACATGAATCATAGCTAAGTCACTATCCTTTAAACCAATCATATGCCGAGCTTGAGGTTTTAGAATATCCTAACACAAACTAAACAATTCTTGAGTATCCAACCACCAAAGTCATGGAATATTGACAAGATAAGTAAAAGCTCCACTAGCTGTTTCAAGAGCTAAACGATGGATAAACAAATTAATCAGATTAAATAACTAATACCTTTTCTTTAGCCTCTTTCTGATATTTATGGATTTCTTTCTGCGAAATTCTTCCCAGAAGATGGAGCAATCTACCAGACAATGTGGATTTTCCAGAGTCAACATGACCAACCTAAAACAGACTTAGGTTATTAAGGTTTATGCTTAGAAGATATGAAGACAAGCAGTTTCGTTCAAAGAAAGCGGCAAGTCGGTAAACTTAAAAAAGCTAAATTCTGCACTTGACTTACAATAGCAATGCTCAGTTGACTCGTGGTTTCTTGCTCATGCTCAGACAACAGCCACTTCTCTGGTTTGTAATGGGCAGGTGAAGAAATACTTTTGTTATTTTTGACCCTCTTGTCCAACTTCAGATGATGAAGATTGCCAGCAAGGGATTGAGATTCATCATCACAGGTGCTTGGTCCGCAGTTCTGACTGTCAACGACATGTGTAAATAACGTGGAATATGAAGTCTCTGGTTCATCAGTATTTGATAAAATTTTATCCAACTCTTTGTCAATATGACTTGATGAAGCCCAGTGGTGTACTTCAAGTACAGACTCATCTAAGAATAAAATTAGAAATGCAAATAAGTTTGAGTCAAGTCATAGAAATGCTCTTTGTGCATGTATCGGCAACAGGTTCCTCAGCCATTTTGGTGAAGTTTGTACTGAAGTAAAACAAAGGAAATGAAATCTAACCAATGCAATTTACAGCATAACCATGAATCCATAGCCATTCATTCGAGATATTCAAACAACTTCCATTTCCTAACGCTTATGCCCTATCACTCAAATGTCCATTATCCACCACCACATGGAGCCTTGAGGTTTAAGTCAATGCATAAAAAAGTACAAGAAAAATCATTCATGACATATACACATCAATTTTCTTAAAAATAGTGCATGAAATAAAGTGAGCCTCTCAAACTTTCAGCTAAGTGAAGTTTACAGATCCAGCACAACCATGAGCTCTTGTTCTACCTTCGCATTTTCAGGAGTGGAGGTTAATCATCGCATCAAACTCAAAAATAAGTGCATGAAGTGTCAGAAATAGGTGTCACTTCAGTGATTCAACCCAATGAAAACAAAAGATATGATTATCAAATTTTAAGACAATCCAGTGACATGGAAGCTACAAGCAAAAGAGTAAATTTGTATGAAAAAACATTACAAATGATGAATAGCTCTTCTGAATCTGCTTAGAAAACAATTTCAAAAAGATTTTGGGTCTCCTGAGCGAAGTATTGTGCCATGGCACATACTTTTTTTTTTGTGATTTGAACAATGACACATACTACCAGAGAGATTTTATTGTTACTTCTTATCAAGGTTCAGAGAAAGGGAGAAGAGAAGACATCGAAAGCATGCACAATAAGTGCAGGTACAGCCCTCACCTTATCACCAACTAATGTGAGAGCTTGTCCCAAATAAAAAAGCTTTGCTCAAAAACAGTCCCCCCTCCCGAGAACTGTCATAGTCACACTTAAATTAATAGCCACAAGGAACTCTCTCTCCAAAGGTTAGAGAAAATGAGAGAATTTACAAAATGAAAATGACTTGTGTATTACATCTACCTTAAGGTATTAATGAAACAATGATAGAGAAAACAACATAAAAAAATCAGTAGAGATTGATATCATCATTCTAGCATCATGTTTCACATAGACTCGTATGATCCAAATCAAGCAATACTAGAAGACATCTGGATCTTAAAATACGTGTGATGACCAAGATACTCCCACGAGACATCTCTCTGAACTGAAGACAAAGGAACTCACCCATCCACAATCTAGAGAGCCAAGCTAGGATATGGAAGGCTGTGCAATCCTCTTTTAAGTTCAGCTGGAATTGAAAGATCAATAAGAAAGAGTAAACATGAAACACCATAGAAGTGATTCTCATCTAGATTTGATGCCAGGGAATCAACTTAGTTTGCCTATGCAGGGTGGCAAAGATAGGTGAAACATATCAACTCTAGACCAAGGTTTTAAAACCCAGTTTCGATTTTGGTTTCACACGCAAATTGGAAGTATCAATTTTGGCAATTCTGATAATTTCGATTTCGACAATTTCAGTATAATATATGCCATAATCTTCAATTTTTGACTCAAAAATTCAACTTTTAAAAAATTTTGTCCTAAAAATGTTAAAATTTCAGCCGAAATGAAACCGACGAATTTCGGATTGATTTTAACCGAAACTAAAGCAAACTAACGAAACTGATTAATTTCGGTGAAACTTAAAACCATACTCTAGTCCCTTATCTCTTACTATACTATTAAAAGTGGTGCCAAGATCTCTTACTACACTATTAAAAGTGGTGCCAAGATGTTAAAAATAGGACTTTCCATTTTTTCCCCTACTGAAATTAAAGCTTTTCATTTTTGCCCCTGAAAGCAGTTGTGCATGGGCCGTGTGTGTGTGTCTCTCTCTCTCTCTCCCCCTCCCCCCCTTCCCCCCTTCATTTCTCACTCTGCCACACTCTCTCCCTCTCCTTCTTGCTATGCTTGATGGCCACTCGCTTACATGTGTCACATAGATAGTCTAAAATCTATAGATAATGAAATTATATATTTTCATTCCTTACAAAGATTATCATTTGATTCCCCTATTTTTCTTAGTCTTGATTTTAGGTCATAAGAAATCATAATTTAGCCTTCCAACTTATCTTAGACTTAGTTTTAGGTCCTAAAAATTTATAATTTTCTACCCAAATTTATCTTAGTCTTACTCTTATATCCTAAAAAATTATGATTTGGTTTTCTAATTTCTTTTAGTCTTAGTTTTAGATCCTAATTCTTTAAAACAAAAATTATAATTTATCCTCACAATTTCTTTTAATATGAATCTTAAGTTCCAATCACTCACAATAAAATTACAATTTGGTTTCCCATTTATCTTAGTCTTTGTCTTATGTCTAAAAAATTATAATTTAATATCTCAAATTTTCATAGTGTTAGACTTAGGTCCTAAGTCCTTAAAACGATAACTATAATCTGTTCCTTCGATTTCCTTTAGTCTTAGTCTTAGGTGTTAAGAAATTATAATTTGGTACCACAATTTCTCTTTATATCTTACAAAAATTATAATTTGGTGTCACGATTAATCCTAGCCTTTGTCTTATGTTCTAAAAATTATAATTTAGCATTCCAACTTTTTCTAGTCTTGATTTCAAGTCCTAAGTCCTTACAATGATAATTATAATTTGTTCCCATAATTTCTTTAGTCTTATTGTTAAGTCTTAAAAAATTATAATTTCATACCATAATTTATCTTAATCTTAGTCTCAAGATCTAAACTTTTACAACGATAATTATAGTTTGGCCCCTCAATTTCTTTTTTGTTTTGGTCTTAGGCTTTAATTCCTTAAACTTTATTTCTTACAAAATTATAATTTGGTCTCCCAATTTCTCTTAATCATAATCCTAGGTCCTAATTACTTGCAAAAATAATTATAATTTGGTGGCCGATGTTTCTTATTCTACATCTTAAGCTCAAAGAAATTATAAATATGCCCACTCAACTTTTCTCATACTTGACCTGAGGTCTAAGAAATTATTATTTGGTCTCTAATTTTTATTAATAAATTTAAATTTTAGTTTATATACTGTAATATATATAACATATTACTATTATATATTAAAATATATTATATTATAAATATGTATAATATATTAATGTACTTTCTCTTTTGTTAAATTAATAATATATTAAAATTTTTACTTTTAAATAAAAGTAAAAGCTTATGCTGTAAGAAGTTAAATTAATAGACCACAACTGCAAAAATTTAATATTTCTATTTTTACACTTAATCATATTGTTAATATTGAATATAAACCTAAAAATATATATTAAATATTAAATTTATTAATTATGTTAAATAAATATAAAAAATAAATAGTAAATGTATTATATAAATATATAAATATATATTTAGAGTTTACAATTTTAATTTCGTGCAATACACTGTATGAGTACATGCAAGTATCTAATGAAAATAGTAAGAAAGTTCTGCTAGATGGCTTTGTAGTTCAACAAATATTTCAGCAACCATTTCAGGTTTCAGCAAACGCTTCAACATCCAATTAAGTTACAGCAACTATGTAACCAACCATTTCAGGTAGAATGGCAAAACAATGAAAGGGACTCCTTGCAGCTTGAAGGCTTGGAAAAAACCTCTTGACAATAAAGGAAAGGACCACATTTCAAAGGATCACAGGATTAGAGAAATGACTTAATTTGCTGCTTGCTAAGCTCCCTGATTGAAGCAACAATGCAAGGAGAATGGTACATCACTAGTGAACCACAACCAAGTCTTCAAGGAAGAGGACTCAACCTGACTTCAACAATTGAAGCAAACTTGAGTGGTGGGGCGATCACAATATCTAGACCCTAGCTCGATTGCATGTACAGCAGATTGACGCTTTGTTGGATGGTTTCTCACTATTTTTCCTTTGTCACCATTTTGGACATAGCAATAGCTAGAACTTGCCGTCATCAAAAAAAAAAAGCTAGGACTTCCAAAGAGACAAACATGCATGCTTCCTCATTCCACTTACCCCTTTCATTTACAGAAATCCCTATCCCTTAAGTGGTTTGAGAGTCGGTAATGTGGTTTGGCTACAATTGGTAGTAATATTCGTCGCTTTGTAACACAATTAAGCATAATATTGTAATTTTTTTGTTTTAATTTTATTTGGTAATGTGATGCAGGACAAATACAAATGATGTGTGAAAATTTGAGAGTGGCATCCCCACCACCATATTGTCTTTTTGATTCCCACCCAATTTTTGGGAAGGATTTTTTCTTTGACTTTTATCAATATATAGGCTAAGGCCAACTTTCAAAAAAAAGGAGAGATTCATCTAAGTTTTCACCACAATTACTACAAGTCTATGGCTGAGAACCTACAATTCAACGATCATTTCAAATAGTTAATTAGCATGTAAATAAAAAATAATAAATGAAGAAGAATTGAGGGGCATATATGTAAATCTCCCAAATTTTTTGTTTTTACCAAAAAAAATCATTATAATGAACTTTCACCTCAAAATAGTAAACATACTGAAATTTTTATTTTTCATGATTTAAATCAAAATAAATTGATGGGCATTTAATTCTTTGTTAAATTAAGTTGTCTTTACCTTTGGGAACTATTCTTGAACAGTTCTTTCCCAATGAAACAATATCATCCGGTGATAGAGTATCAAACCTGAAAGGAACTGTACACATCACTATGTATAAATCAGAAACTTATATTTTTTAATAGCTAGTAATTGACAATATGGTGCAAAACAATAAAATAAGCTTATTGCGTCCAAATTTTTGATGTTTTAGCAAATTTGGTAAGTTGCCAATAAATTATCATATCCAATAACATGGTGAATGCATGTAATCCAAAATAAGCGTAGTAGACTCCTAACATTCATAGATAAAATAAGATTAAGTATAAATGAAAATAGATGAGATCCATGTTAATAAAATTAAGCTAAAAATATTCAATTTTTACAATAAAAAATAAAATGACCTGAACTTAATTTGTCGTGGCCAATAACTTTATAGTGAGAACAAATTTTTTATGGTAATTAAAAAGAGAATATTTAAAGCCCAAATCCAAAGCTCCTCTAAATGGTTTTGTTTTTTAACCCCTGGACATCAATATTTCTCCCACCCCACTTGGAAACTGTGATAATAGTATAATTTAAACTAGAAACCCCTTGGTACCCAAACAAACTCCATCACTGCGCTAGGAGAACACTACTATAATTTAATATTTAAATTTAGTGCTTATAATTTTTAAAGAATAAATCTTTTCAAATACGATGGCTTAATGATGATTATGATTTCATATTTATATTTAGAATTTTAATTTAGTATTATAGTTGAATGTTTCTCATAGATAATGATAATATAAAAAATTTAAACCTTATGTTAAATTGATAGTTTTTATTTATTTATTATTCAAAAGTTTTTATTTAATCTTTTGTTCTGATAATTTTATATGTCAATTTTCTTAGCTTTTATAATATTCTTTGATCTTGTGTAGTTGCACATTTTATAGAATTAGATCTTTATGTTTTGTTTGTCATTTTATTGTGTATTGTTCTGTATGATTTACTTTTTAATTTATCACTGAATCTTTATAGTAAACTTTTTAATTATTATCATTTTTATTGTGCTAAATTTGAAAGATTTGTATGTTATTCTTATTAGATTTTAAGAACTTCAAAATCTATCATCAAAATCTATCAATTTTGTTTTTATTCTTCTTCTGCATATCATATTGCTTAAATTACTTCATCTACACATATTTTTCATATATTTCGTAATTTTTTATCCAATTATTTGTATCTTATAATAAAAGTAAGTTAAAACAAATTGCATGAAGAAAATTTTGTTTTTTTTTATGTCACTAAAAGTGTGAGTTACACATTTAAATAAGTTTACAATATTTCCAAAAGATTTCATTTAAATTTTTTCAGGAACTGGATATAATTTAATTTTTTTAACATTGTTGTAGAAATATTATTTTAAGTATAAACAAAATTTTAGCACTTTTATTTGTTATTTTGTTTTTAATGAATTTTAAAGATAATCATTTCAAAAAAATAATTAAAACAAAATTCTTCATAATTTTCAAAAAATTACCCTTGTATAAATCATCATAATTGGCAACAAAAGAGAACATGCTGCATGAGACTTGGTGGCTTCTAGTATAGAAAAAGTGAATGTAAAAATGGAAACCAAAATTTCAGCAAGGTTATTTTGAGAGCTTCAAAAGTTCAGCACCTTGCACCTTTTTTTAATAATATAGTGTAGAAGCTAAATTTGTTCAGTTGGCCTTATATACATATTTAAGTGCCAACATGAAAGTATTATCTCCAATACCCACTCACATACTAGTCACCCCTTTTTCATTGACTAAATAATTAACACCACAAAACAATAGTCCTCACACATAAAAACTCCATATTTTATTAAAGAGAACTTAACTCCATTTCGCAGGAGGCAGTGCTTAATTACTACGGCACTGATATCCTCTAAAAGGATGTTAGAAGTTCACAATGGGGGAACCTGCTCAATGCATTCAACAACACGATGACAAAAGGAATCATTGAATTGCATATTAGTATTGTTAATCAACTTTGTTCTTGACATAGTTGCAAGCTTCTCTCATTCATGAACTTCAAACCTCATTGTCAATTATAAGTTCTTGAGATAACACCTACTTTGATCCGCATTCAGTACAGTAATTGTTTTCCTCTGAGTGAAAACAATAATATGCACGTTGATTTAGTATCAAAATGCTTAGAGTAGTAGTGGTTAGAAAGAGCAATCAAACAGACATAGCATAGGTTCTCTACTGTATCACAGAAATTCATGACCAACCTATATTCAAAGAATGCTTGGTATTTGAAGCTGTGAATGTTTCCCGAAGAGTCTTAAACGTTACTTTAGCTCCAATCTCGTGATATCTATTGGCTTCATTTCTTGGGAAGATATTCTTAAGAATAGATGCTCCTTTCATACGTAGCCTACCTGAGAACAGTGATTTCGCCATGACAGATGCAGAGTGCTTGTGGAGACCAGGAACTGCAAAATATAGAAAGTTGCAATTAAAGAACCAACACACACTTGAGTTGTCATAACACCAAGCTTCCTCAGTTAATAGACTATAACATAACAACTAAGCAATACCAACAAACATTCAAAAGCGTCTTAGCATCATTACAAGTTTTAGGTAACCAATTACCTTCCCTTTCACCTTTAATTTCACGATCATTAAAGGAGCCTGGATGTACGCCACATAAATAGCATGATAATGAGCTTTCATCATTGACATATGTACACACAGAACAATGCCACTGGCCATGCTCTCCTTCACTCTTATTTTGCTCTGAAAAAACTCCTGTCATGCAAAAAAAACATCCAAAAAAAGGGAAAAAAATATTAACTTGGCAATACCTTCACAAGAGTATTAACCATAAGTAGGTGTGCAAACTCAGGTTCACAGGTTTAGGTCCTTATCAAACCTTAAAAAAAACTCAGGTCCACAGGTCAGGTTTAGGTCCAACCCAAAAATGAATTGATATGAAATGAGTGAACCTGAATCTAACATGAAAAGTTTTTGGGTCAAATTCACTAGCCTGAACCCAACCTGGCCAGTGGGATTTGAGATCTATACCTACTCTTAGTTGCGACGTGGTATGCTGTTTTTGAATAGTTTAACTGCAGTAATTTCCCACCAATTTTGAGTTCATGCAGGTTTCTGAGTTTTCTAAGGCCCTATAACCTCCTATCCATGCCTAAGGCACCTAGCTCAAGAAAAAGCTTAATGATTTTACTGAGAAATGATCAAATACCCCTTTTTCCCTTCCAACCCTTTTCTCTCTGAGCATGGCAAGCAAAGGAGGCTGGTTTTTTTTATTATTATTAGTGCGTTCGGCACAGAGGGAGGGTGTGTGGGGGGTGTGGTAATGGGATTGAAAGGCAAGATGGATAATGTTTCCTCAATTTGATGGAAAATCTAAAACATCCATGTGAAAATGGAGTCTGAAATCAATAACCTGGATACATTAATTTAAAAAGCATGAACCAACATGAAAATACTCCTAACCTCAAGCACACAGCGTATTCACCTATCCTAAAAAATGTTTTCTAAAAGGAGCTCAAACTCAATATAAACCAGGAAACAAAAGACCTTAAACAGCAAATTGAAGTTATGTTAGAAATTTGCAATCTATACAAAAAGTCAATGGTAATTTTTTAGATGTAAAGCACATGTTCAAACTAATCATAAAAAAAAATCATACTTCTAATCACAAGAATAGAAACTTTTGATGAGAACTACTAGGACAATGACTGGAGGCCTTTATTTGCCATAGAAGCAGAAACAGAAACATATTTAACAGGAAAAAACAAAGATTTAGAAGATAGCAAACTGTAAAGCAAGATAGATAGGTTTTAGACAATAAGGACTGACCTTCACTAGCAAAATGACCAGCTTTATAATCAGCATTGTTAGCATGTGGCTCACAGTCTTCATCATAGCCAGAAGTATAAACAGATTCCCAAGACATTTTTCTGAGATTAAAACTATTTATACAGTAAGTACAAGAAATATGCAAGAGCAAACAAGAGCAAAGGACCCAACATTTTTTTTTATGGGTGAAAGGCCAACAATTATGCATTGCACAAATCAGAAAAATTCAACTTCAGGTAAACGACATTAATTCATCATCTTCATAGTCATAAATCATAATCATCACCTTGATCATCATGACCATGCTCAACAACATGATCACAACCATCATCATCATAATAAAGCCTAATTCCAAATAGAATGAAAAAGATCCAACAAAGAAGTTCTTTTTTATTGGGGTAAGGATGGAGGGGAATTTTAAAAAAATTAATCAAATGAGAAACAATTCTAAAACATGAACGAAAAGGTTTGAAAATTTTATAATGAATGAAGGAATGCCAAAGGGAGAGTAAGAAGGGAAAGAAACATGACAAGATCAATACATCAAATGTTAGCAGACTAGACTATACAACATCAAACAATAGTTCCAACAGGGAAATAATTCGAAAGGGGTAAGGTGAATAAAAAAGAGCCAAATAAAAAAGACAAATAAAACATTCAAAATTATCTAGAGGGAAAATAAAAAAGACAAGCTTCATGTTGGACTGTCCCATGCATGTGCAATAATTATTTTCAAAATAAACTATATACTGAGAAAACACACTACTTTGAATTATCAAGAATGGCATCACGAATCAGCTCAGCCATCTGATCGCATCAACAGCTCAATAGAGTGAGCCGGTAGAGGAGCTGTTAGAAGGCTGGGAGAAAAAAATCTTGGCTAGGAGGTGCACGTGATATGAAAATGCTGATGCAAGACTGGCAGATGAGATACGGCTTAGAGGTCGTTGAAGTCACTAGGGCTCACAAATGCATCTGATATGCTGTTATTTGAAATATATGCTCACAAAATATACTTCATAAGCACATGTAAATGACACTTGCATGAACAGAAAGTTGGCTTTGGATTTGACAAGGGTGTGGAGTCTCCTGTGCAAGCAACTTCAAGCGCACATTGGAATGACATCTGAAAAATAGGATGAGATGCAGAATCCAGTGGTACTGCACTTGAGTAAATATTTTGGCTATTTGGTGCTGAATTTGATGGTGACAACATATAAAATCACAGAAGCAAAGATGGCAACGTTGGATGCACTGAAGGATGGCGTAAACATTGACTAAGATTTTTGATAGATTTCTTTTTTCCATTTTTCTTTTCTTAATATGGATATAACTATGATTTCCCTAATCCCCCACCTTCCTCAAACGGGAAATTAACTCAAATTTTCATTAATTATAGTCTCATTTGAATTTCAATAACAAAGAGGGACTAATAAAACCCTTACAAAAAAGACATTGTAACACTACACATGGCCACTAGAATAAATGCATAAATGACTTGACTAAGTCAACACTAACAAACCAAATTAATTAAAATGATAAAAAACCTGAGTCATTGATCATAAAGATATACCCATCATAATAGGTAAAGTCATGCTTAGTAAATTTCTTATATGGAGTAATAAATTGGATTGTAGTAGTAAGAAAAATAAATTTATAATAATAACGAACTGATCTAATAATTCAACAGACTAAATATGCTTTTTTTTGGAAACATGGCCTAGGTCTTTTAGCATAAACTAAGACTACAGAAGTACCTTAACCACCATCCTTACTAAGGATGTTACAAAAATCAAGGGGTAAGGGCATTCTCTTTTCACATACACAATTACCTAAAGTAGTTAAATGCGTCAAATAGCTGATTGCATTGTTTATAGCTCTAGCTACAAAAATCGATTTATACATAAGCAGAAAAAAAAAAAACGATCGTATGCTCAAGAAGAAGGACTACTAGTGAATCTAAGGTCAGGCATGTCAATCATCTTCACGAAAATTCTACCCACTAGTTGTTTACTTATGGTGCTTTTTAAAAATTCATAGAAAGTATGTCTCCTTCTTATATAGTATGCAGTCTCCTAACTAAAACCAAAAAAATGAAATTCTCCCTTTCTCCTGTACCGATCACGAGCGGTGGATGGAACCTGATGGTGACCTAGCGATCACGAAAACCCAGTGCCAAGAAAACCAGTAGAAAGAAAGAAAAATAAGTAAACAAATACTTAAATTGAAAAACAATGACTGAGAGGTACCTCCTCAGTGAAATAGGTCAAAATATTTGGGACTAGGACGCAAGGCCAACGTCTGCGACACACAGCGCTGATCCGCAACGCGGTTACGGCGTCGACAGAGAGAGCGGAGATGCGTTGGCGCTCCGAAGGGGAAAGCAGCGGTGGCAATTCGAGTGTGAAGAGAGACGCGGCGGATGCGGCGGATGCGGCGCCTGCGACGGCAGTCCTCCTCAATGGTCGCCTTCCCTCACCCTCAAATCTCAAAGTCGTCTAGCAGGGATTATTTTCTCTTTAGTTGTCGAGAAAAAAATAATTTTTGTACTGCGACTTTTACGGAAGCACAGCATTTTTTTCTATAATTTCACACTAAATTATTAATATTATCTGTTTATCTTTTTATTATAAATTTTAAACTATAAAGACATATTTATTTGAATAAAAATATAATATAAATTTTGCATGCCACATGTATAAATGCTACTTTTTCTAGGATATACATCATTAAGGTCTCTCAAGTTTGATTTAATATTAAATAGATTTATAATTTTAAATATTTTTTAATGAAGTCCGTAAACTTAGTTAAACTCCTTGCCCACTAGAGACGTGCAAATGTATAAAAAAATTTGAGACCAAATTGAAATTAAATCAAAACAAATTAATTCGGTTCAATTATTTTGTTTTAAGATTTTCAAAACGAAATAATTCTGTTCAATTCTTACTTGTAGCATTCAAGCAGTAGAACCTATTTTAAGAATTAGGAATTATTAAATTTATCAATCTTATAATATACAAATTAAATTTTTTATTTTATTATCATTCAATAAGTTATAATACTATAAAAAAGTTATATATTATATTTTATCTATATTTATTAGAATTGAAAGTTTATTTTTTTTCTGTCAGTATTAATATTTTATTTTTATGTAACATATTAATTAAAATATATAAGTATTTTAAATAAATATAATTTTTATAGTTTATTAATTTTTTATATTCCTATTATTATTAAACTTAAAATTATTATTAAAATTAATATATGATAAATATTTCATTTAAATTTACTAGATCTATAATAATAATAGTTGTAATTTATAATATTTAAATTTTATTCATTATAATATAAATTTTAAAGTTGTCCATTAATCTGTTATTAAATAAGAATATGATTAGGACTTGAACTGAATTTAAATTGGACTCAAACTAAATTTGTTCGGTTTGATTCATCAAAATTCTAATATCATACAATTAAATAAAATTCTAATTTTATAATGTGCATTTCCTAAACCTACAAATATTATAATCTTCATATAATTTTATATTAAAATATTACTATTATATATAAACTTGAAATTATAAATATTACAAGCTATATATCATAAATCTATTAATATTACTCTTTTTATATATTTTTTAAATTACATGTTATACACCTTAATTAGATCTATTATTATTATGAGTTATCTTGAAAAAAAAATAATGATTGAATATTTAAGTTTAATTGTTATTAATTTAGTATTACTGACTTATCATTTTGGCAAAAAAAATATTAAGTTCAACTTGTAAGAAATATTAATAAAATAATTAAAAAAAAATTGCATAAATTTTAATATTAAATAATTATTTTATTTCATATTTAATATTAATTTTTAATAAATCAATCAGTTTTATTTCACATTTAATATAATTTTTAATATAACTAACTAATTTTATTTCATATCATATATATTTAAAAAAAATAAAAAATTTATTAAAATGTTTTTTTTTACTATATTTAAGTCAAAATGCCAACATGATTCATTTATACAATAAAATCTTCTTTATAGGTTGACTCGAATTTAGCATGTCCCAATTATGTACAATTAAATCTAACATAATTAATAAATAGATCAAATAGGCATTTTCATATATGCTATTTAAAATTTTAAATATTACAATTTTTTTATAATATTTGGCATATAATTGTGTAAATTTTATGAATAGAGTGACACGTAAATAATATTTAAAATTTTTTGTGAGATATAAATAATTATTCCTAGATCGAAATCATAACCCCAACTAAAAATTAAATGAGTTAAAGTTACTTGAACTCGACACAAAATCTGATCGAGTCACCTTAAAATCAATGGATTAAAAAATTAAAAAAATATTATTCATATATATTTATAAGAATCACTAACCTCAACATTTTTAAATTTTTTCATTGAAATTTTTTTCATGGACTATGTTTAAATCCACTTAATTATAGACTTAAGCCATTAGATAATTAAGGATAATTATGATTTAAAATAATTGAATGAACAAATATATTTATATTTAAAAATTGTACTAGAAAATTAAAATAATCAAAAATTGCATTGACCAATAACAAATGAGCTTAGATTGAGATTAGGTTATATTTTTTCATTTGTATTTTGAATTAATTCTAAATCAAATAAAAATATTTAATTTAATCTTGAGCCCAGGTAAATCGACTGAAGATAGGATCGTTAATAAGAAAAATTATTGAATTTGAACGACTAACCATGTCAGACGTCCATCCACCTAAAGGGTGTTAATATGAATCGAAGATCAAAATTAATCGAAAATTGAATTGATTTTAAATCTAATTAAAATTGAGTTGAGCTAAATGAGCTGATTAATGAGCCAAAAGTTCTGCTTGGTAATAATTTCAAGCCGATTTTGAGCCGGGTTGCCTCGACTCGATCCAGCTCGAAAGCGACTCGAATTAAAATATATTTTATATTATAATACGTATATATAATATATATTAAATATAGTATATATATGTTATAATACATATATATTATAAACCGAACCAATCTCGAGCAGGATCGAGTTGAGCTTACCCGGCTCGAGATTGGCTCAAAAAAAAATTGAGATTATCATGAATTGAAATTGGCTCGAAGTCGATTGGAATTGACTCGAGCTGGCTCAAAGTCGAACTCAATCAAGCTCGAGTCGATTTCAAGTCGTTCGAAATGTAATCAATCCGATTTCGAGCCGGTATTGGCTCGGCTCGAAATCGGATCGGTAACATCCCTACATCCGCTAAAAACGAAAAGCCACATGGATGAGTGGATCCCATTTCTCGTATAATATTATGAACAATGTTAAGTTGCTAAGCGGACGAACGGACTGTCCAGTCAACCTACTAAACAGTCTAGTCGGTCAATTGGTTGTTTGTTTAGACAGGACAGTCTGTTCAGCCACCAGATAAGTAGGCATTAAATTGGTATTTGTATAAAAATATAATTATAGCCTGAAATTAGGTATATATCAATTTGAGAAGATGTAGTTATGTGTGATATTTACTATTTCAAATAAATATCAACTTGATTTCAAATTATACCTACTTTCTTTATACATATACCTACCTAATCTGGTAGTCAAACGAGCAGTTCGATCAGAGCGAATAGACGGTCCAATTAGCTACCAAACCATCCAGTCAGCTAACCGGACCGTCTGTCCTACTGCTCGACAGCTTAACGCCATTTACGATTTTATACGTGAAACATGGCCTACTCATCTACTCGGCTCTCCGTTATTAATAATTTTTCAGTTATTTATATTCCTTTGGCTTAAAGAATAAAAAATCTCAAAAAAAATAAATAAAAAGCTTCACTCCATTAGGAGAACCTTCTCCTTCACTTCTTGCCGTTCTCCCATCCATTTCACCATGGATCGATCCAGCTTACCTTCCCTGTTCCCTCCATTCTATATTGCATCCTCACCAGTGAGAGAGAGAGAGAGAGAGAGAGAGAGAGAGAGAGAGAGCTAATTCATGGCGTCTACTCCGGTAATGCTTCCGGTCTTCGTCTTCCACCTCGTGGCTTTCAGCCTCGCCGTCGCCGCCGAGCAGCGGCGGAGCACGGTGAGAATATCCGCGCTAAGGCTGATAACGGGTCAAGAGATTTTGCCGTTAACTCAAATTCGAAAATTTTTTCAAAATTTGGGTTGAGTTTGACTCCAGTAAGCTAAAATTTCTTGAATGTTAGATTAATTTATATATAATATTTATTAATATATTTTTTAATTATAATTTATATCTATTATACATGTATTTATCTATTTATTTTATTAAAATATATTTAGGAGTAAGCAAAATACTCGAAATTCAGAACTCAATTCAGAACTATCTTGTTTTCTACTCAGTTCAAACTCGTAATCAATTCGATATCGGTACAATTATATACACCTAGGCATTTTATTTGTATTTTAAATATATATTGAAAAAATTTAAAGTAAAAATTTAAAAATTTATAAATAAATAAATATATATTACATATAAATTTAACTAAAAAATAATATATATTATATACAAAATAAACTTTTAAATCATAAAAAACAAGGTTAAAAATTAAGGTCAATTACACCTAAAAATTGACTCAAAATCGATTAGATTTTAGTTAATTTGACTCGAATTTGAAAATTTCGAGTTTGAGTTAAGACAAACTCGCTTAAATTCGCACTCGTTATCAGCCCTAAATATCTCATATAAATACTTTAAATATATGTACATACTTTGAAAGCCTAAATACATTTTATTATATAGATAATGAGTTAGATATAAATTGAATCAATTTTATTATTTGTGGGTTAATTTTGATTATAAAAAGATTATTATATAGATAAGAGAATTTTAGAACCTGTTAAATGATCGGCGCACGTGCGCGGGCACGTGCACACGTGCAGGGGAGGGTGGTGATGGACTCGGAGAAGAACTACACCTACTGCGTGTACGACTCCGACGTGGCGACGGCGTACGGCGTCGGAGCGCTGCTCCTCCTGCTGGCCAGCCAGGCGATCGTCGCCTCTGCCAGCAGGTGCTTCTGCTGCGGCCGCGCGCACCGCCTCAGCGGCCAGCGCGCCTGCGCTTGCCTCCTCTTCCTCCTTTCATGGTGATTAATTCATCGCTTTTGCTTATTGTATCGTTTGTTTGAGTCTGGTCTCATTATGTGGTCAAATTTAATTTAAATCCATTAAAATTTAGGGACATTATAAGCACTGTAGATATCATTATATTATAAGTAGGGATGGCAATATATGACTCGACCCGTGAATCCGACCAGAACCCAACCCGCAGATTTCGAGTATGGGTTACAAATTTTGATCCATTTATTAAACAGGTCGGGTTCGGGTTGGGCATAATTGGGCCGAGTAAGGTTCGAGTTGGGCATTTATTAAAAAATACTCTATAAACGGGTCGGGTCGACTCGCCAACCCGGCCCATTTATTAATCGAGCCGGGTTCGGATCATGAATTTTGACCCATTTAATAAATGAGTCGGGTTCAGGTTGAAGCTATTTGGGTTGGGTCAGATTCGAGTTCGACCCGAACCCGACCCGCCAACTCATTTTGCCACCCCTAATTATAAGTACTATAATTAACATTAGATCCCATCAGTTTTAACGGTTTCTTTTTAGTTTCGATGAAAACCGATTCGAAACTCGATCATTTTTCGGTTTCAACCAAAACTAGATCATTATCTTAAGTTTCGTTCCAAACTCATGTTTTTTATGGCAAATTTTTTTTTGTTAAAACTCAAAGTTCACAGTAAATACTTAACTGAAATTATCGAATTACCGACTCGAGACTGAAATCAAATTTTAAAACCTTAGAATGAATGTCGAATCAAATTTTACGAGTTTCACATGTGTCTCCGACTCGAGTTTAGACAGATTGCAATATTTTTGCTTGAATTTATAATTTTTTTTAATACAGTTTTGAACAAATGAATAGCCAGCCCTAATAATTTGCTCGCATAAAATACGTGAAAGGGTGACGTTTGTTATAGCGGAGTCGTGCTTGCTGGCGGGGTCCGTGGAGAACGCGTACCATACGAAGTACCGCACGCTGTTCGTGGAGAACCCTCCGTCGTGCCAGACGCTGCGGAAGGGCATCTTCGGTGCTGGCGCAGCCTTTGTCTTCTTCACCGCCGTCCTCTCGGAGTTCTACTTCCTCTGCTTCTCCAGAGCCTGTGATGCCACCCTCGGCAAGGAGCCATCGATCGGCATGACTCCTTACTTCTGATTAAGCTATTCGTCTTCTTTGATAAGTAAATTACATCACAGCTCCTGCTGTTACATATCAGAAATTTTTTAATTATTTCATCAATGCCTCAGAATTTACTTTTTGAGAGTGAATACTACAATCAAGACCAAAAAAATAAACTTAAAAATAATAATAAATAATAATAAATAATAGTAAATAATAATAAATAATTTTTTATTACATTTAATTTAATTTTTAATATAAAAAATATTATTTTACTTCACATACTTAATTATTTTTAATCAAATTATTAATTTTATTTCACACCTTAAACTAAAATACTAAAATTTAATATATTAATTTAAAATATAAAGTAAAATTGCTAATTTTATTAAAAATAATTAAATATTTAAAATAAAATAATAATTTTTATATTAAAATTAATATAAAATATAATAAAAATTTATTTATTATTATTATTTTTAAACTAATACTATTTCAAACTTTGCACCAAAACTTTGAAATTATTTTTCACAAATGATATTTTATTAATTTAAAATACTGTAAAAATCAAATCAGATTAACAACCAGTTTGACGTCTAGTTTATGGTTAAATTAGTCGAACTAATAAACGACAAACCGATTATTCGCCAATTTTTTTAAAATTTGAAAGCATAATATAATTGTGATACCTATAAAATGTTCGAAGCAACCTAACAGTTTTCAAGCAAAGATTTGTTAGAAAGGGCCTGAAGCTATTTTGGGCATGCAGTAATCCAACAGCTTCACCAGGTATGTTTTATTGCTAAATTCATACAACATTATTTCACCTATATCTATATATTATGAGCACCTATATATGCTAAATAGATAACAAAAATGATGAAATTACTAGTAAAAAGGTAGTTTTTTTTTTTTTTGATGAAACAAGTAAAAAACAGTTTTGAACACTCAAATTTAGAAGTTGTACCTCAAAATTGTATATTTTGGGAAGGGTGCAATGAGTTAATTTAATTTATTTTTAGGACATTTATATATAGGACACAAGAATTAGATTAATTTATGAATTTTATCATAAATATCAAAATATTACAAATATTACATCTAAAATATTTTTTTTTGTTTTTCACATCGAATATTTAATCATAATTAAATCTCAATAAAATCTCAGCCATTGATCGCAACATTCACGCGAGCATCACTCATGGTTAAATGCGCTGCCGTCGGAATCAATACAGCTCCAAGCGCAATGCCCTAACATGAAAACTCGATGGTTAAATGTTGTGGTTAATGGCTGAGATTTGTTGAGATTTAACTATAATTAAATCGTCTGATAGAATTTATTTCAGAATGTGAAATATAAAAAAAAATAACTATTTTAGATGTAATATTTTGAGATTTACAGTGAAATTTACAAATTAACCTGATTTCTGTGTCCTACATGCAAATGTCTCTTTATTTTTAGGGTGGAGTATACCAAAAGAAGCAAATTTTCATGGTGCAAATTGCTTTTTACTCTATAATTACAGTATAAGACCTATTTTCAAATCAAACCCAACAAGTTAAGTAGCAGTAATGATGTTCAGAGCCAAATAAAGAGATTAAACTGAAATGCATGTAATCTTACATCAGTCTGAGAATTTTTATACTACACAAATGACAAAATAAGCACAAGATTGCAATAAAATCAAGTAATAGTATGACCTTTCTTTTATTTCAAAATCAACCATAAAAGATTCAATAAAAGAAAAAAAAATTCAAAAAAATTTACCATTTCTGGCATCTGTTTAGCACAATACTTCAAGAGAAATCACATCAAAGAGCTAATAGAGCTCTTATATATTTGGATTAACTGATCTTTCTGAGCGTGTTGATGTATGTATATCTGGAGAGTAATACAAAAAGCTTCCGAAACCTGGATCACAAATAAATTGATTTTGTTAGTGAAATGACATTTTGTTAATAATCAAGCATATAGATTTGACAATCGAATATATTTTGTGAAACCAAGGTCATGCAGTGCAACAATGTCTTCGTTTTTCTTAATAACCAAACAGCTTCGTTATAAAACTTTTGATATAGTAGAGTAAGAGTAATTTCGTCCTAATTCTCAATTTTATTTTTATAATATAAGGTAAATATCATTTAAATCCCTAAGATTAAAAGATAATATTAAATATGTCCACGACTTCAAAAATCTTTCAATAGTATTCCTATCCTTGGCATTAATATTCAATAAAATTCGTTTAATAAATTATATCATGTTTTCATCATCCTTTAAAAATTTATTTTTAAATTAAATTTAAAATTTAAAATGACAAAAATATCATCACCCTTCACCTACCATTAACTACCGAACAAAGGCTGCCATAGCAGCAACACCGTCGATGCACATAAGCTACTAACCAGGGCCACCATACACACAGCCCTTGCATGCGAAGCCTTTTGCTGCGCATGGCCCCTTTACTGCGCGTGGCATTAGCTCCGCTTATCCGCACCTGCATGGTTGCAGCTTGGCTTCCGGTGCTCCTAGTTGGTGGTGACCTTATGACCAAGGTGGGTAAGATGGGTGGAAAATGGGAGAAAGAATAAAAGTTTAATAGTATTTTGGGATAATTTCCTACATGCCACACCATTTAGTTTTATTTATACTTTACACATTCATCTTAATTAATTACACTATACAATTCAAAACATTACAAAATCTTACATACACACACTTGAGTTAAAACTTAATCAAAATCTATTTGAAAAAAAAAATCTATTAGTAAATTATTAAAATTATATTTTTACCGTTAATGGTACATATTTTTCTCTTCCTCAATACCACACTAAAGTGCTGATTTGTCCTAAAATCAATTCACATCGCTGATGTCTCCTTCCTTTGCCGCCACCTAAACATTAAGGTTTTACGATTTTCACTCAAAATATATTTAAATATCTTTAAAATAATATGATGAACGACTCAGATTTTTTGTAATCTAACTATAATTAGGTTATTGAAAAATTATGATCACTCATTATAATAGAAATAAATTAAAATGTGTGTATGTAAGATTTTATAATGTTTTGAGTGTGCATAGCGTAATTAACTAAGAATGAATGGGTAAGGCATAAATAAAATTAAATGGTGTAGCATGTAGGTAATTATCCCTAATATTTTTAGGTTTTTTTAAATATTTTTAATGCAAGGATTTGATTGAAATATTAATATCAACCTCAAAGACTCTATTAAGAGAATTTTGAAATTATACACCTACATGATATTAGCACTCTAATCTTACGGACATGGATGATATTTTTTGTATAATATATCTCGCAAATCCGTATAAGCAAAAAAAGCAAAGTATTTTTTAACGGTTGATTGTTGTGCTTATGTGGATTTATAGTGTAGATGTTACAGATTTAAAAGAGAATCACATAAATTAGATAGATCTTAAGGGGCAATTTTATAACTTTCCTATTAAGAAAATTTGTTATAAAAATAAAAATGCGAGTAAAAATAACTTAATGAGAGGATATGGAAAATATTTTCCTATATTATGTACAATTTGATCTCAATTTGTTGTTGTTATTGTAATGTTTACGCAAGAAATTTACACAAGAAATCCCCAGCATATCTTTTCCCGTGGTACAAACCATCCAAACTCACAAACCCGGCCAGATAGACCTCGAGCACCATGCCGACAATAACTATGCTAGATGAAAAAGACCGCATCCAAACAATCCTGAGCACAAAATGGAGACAAAAATCACTAACCTTGAGCATAGCTCGATCAGCCTCCCACTCTATGCACAAGGTTCACCCCAATACTTCTCCAATTTTCCCCAAATCCAACCTTCCAATCGCTCGCCCTGAGCCAAGCGAATCTATGCTATCATTTTTAAAAGACGTGCAACATTTTCTCCCACAAGCACGTACAGTGCAGACGGTGCCGGATTTCTGGGCCAAGTGTCGACATCCTGCCAACACAATTACAACATCTACAACCAAATGTCGCCCTCACCAGAAATAAATAGTAAAATAAATCCCCTCAAGGCTATAGTAAGATGATTTATCTTATCTTTTCTCAACATCTCTCCTGTCTTTTCTCCATTAATCTGACTGTTTTTTGGTTAGAAGTTTCTCTCTTGTCTCTTCCTCTTACATGCATCTAGACCTTGCTAAATAGTCTCGGGCGTGCTTCAAAACCACTCTTCTCTACTTACCAAGTTCATCCTATATGCACGCCTCCAGTAACCCCCTTATACTTAGTGGAACTACTGCCTTTTGGCATTGCCCAAGAAAGTAGGAGGTAAGCTAACCATGTTAACAATGAGGTGTTCTTTCTGATTATTCTAGCAATTCCATGTATATACAAATTCATACTTGCTTCACCATGACAACTGATCATAGCCACTAGCTCAGCTTGGGGTTTTTTTTTCCATCAACAAATAATTAGGACAAATCTAGTAACAATTATTTTTATATTCAACTATATAACGAAATCAATAGGACAAAACGAGAACAATTCAAATAAAAGCATGAACCATGCAATATGTTATATGTGATCAACAATATGGATAGCATAATTAGTTCATAGTGTATTTTTGCCTTTCTAAATAGAAGACAAAGGTTGTGTTCAGAAATAGTTCAGCTATAAGTGGGTTAAGCTGCTTAAATTTAGGCTGTCCATTTAAACAGATTAAGGCTCTTTAAGTTGCTCAAGTCTAATCAGCAAGGCTTATTAAGGTGCTTAAGATTAAAAGGGTGTGGTAAATTTTTTCTTCAACAGATTAAACTTTTAGTTAAACTTTTAAACAACATAAAAATGGTGTAGCTATATACAGCGTAAATACTCACCAGACCCATTGGCTAGAGTGCTCAGCCATTGCCCGATAGCATTTGAGGGGATGGTCATTTGTAACACAATAGATGCTGCTAGTACTCAGGCATGATAAAGAGGATAAGGTTGAAAACCATATATCCACAGGACCAATGTATTTGCGTATAATATTCGTGCTAATCTGAGTTCAAAGAAAGAGAATTTAATGTCAACAGACAAGATGTTTGCATGTAGAAGGTCATGACATACCCCAAATAAGAAATAGATTTCTATGAAAACGAAACCAAAGCTAGAGAAGAGACCCATTCAGATAAAAAATCCCAGGGAAAAGTGCATTTTGGGATACAGGGAGTGCAAATGAAAATAAAAAACATTAAAGATCTATAATTAAGCAATCATTTGAACAGTGTCCATGGCATTTCCCTCAGATATACTTAATTGCAACAAGACATTAAGCAAAGTAAGGTATGATTTACTAATCCCCCACCCCCCAAAAAAAAAATCCTCAAAAAATACTTTCATTAATATTTATTTCACATCTCACATATAATTAAATATTGAAAATCAACTTTATTCTTATCCAACACATACTTTAATAAAAAAAATCAACTCTATTTCACAGCCAATACAATCCTCAATAACAAATATCTTTATTTTACATAATAATATTAAAATAATTTTCTTTCTCTCTCTATCTCAAACAGACTTAAAATATCTCAAAATTATACTCTAACGAAAAGAGGCCTAAGAATTTGCATTCATGTTGATGTAACAAAGAAATTCATGGAAGGGGTGTTTGAGGCACGAGCTAATGTGCTTTCCAAAGTAAAGCAGAACCCAACTTTAATTCTCCTGTAACGTAAAGCCCTATTGGTACAAGGAATCTAAATAAATGTTGAAATTGTTGCTAAAACAAACAAATTAGCATTAAAGCATTTATAAGCAAGCTATAAATTGAACAATTTCCACACCAATGTGAATGATTAATGAGATACAATGCAGTGTCTTGGACGATTGATTAATCGCATGTGCTCTATCATAGCTAGGTACCAACAACTATTTCCATCAACAAAGAAAACCATGGCCATAAAGCTCAATGCTGAGTGACTACTGATGCAACTGCAATCATAAAACACAATGACATGCAACATAATCACTCCTTAAAGCAAACAAATTTCGTAAGAAAACTGCAAGAAAATTCCAAGATAAAAGCAATCCTAGATTCTCAAGATAGGATCAAGAACTTCAGCAAAAGAGTGAGTCATCTTACTAGTTCCCATGCTTCAATACTTCTCTCTGGATTTTCACGAAGGAACATGCTGGCCAAAGTAGTAAAAAGTCAAAAATGCAAATAGACAAACAGATAGCTAGTTTTCACTACAGCCCACAAGGAAAAATACATCAACTTGCCCCAAAAAATACAGTATAAACAAGACAGTCTCAGAGACATCACATATCTACAAGTGTTCAGTTGCAAATACACCAAATAGACTAAAAGTTAAATCCTCTGCCATTTTCAATTTTTTTTGATATATTTTACACCAAAATTCACCATTTAGCATAAAGCTCATGAAACTCAAAATCTACTTTTTTCCTTTCTCGGTATTGAAGGTACAAGGGACTACCCATTCATTCCTTTACAGGAAAGATCCTACGGATAGCTGCAGTACCCATTCATTCCTTTACAGGAAAGATCCTACGGATAGCTGCAGGATAAATGTTTGACATGATTTACATACTCAAGAAACATAAAACACATAAATTCAAATTTAACGGTATAATTATTTCTCAAAGATTAAGCAATAACGTCAGCATACATCAAGTTTTTTGAAGGTCTTTGGGCTTCACATAAAGCAACATTACCATTTGAAAAGCCATAAAGTTTTTGCATGTGCACATTTTTTGCCAAATACTAGAACGTATATCGAGACTTCAACAAAAGGTCAGATTTTTTAAAGTTATCAGATTAAGGGTACAGCTTTAAAAAAAATTGTCAGATTTAAGGGTACAATTGATTGGAAGAAAAAGTTATTGAGAAAAAAAATGTGGCTTTCTTCAAAATGCGTAAATGAAGGAAAATAAAACTAGTTATTAAAAATTATGCAAAATGTGAAATAAAGTGAATTTTTTAATATTGAAATTTGTGAATGGTAGAATGAAAAAAAAAATTATTATTTTAATGGTTGTAGGCAAATTTGGCCATAGCCCAATGGACCTAAGTGCCCTAATTGGTGTTCCGGAAAAACTAATAGTGGAAACATTTTATAGCTAATTTCAAAACATGTGAAAATTTAAAATAAAGTTGACTGATACATAAAGAAATGTGTAAGATATAAAATAAAATTATTTAATGTTGAAATTTGTGTAGGATGAAATATAAAATAATTTTTTTATAATTTAAAAAAAATTAAAACATAAAACTTTCCATAGCAAAAATGCCATGGAAAGTTTCCATTTGCCAACAGTGCCTAATAGTAAAAAAAACTTAGAAACTAATTCTGGATGCAAATGGCATCACAATTAGGTTGAACTAGTAACAAGCCTGAACCCATATGCAATAATTGTGGTTTAAAAAGCTGCAGCCACAAAAGCCATCATTGCTGTGTAGCCATCATGACTTCTTAATGGTAAGAGATTTTCGTCAGTCAAAGAGTAACTTTAGGTTACATTTAAGTTAGAGATATTTGTTCATGCTTGAGATACACATTTTTAACTTGATATATTTGTCCATACCCTTGCATCATATATGCTCAAGAATAGTCTTATCAAGATGTCAAACTATCATATCTGTAAATATATTACAGTACTGCAACCTAATTGATATATAATGTATGACGCTAACTATTCAGAATAGACATGAATAGAGTAATTGCTGAAAATTAAAATCCCCTGTTCTATAAAAAATACAGCCCACCTGAAAAAGAAAATTACTGCATTTGGATATTTGTACCTTAACTAGAGACATGAATGTAGGAATATTTCATTGACGCTATTTTGAAATTCAAATAACATATCAAAATAATCTCATGAAATCCGAACAAAAACTTCAACTTTGACCAAAGTAACAGTGAAGATAGTCGTGAAACAGTAAGAATTCATAATGAAGAATGCTTAAACAAACTCAATGGAAATTAGAGTTACATATGCACTTAAAAAGAATTGTTTATAAACACTTTTAAAATAAACATAAAGAAAAAAAATTAATTTCTGATCATACAAAAACTAAGCACGTACTTATTAGAGGAATCAACAATGAACTACAGAGTGCAGCAATCCTCAATTTAATGAGCACAAGTCAACAAAAATGTAACACTTACCATACTCCATGGCGAACATCACGGTGATTTGGATGGCCCGAAACTCCATAACTATCAAAAGTAAGTATCTAACAGGAATAAGTTAGGGATAACCATAGAAATATCATAGAGAAGTGAGTAGTTAAGAGCGGAAATTGAAATAAAAACAGGGAGGAAATTAAAGAATATTCTTTGCTTTTATAGGCCAATCTTCATTAGCAACTGAGATGCCATAACTTCAAAACCAACAACAGTTGCTAAGCCAATAAGTAATGTATTACCATAACTTGAAAAGCAAGATGATGCTGAACTATTTTTCTTGAGAAAAGGAAAGAATTGCAACGATATAGAGAGCTATAAACTGCAATTAAAGACCATATAAAACTATACACGATTGGCCAAATTTTATAAAAACAAAGAATATCCTTTTATTTCCTCCCTGTAACTGAGGAGCCAAAAATTCAAAACCAACAACAGGTGCTGGCCAACAAGTGATCAATTGCCATAAATGGAAAAGCATGACGATGCTGAACCACTTTCTTGAGAAAAGGAAAGAATTCAGACTATCAATTCCTAGAGAGCTACAAACCGTAATTAAAGACAATATAAAAATACAAACGTCCACAAGGTAAAAGTAAGGAAATAATGAGTATATAAAAATCATGGGATTCAATGAGAAATAAATCACAACAGAACAGTACACATTCTCTACCTTGAGGTGGAAGTTGATTAAAGTAAAAAAATATGAATAGCTCAAGCCATCGCTTTGATCTTAAGACTGTATTCATTCATTCATTTATTTGGGCAAAGGAATTCCCCAAGGCTCTCCAAAGATAGAACAAATGTGATGGTATCTGATATCCATATTTTTTGTTTTAATCAACTTCCGCCTCAAAAATGAATGCACAATCAAAGGGCCAACAAGGGCTAACGAACTAGAAATTAAAATGCATGGAGATCTTACTAAATCAATACCCCGCATTTTGATTTCCTCTTCAACTATTGTAGCTAATAATCGATGATCCCATACTTTGTCAAATCCATCCTAGAACATGAAACAAATTGAAAAGAATCTCAAGCAAGCATTTTAAACATATCAAAGGGAAATTACATCTGATAACTAGTAACCGATATGAACCTGCAAATTCGGATGATCCAGGATTTTGATATGCTGAACAGGAACCTGCAAAAGTTCACCAACAACCAGTTGTATTGTAGAAGATAAAACCTAACACAACAAACTAGTTATTTTCATGGGACAATTATCACCTTCAGAATCACACAAGCCCGGTGAAGTTCCTCCATGCGGATCTTTCCCTTGCCTTCTAGATTGCCTAGAAAAATAGAAAGCAGCTATAATTATCATAATTTAGCCACAAAGCAGATCACCGAAAGAACAAAACTGAAGTCAACATTTGAAATTCATTGCATGTTTTATAAACCAGAAATCTAAGTAAGAATTCAGATAAAAGGTTAGGTCCTGGTGTTTCATTTGGCATCATAGATCCTCCACAGCCTCCTTTTTCTCTGCTGATTCAACTAGTCTTTGACGACAAGCAAGGATGAGCTCTAAAGCAAGTGAGGGGAGAAAATCCTTTTTGGTTATCAGCTTAAACAGAGGATAACAGATTCACTACTCCTTGGTTTAAAGATGTGTAAAATTGAAGCCTGTAGTCTGCAGAATGTCTTTATCTTGTAATTCACTTAATAGGCCAATACATGCATGAAATATTCACCAATTCCCTTTTGGCAACATAATATACCAAATATTACGGTATAATATGCATCCCTTCTGTTTGAACCCTAACAGTGAGACTTATCGCTCCACTTTGCAAAAGCAATACCCGGTTTGTCTTAGTTAAATATTTCTTTTAGATATGCAGTTAAGCAATACTAATAAAGAGCACGAAAACAACTCTATATGAGATATTTATTGGCCATTTTCTGCTCCATTTAGGTTGTGAACAAGAAAGAAATTCTTAATCATGACAAATGTTGCGCATAAATTATCCCACGTTTTGCTTGTTCAACATATAAAGAAACGTTCACCTAACATCTTTACAACTTTTAACAAGGCACATTTGCATACATACATAAATACATGCATATATTTAATATGTATATATACATGCAACCATATATATAAACATATATATAGATATATATTCACAAGCTCTTTCTTAATGGCCAAACTTCACCAATCCAAACAGTACCTTTCCTAATCCAGTCCATGGGTTGGGTCATTGTGCTTATTGAGTATTTGACTTTTCCCATATATATAAACACACACATAACTATATAAGCAGCAAGAAACTAGTCCACTAAAATTAAGCTAAGAGCTTGAAACTTGCATGGCTAAGTGACAAAACATTATTTCTGCAACTCGAATAGTTAAGATTGGTGAACCAATTTGAAATGATATTTTGATAGGACATTTTATCAACCAACACAGAGGTTAGTCTAGTCAGACTTTCAGCTGAACTAGAAAAACTGCCATCTTGTGTTATCTAGGAAAATTACATGTTATCCAGAAAAATTACTGAACATCACCCTTCCAAAAAATTTCAGAGCTGGACATGCCCTTATTAAGCTTAAACATTTGTTAGTTAAATTAACATATACATACATACATAGTACATATATATATATATATTTCTGGATGAAACGCACATCATTTTTTTAAGTAAAAAAAACACATCTTTTTTGAAACTTGGTTTTATTTTTTGAAACTTTGGGGGGAAAAAAGCACATCTTAAGGTGTATAGATATGCAAGAAGACAAAACAAATGTACCCCATGTAGCGTACCTGTGGATATGCATAATACATGTAGATTGTGACCTTTCGAAGTCAAGTAAAGTATGGTTGGAGCAAAGAACCTGCATCAAAACATTATTTGCATTTAATATATGAAAACAAAAAAGCAATCTCACTTGAAATATTTCAAAGGAAACCAAAAATGATTTTGCACAAAGTGAATATGATGAAAAGAAATTAAATATATATATATATATACATATGTAGATCAGATCAAACCATAGTTTACAACATCATGCATGAACTAATAAAACAACTTGCGCTAGCAACTTGTATAAGAACTGAGAAGACACCAATTAAAGAAGCAAAGGAATATTTAAATAGGTTATACATTTCAAGAGAAAAGAATAAAATTTTAAGGAAAAAGCTTTGCAACCCAAAAAATTGACCAATACATACCCCAGAAATGAATTTGGGCTTAATCCAGTGGATTAAACTCTTTTCACCGAATAGTCCAGTGGATTAAACAATTATCCGCTTTTGATGTATGCATTGGTCAATGTTTTGGGCTATGAAGCAGGTCTCTTAAAAACTGAGGAGAAGGGCATGGTTTTAGAAAAACTAGTACTTGTGCCATGGGGACACAAACCCCGTTAATGTAGCCAATAAAGGCAAAGAAAGTCCCTGATTTGAAACGACAAACAATCTAAATAATCATTAAGATCTATGATTCAACAGGGATCACCTAAGAAAACACTAAAAACACCAAGGAGACTCTTCCTTTAAACTGTAGAACTTGAAATATACGATTTTCATCCAAAACCTTACCATGATATTTCAAGATTTTAAAGTAAACAAGGCAGAAAGCATAAAAGAATATGGCAAAGTAACCCCAAATATTGTTGAGGTAAGGCTTACATGGACTTACATGGACTCATCATCAGGATGGGCAATAACCAATAGGACATTTATTTTCCCTTTACTATGCCCTGCTCCAACAAAGAGGTAAAGTCAACTTGAGAAGTCCAAATTTATCAAATTAAATTAATAGTAAGGTCACTCATCACCTGATTTTGTTAAGAATGAGGGTGCAGTCGGCACGAAAGAAGAAGATTTTAAGATCCTCCAAAATGATATCCCCCATAAAGCAACAACAGAAAAAAAGATCCACATCATCAAAGATGTCTTTTGATGAACTCTAGAAAACCGTGCAGCAAATGCACAAATTGGAGCAGTAGAAACCAAGAGGAAAGAGCCAAGAGACCTTGCATTCACGGATCCAAGATGAAATTGCTATGTAAAATCTGCAAAATTTACAGCATAATGAGACGAAAAATAGAAGGGAGAGGGATCAAACTGAGCTGTATCCAAATCTGAAACTTTTTCACCATATACTGGAATATAGTACTAATTTTTTACAATAAAATATCCTGACATTTCATTAATCTTTTCAGTAGACAAAAAATCTGAAAGGTCATAATAATATGTGAAGAAGTTTCACCTCATAGAATGGAAGGATTAAATGATATAACCTTGAAACTTTTGCTGACCAAAAGGTAATTCAAGTACAGTATCAACTAGAAAATACTACAAAAAAATCTACGCTAACCCAAATGTTAAGATTATCTCAACTCGAAGAACTCATCCCACCTTCTCATCATAACCAAATGAACTACCAAGACAAAGGATATAAGCAGAAAATAAAGAACAGCATTTCCTGAGTTTTAATTCCAATCAGCAACAGGCTTCATGCTGGGCTATCGAATGGCCATAACTCTTTTCCAAAGAAACATTATCAAGACTTATACATGTACTTCAAAAGACATTCATTTATGTCATCATCAAAAATCGCCTGTCTAACACCACAATTCAGGTGTTTTTTCAAAAGAAAAATGATATGGAGCCCCCAAAATTATTTTCCAAATTTTAGGACCTTTGGATATTTATTTTAACCATTAGACAAAGGGATGGTACAATGTATTATCTCCTCAACTATTTAGCTAAATCCAATACCCAAAGGTTCTAGAACCTTTGGGGGCTCGTTGTAGAGGTAATGTAGCATTGTTCTTTTCAAAATTCATTGTGTAGGACAGTATACTGATTCACCTTAGACAAATTCATAGTCTTAGCTTCTCCTTGCTCTAACTACTAGGTATTATTTATTTCAACAAAATTAGTAATAACTCTGATCTATAATTTCATAAGTAACCACGTCAGTCCCATCACACAGCAGATATTATAAAATTTCAAACAAATTAACTCTTGCATTGTTCAACGACTTCATCAAATATTATAAAGTTTCAAACAAATTAAATCTTGCTTTGTTCTGTAATTAAACTAAACAAGTTAGAGTGGAACAGTAAGAAAAGTAAAATTGTAACGATATGATGGATTGATTTGGCAATTCATAAAACTAATAACGGGCTAGAAAGCAAAGATGAGTGCAAGCAGAGAGGAGAAGGCAAGCCGGTTACATCTTCATGGCAGAGACATAAGAATCACCTTAGAAGGACGACATCAACAATTCATGAGTTATGATGATTTCACAATTCAGAAATTCTGAAACCCTGTTTGGCGCGGAGACCAAAATCAGGACCAAAATGATACTTATTTAAAAAACAACAATAATAATGAATAAAATTTTCTAATCATTCTACACAAGAAGAGTGAGCGCTTTAGATACCTTGGATCAATTATACAAAATGATGGCGAAATAGATAATGACGTTATTAGCAGAATTGGATGGGTAAAATGGAGAAATGCTTCTGATGTATTGTGCGATAGAAAAATCTCATCCAGAATCAATGGTAAATTTTATAAAACTGTAGTAAGACAAGCGATGATATATGGTGCTGAATGCTGGCCTGCAAAGAGAAAACATACAAATAAAATAAATGTTGTAGAAATGAGGATGTTAAGGTGGATGTGTGGATATACACGAAAGGATAGAATGAGAAATGAGTATATCCGAAAGAAAGTTGGTGTTGCACCAATTGAGGATAAACTTAGAGAAAGTCGGCTTAGATGGTTTGGACATCTAAGTCGTAGGCCGATTGAAGCTCCAGTTAGAAAAATTGAGTTATTGGATTTTGCCCATGTACAAAGAGAAAAAGGGAGACCAAAGAAGACATAGCAAGAAACTATAAGAAGTGATCTTAGTTACTTAAACATAGATAAGAATTTGGTAACTGATAGAGCGCAATGGAAACAAATGATTCATGTAGCCGACCCCACCTAGGGGATTAAGGCTTGGTTGTTGTTGTATTCTACACAAATTCTAATATAAAAAAATATTATTTTATTTCACATATTTAATAAATTATTTATATATTTTCCTTTTGTAGATTAACATTCAGCATCATATATCATCGTTGGTATTACTATTAATCTATAAATTTACTTTTAAGTATAAGTAAAAAAAATTTATCATACAACACACCAGATATATTTCTCTAATTTATTTACTTCTTAAATCCTGTTAATGACATCACTATTTATTTTACTGTCATTTTCTATGATTGATCCAAACTATAGAAAGCACTCACTCTAGTCTTATCAAAAAAAAATTATTATTTGCAAAATATATACATCAAAACACCTCATCTTGAATGTATCTGGTTAGGACTTTTATAACTAATGTAAAAAATACAGACTTAAAAAAAAGACATTTATGTAATCAAACTGCAATAAAAAGAAATATTTACTCAAACCCCTTTATGTCCGAATACAATTAACAACTCATTTATACATGTATTTAATAACTTGAATATAAATAGTGTAAACTACTTTCTTATCTAAAACTCTCTAAAGCACTTCTCTTAAGACTTTATTATAAACTTTATCTAAATTGATAAAAACTAAATGCAGATCTTACTTTGTTTCACTAAATTTCTCAATAAATGAATAGCATTCATACTAGATCAAATTAGCATAAAATTAAATTGATTCTGTGATACCCTAGTATCACGATATAATTTATGCTACATCACTCTCTTCCAAAATTTTAAAGTATGATTCATTAATTTAATTCTTTTATAATTGGCACAATTTTATAAATCATCTTTGTTCTTGTAAATAAGTATCAATGTACTCTTTCTCCATTTATTTGAAATCTCTTTAATTTTTGAAATCATATTAAATAATCTAGTGAGACAAGAAACTCCTTTTAAATATTATTGAGATTTCATCTAGTCCTACTGCTTTTCTACACTTCATTTTTTTTAACTTTCCAAACTTTAGTTTTACTGATATGTCGAATGTAGAAGAATATTTTACTTTTTTTGGATATTGAGTCCAATAACATCAATTATATTATCACAATATTCATTAAAAAGCTTTTAAAAGTAACTCATCCATCTATATTGAATATTTTCTTTCTTAAAAAGTACTTTTTAACCATCTTTAATGCATTTTATTTGAATTAAGTCTTTAATTTTTATATATCTTGCCTCAACAATCTTATATATATGTGTGTCTCCCTTTTTAGTATCAAGCTTCTTATATAAATCCTTAAAAACTATATTTTTTTACATTACAAACTGTTTTCTTGGACTTTTATTGAGTCACTTTATATTTCTCCCAATTCTCTTTGTCTTTGCATTTAAACCAATTTTTATAATAAATATTCTTGTCACTAATCTTTTCTTGTACATCTTCTAATTTTTAGTTTTCCTACTAAAAATTACAATAACTAAACAAAAGAGTTTGCGTAATCCCAACGCCAACAAACTCTTACAATAATAAAATAAAAAATTGCAATAATCTACATCATCCATCCTAAGGATTCATAGTGTGTGGTCCGATCTAAGTCAAAGATCATTAAAATTTCTTCATTGATTATCTTTGGTGGAAAGAACTTGACCCCGTAGAGTTCGAGCCACTCTACACATGTCTACCAACAAGAGATCCCATCAATCTATATCTCCAAATGATCACGTCAATCCCATGTGTACCTTGATTTAGATCAAATCAAGCTATACCTCCAAAAGAAAATGTCAATATGTGAAGGCTCTTCCCTCCATGTCCCAAATGACCTAAGAAAGGTACAAAGGGTACATCTCCATAGAACCAAATGTCACCGGTATCTTAATTCAAAAAGAAATTAGGGAGATTTACATAAGACACCTCCAAAGATGTTCTTATTACTCACTTAAGTCCCAAAGATAATAATTTATATCTGTCACCCCAAAAATGAATATTTCAAAAAAAGTGATTAATACATCTTCCTAGGATAATAGATGTAAACTTCAGGGGTGTTCATCTTTGGAGGTGGCAAAAGTAAAAATTATTCATTTTTAGGGATTAAATGAGTAATAAGGTCATATTTATGAGTGGCATGTGACTATTCCTAATCATCAATATTTGCTCAATATAATTTTTACTAAAAGTCGATTTAGCTAGTGGACACTAGGGTATAGTTAATGCAGAATAAATGTACTTTGAGATAAACAAGTTTAGACATTGGCTAACTTTTCACAGAAGTTAACAAGAATAAACCATCGCTAGCTATGTAAAAATCAAGAAACAAAAATCCCGAAAGTATTTAGAAATTTAGAAATTAAATCAGATTGACGGTAAATTAGAAATGTACCTACTAGAACAAACTATAAACTTCTCAATATCTCAGAATCTGAGAACAGGAATTTAGGATCCTCACATAAGATATTTGGTAGTAATTTCACAAATTCATATTTTAAATTCACAAGAACCATAAATTAAAGAATTCTACATAACTAAACATATCTCCACTATTTGAAAAGAGAAATTTACCTACAGCCTAAGAACCGAAGAAATCCACAAGACGATGTGAAGGAGCTGTGGAGGAGATAGCCTCGTAGGAAAGTAGGTGGCGGGGCAGCTCAGAGACGACTGGCGGCAGTGCACGGAGGCGAAGAAATGGAGAGAAAACCAAGAAGGTGGCCGGCCGGGAGTGGCGTTGAGGCGTCGCTCGCCGCTGATCCCGGTAAAAGGCACAGGCCAGCGTCGAGCGATTCGGGAGAGACGAGGCGCTGGCGACGAAGAGGCGGAGCCGATCGTGCACGTGGGTGCCGCGGGTGCGAGAGCGCAGGGCGGCGGCTCCACGGACGAGAGCCGCAGGTTTTGCGTCGCACGCAGGGTATGCGCGCGGCACGTGGTGGCCGCGTAAGCGCTCGCGGCCGCGGGAGGCGCAGGGAAGCGTGGGTGTTGTGGCGGCGGCGCCTTCACGGGGATGAGGAAGAAACGCTGACGGCTTAGGGCTCGAGAGTCGAGACTGAAAGCAGCTTCAATTACCTTTTCTCATTTTTTTTTTGTTTTACATGAAATGGAATTATCATTTCATCAAAATCATTTTATTAACATTAACATTTCAATCAAATATTTTTATTAAAATATTTTTTAAAAATTTAAAATAATTATTAAAATTCAATAGTATTCACTAGTGATGGAAGATGAAAGAACGGAGATGGTACTTTTATAATTTTATATTTAAAAATAAATTTTATTTAAAAGATGGTAAATAAAATAAAATGCATAAAAAGACTTAATTAAAAATTAATATCCATGACGCTCGTGGCCGAAGAGCGAAGAGAGCGATATCATAAGAAAAAGGAATGAAGGAGGAAAAGTGAAGCTCCTGGCAGACTTCTAGGCAGAATAATGAGTGGTGAGAGGAACACATAAATAAATCGTCCCAACATTGAAAATGAAGGTAAATCTTGACCCGTATAAATAGATAACGTGATATCAAATAGTAGAGGCGTCTTTTGGGTCAAAATCGTGACTGTTTTTCTAAAGGCTAAAGAGGAAAAGTGAGTCCTGCAGTGCGATGTGGTTCGAGGAAAACTAGGCGATGTTAAAATTATAATTTAGTCTTATCTTAGCCTTCTTTTAAAATAAAAATTAAAATATAGTCTTTCAATTTCTATTAATTTTAGCATTAAGTTTTCAAAAATGATAATTTTCACTCAATTTTTCTTAAATTTTCATCTTAGATTCTAACTCTTTACAATTACATTTACAATTCAATCTTTTAACTTCTTTTCATCCTGGCCTAAGATCCAGAAAAATTATAAATTGATCTCTAATTATTCTTAAACTTGTTTTAAATTCTTATTTTTTACAATAATTATAATTTGGACTTTTCAGTTTCTTAGACTTGGACCTAAGTTCAAAAAAATTATAAATTAATCTCTCAGCTTTCCCTTTTCGTATAGCTCCCATGCCTGAAGAAAGAGCATCAACTTCAGAGAAGCTTGATTTTGTTTAAGCTTTTAATCCCAAAGGGAAGTAAGCATTTAATCAAACTCCAAGCAAATCCCAAAATAATATTTAAAAAAAAAAAGTTGGTTCTTGAGTTCTGGTGTCAGAAGGAATGTGTTCAGGAAGATAGAAAGACCAATGTCACAGTGTATGATCTTATAGAAAGGGAAAAGTCACAGAGACGAAGAAGGAAAGAACAAACAGAGAATACTCAGTAGATTTGTGTGATTCGGAAATGTTCTCTTACATTCACAGGCCGAGCGAAAAAAAAAAAAGATATCTACTAAATGAAAAAGGACTTTGCCATAAGCAAGTACAAGGTTATGGCAAAGAATACAAATAGAACAAAGAGAAATTTCAAAAACATAAAAAAAAGAGAACCTTGTGACTCAAAATCAATGATTCTTAGATTTTATAATGGATATATATGGCATTTAATGTGTATAATAATTTTATCAAAAAAAAATGTGTATAATAATGTTATGGAGGGTGTATGTGAAAGACACCAAAATACAGATAGACAACTAATACAAGCATTCAGTTAATATTATCAAATATTATATGTCATTATATGGTGCAACTTTAATTTAATACACAGGTTGTAAACCAAGCTCGAAACTTCTCAAACTAATTCAAAATTGACTGAATCTTAATTGAATCAAATCAGTTTATGCTAGAACTAATTTTATTTTATATTATTCACAATTTTCAATAAAAAATACCTAAATTTAAATTTAATTTTAATCTTATTACAATTAAATTTTGCAAATAAACAAACCCACATTATCTCAAATTAGAGGATCAATTTAATTAATTTAAAAATTAGAGGAACCTAATTACTATTAACCTTTATTTTAGTATACATACGCCTATAAGATGTAAAATTTATAAAATTTTTACGTGTCAAATAAAACTTAGCTTTTCATTTTAAAATTTAGGGAGGACGTGGAATATAGGTAAATGACTAAATTATTTTTACATGTCAAAGATTGATATTTTCTTTTTAACTAATTTGATTAATGATGAACCATTTAAATGCAGACTATATTCATGAACTAAATTGAAAAACTTAAGGACTTCAATGAAATTAAATTTTACCAGAAGGGACCTACATGAAATAGTAAAAAACTATGGACTTAAGAATAAACCTCAGGATTCTCGAATATTCCATTAAAGAAATAGTTTTTTTTTTTAATTCAGGTTTGGCTTCTTTCATGTCAACGCAGCATAAAACGCGTGGACCGAGGCAAATATTCATTGCAGCAAAAACAATTAGGATAAATTGCAAATAAGTCCATTTAGTTTGAGTATATATGCATCTAGGTCTTTTTTTGGTCTCCCTCTTTTTCTTTGAAAATAGACAAAATCTAATTACTCAATTTTTCTAATTAGAGCTTTAATCGGCCTACGATTTATATGTCCAAACCATCTAGGCTAACTTTCTCTAAGGCCTTGTTTGGTTCGAGGCAAGTTTTTTGCCCAACACAAATTTTAATTATAAAAAATAACTTTATTTCACATCCAATACAAATACGAATATTAGAATTGAAAGTATTTTACACATTTTTTTCTATTAAATTTAAAAAATAAAATAGTTTTTTTTCATGTAAAAAAAAAGCTCGAATCAAACGAGACCTAAGTTTATCCTCAATTGGTGCACACCAACTTTCCCGCGAATATACTTATTTCTTATTCCATTCTTTAGTATATACTCACACATTCACATTAGCATCCTCATTTCTGCAGTACTTAATTTATTTATGTATTTCCTCTTCGCGGGTCAACATTCAGCACTATATATCGTCAATAATTAATTAAATCATCAATCCTTAATATCTCATAGCATTTGAAATCAATTTTATAAGTCCAATTCTTCTAAATATAATAACTAATATCACTGCCAAAGTAACTCAATTGCTTGAACTTCTAATAATAAAATATATATTTCTAGGCTAATTAATAAGAGCACTATATAAATATGATAAATAATCAAATAATCTAATAATCTCTAAATTCATATTTAATACCAATCATTTAACTTAAGAAATCTCCATTTAATTTACATGTGATAATAAATTCTTTCAAAACAGATTTTTATGTCAAGTTCCTCCAATGAAATCTTATCCAACATGAACTTTTTAAAAGAAGATTTTTATATAAAAGTTGTAGTATAATGTGTCCTCTATCTTTATATAAAATTTCATATTAATCCGAATTAATTTGGTACACCAAATCTCTTATGAACTAAATTCGGTCAGAAAAATCTGAATTTCTGTCAGAATTTACTAATGACACAAAAATCATACTTTGTATTCAGAATTAATCAAACGTTCCTTCATAAAAGTTGTAGATAACTTCAAGATCTAACTCATCACCAAATTTGATCAAAATCTGAGATCATTTGATACCCCAAACTGATGATACAAGACTCAGATCTAAAATAAAAAAATTCCAGCAATATACAATCGTGCGTATATCTAAATAAATTTCTCTAATAAGATATTTTAAGTCATAAATGAAATTTACAGCCATAAACATGAAGAAAATATCAGCATTGCAATAAAATAAAATTTTACAAATAATTAAATATTAAATTTATTCAATTTTTATCAAATTATGTGAATTTTTATCTTTGATTAATTTAAGCCCTAACAGTTAGAGAAATCTCCTACAGTTTATCAAAATACTCAATTGGTTTTCAAATTTTAATTTATATGGGCTAAGTTAAAATAAAACCTACCTCGAATTCACCATGATCTTAGATTTTCTTGAGATCCGGAGAGAAAAGATCACTCCAAATTTCTAGATCCGGTCCAAGGCATACGAAAACGTGTAGATCAAGAAGAAGATGAAGAAGAATCGTCTATTTTGAGGGAGATCAGACTTCTCTCTCTCTCCAACGCGTCTCTTTCTCTCTCCAACTCGTCACTTTCTCGCTCCTCTCTCTAGACCGGCGGCAGTTACGGGAGGGGAAGAATTGAATCGGTATTTTTGGGCCAGAAACTCTATTTCTTTCCCTAAATAATAACCTGAGGGTATTTCTGTAATATTTCTTAACCTTAATTTAATGAGGTAGTTATGGATATTTAATGGGTAATTAAATTCATTGGATTTAAACTTTAAATAATCTGATTTAATTAAATTAAATATTAATTTCAGCCATTTTGAATTTTTAAATCACAAAATAAATATTTAATATTTCATATATTTAATTTTAAATGATTAATTTCTCATGAATAATATTAATTCCTCATAATAAATTTAATTAATCAAAATTCTAAATTTAAATTTACCGGGATGTTACATTATCCATCTCACTTGAATCCTATTAATAACATCATTATCTATTTCACTATCATTTTGACCGTTTGATCCAAAGTATTAAAATGCTCACTCTTCTTGATAATTTAATTACCAATTATCACATCACTAATGTAAGTGCTTCTTTCTTGACTAAATATGTATTCTATATATTCAATTTTTGTTAGATTTTAAAGTATTCTTCAAAGCTCGAATTTTGCTTTAACATCTTCTTTAGTTTTATTAATAAAGACAATATCATCTGCCAAGAGCATACACTAACACACATTATTTTAAACATGTCTAGTCAGAACTTTCATAATCAAAGCAAAAAGATATGAACTTAAAGTTGAGCTTTAGGGGGCGTTTGGTTCAATGTTATCTTGATGTCATGTTATATTATCTAGAGAAGACAATTGTTTGGTTTATTGACATCTACAAATAATCTTCTATTAGATTATAAAATTATTAGTTAAAAGATGACATCTAAATGTCGTGACATTTAGATTACATAACATAACATCAAGATAACAACGAACCAAACGCCCCCTTAATACAATCCGATTGTAATCAAAGTATTCCTCCAAAACTCAAGTCCGAACACATGTAATAGCTTATTTATACATGTCTTCAATAGCTTGAATATAAGTAGTGTAAATCACTTTTTTTTCTAAAACTCTCCAAAGTATTTCTCTTAAAATTTTATCATAGGCTTTTTCTAAATTAACAAAAACTAAGTATAAGTTTTTCTTTCTCTTTAAACTTCTCTATTAATTTTCTCAATAAATGAATAACTTCAATAGTAGATCTACTTGACATAAAACCAAATTAATTCTGTAATACTTTAGTATCATAGTGTGACCTATATTCAATCACTCTCTCTCAGAGTTTAAAATATAACTCATTAATTTAATTTTTCTATAATTGACATAATTCTATACATCGCTTTTATTTTTATAAATAGTTATCAATATACTCTTTCTTTATTTATTCAGTATTCTTTTAGTCTATAAAATCATATTAAATAATCTAGTATGCCAAAAAATTCCATCATCTCCCAAATACTTCTAAACATCTATTGGAATATCATTCGGTCCTACTGTTTTGTTATACTTCATCTTTTTTAAACCTTTCTAGACTTTAACTTTATTAATACGTTGAACGTAAAAGTAATTTTTGCTTCTTCTTTAAAGCTTTATTAATTCCTTTTCTAATACTTTATATCAGAATTTAAAACTATAAATCGATATTGGGTAATCAAATATTCACTTGGAATGACTTTACAATTTTTATAATTCAAATGTTTTTATTTTCTTATAAGAAAATAATCAATTTAAGTTCTTTTAAGTGATAATATGATCATCTCTCTTATTGAATAAAATATTAATAATTACAAGATCATATGCTGAGAAAAACTTTAAAATAATTTTACTCTCCTCATTTATCTCTCCAAAATTATATCCACCATGGATGCTATTGAATTCTTCAGCAACACTTTCAACATATCCATTTAAATGTTATTCGATAAAGAATTTTTCATTTTGAGATATCTCTTGTATTAACTCTTTCAAATCATTCTAAATTTTTTTATTTATGCTCGTATTCAAACTTACTTGAGGGGCATACACACTTATAATATTAATAATCATTTCATTGATTATTATTGTAAACTCATAATTCTATCACTATTTCTCTTAACCTTCACGACGTGATATTTTAAGCTCTCATCTAGAATTATACCCACTCTATTCTTATTTTTATTCTTATCAGAGTATCAAAGTTTAAAATTTAAACTATCAATTTTTCTTAGTTTTCTCTCCAACTCATTTTATATACTGCAACCACAAAATATTAATCTTTCTATATATCTGTCAATTCCATTAGCTTGTTTGTCAGGATGCCTATATTCTAAGTTCCTAATTTACTTAAGTTTTAGTATGTTGGACTACCTTCTTTATTTGTATCCATCCATGATGTGGGGACCCTTACTTATTACTACACTCGAGTCCTTGTCCATTTCTCACTGTATTCAGGCAATACAGCGCATTACTTTCAGAAAATTTCCGAGTTTTAGCACAATTTTTTAAAGAATTTATGTCATTATTGATTTGACAAGTTTTACGCTAGCTGTCGATTGCATAACACAATCCTATGAGACTTAGGACTCGACAACAACGCGTTGTGATCGCAATTATATGAACATCTTTTTAAACCTATTTCATATCATTTTCTTTTTTTTCGGAGAGTGATATTCTTTTTGCTGAGAAAAACTATCTATGAGTTCTAAAAATATAATAATTACACGTTATACACTCCTAAATTAGATTTAGGTCTCGTTTGATTCAAGCCTTTTTTTTGGCCCAATACAACTTTAACTATAAAAATCAACTTTTTTCACTTCCAATACAAATACAAATATTATAATTAATTTTATTTCACATCTTACACATTTTTAATACTAAAATATTTTTTTCATATTAGACCTAGAAATTTTTTTTTTCTTGTTAAAAAAAAACTCGAACCAAAGTTCTCCTGAAATTGAGGATTAATCTGTAATTTATATATATATATATATATATATATATATATATATATATATGTTTTGTTTCTCAATTTATTATATATTTTGTAATGAATGCAATGTGTCATCATTTTTGTTTTTTGACGATTTTTACGTAGAAGTCCATTCAAATAATTAGCGATCCGACGTCACTCCAGAAAAAAAAAAAAAAAAAAACAGCGTGAGGACACGAGAAGGGTCTGTTACACTGCAAGAACACGATAACAGTAACTCGTCTTAACCGAGTCCGGAATCCTTCTGGAATCTCATCCAGTGCTTGCCAGTTGCCGCTGACTCAGCAGCCAATGACGTCATTAAGCAATCTTTTAACTTAAACACAATTAATTAATAAAATAATTAATTATATATCACACCATTTAATTTTATTTATATTTTACCTATTTATTCTTAATTAATTACGCTATGCACACTCAAAATATTACAAAATCTTACATACACACACTTGAGTTAAAACTTAATCTGTATTTTAGAAAACTATGTGAATTAAATCAGAAAGTCAACTATAAAGATCACTTTATTTACTTATATAACTTAAATTTTTTTTTTAGAAAATAATTTATTTCTATTCCCCTTCATCTTGAAATCTGCCGGTAATTCTAATTCACCGCAGCGATCACTCGCCACCCTCTTCAATTTGAATTATCCCAATATTAGTGTCTTCTAAAATTAGGAACCTCACCTTGATTAACATGTATCAATCACAAAAAATTACTCACTTGATCATTAAAGATGAATATTCATGTCTCTTATCTTAAAAAAAAATAGAATTTTTACATACAAGACATTAAATTTATACAAAATTACGCATTTCACCATCAATTCTTAAATATTACCACTATCACACCATATTCATTTAAATTTTACGCATTTCACATATTTCACATATTTTATATACTTTATAATATTATATGTAAATTAAAATGCATAAATTCATTAATATTTAAATTCTAATATATATTTTTATTTTTTACTGTAAACACATCAAATTTCTTACTTCAATTAAAATTTATACTCATGTGGATTTAAATTCGACACCCTAATTGGAAATTTTAAATAGGATAAATAAATTAAAATACATAAATTCATAAATATTTAAATTATTATTTATATAAATTAATTTATTTATAGTATTTAACTAATATATTAATAATATAGTTAAGATAAAGGCCAATTTAGAAATGTGAGTTCACCATCAAAGAATATAATGTGAAATATGTGAAATGCGTAAAATTTAAATGAATATCGTGTGATAGTGATAATATTTACAAATTGATGGTGAAATGTGTAATTTCGTGTAAATTTCATGTACTGTATGTAAAAACCCCAAAAAAATTTATATACTTTAAATATAAATTTTAGAGGATAATTGATGTAAATGTCATTCATTGTTAGGATGACAAACGTGAGTGATAAGGCCGCATTCAGGGTGATATAAAAATGGAGTATTTACATATATACCTTTTAATTCATCTTGAATTATATATTAAATCTCTTATTTTTAAATTTTACAATTTCACCTTCTAAATCATCCAAAAATAATATATTTAAACATTTTTTAAGATTTTTTAAAAAAATATTTTTACTGATTATAATTATTTGGATGCTTATTACTAATAATACGTATATACAAAATATTATAAATATATTTACAAATATACGTATTCTACTCGTTTTTGTTATTAGAAAATTTGAGGAGTGAAGTTGTAAAATTAAAAAATAATTTATGAATTAAAGGGTATATATGTAAATCTGTCTATATAAATATATAAATAATAATTATTATTATTTGGAACCATAATTATTTCCTTATTTTAATAGTAGAGCACATGCGAGCAGCCTACCACTTAGAAAAGCCAACGCGAGGTTCCGTTGCACCGCAGGAACGGGTATCTCGAACCTAACCGATGCCGGAATCCTCGAGAATCTCGTCCCCACTGATTCCCCAGCTGGCCGGCTATCCGTCGGTATCGACGCCAGAATCCGTGAGAATCTCGTTCGCTTGATTCCCCACGCACTTGGCTGTCATTCTTCGATCCTTAGCGGGAAATATCCCGACTCTCGATAGCGAATTAGGAGGGAGGGAGGAAGACGACGACGACGACGACGACGATGACGAGCGGCGCGGGGAGTAGAATGGAAGTTTTCAGCGGGAGGATTCTTTTTCTGCTGGTTCTCCTGGTGTCTTTCTTCGCCTTCTACACCATGGATTCCATCAAGGTGGAGCTCCAGATTCCGCACTTTGTTTTTCTCTGCTTCTAATATAACTTTCTTTGATTTTTCCGATTTTTTTCTCTTTTTTTTTTCCATGGCAGCCAAGGGGAGATTGCAGCCTTCTGCCCCACGACGAGTTCTGGATACGCAGTAATCGTATTGTCACGCCTCAAGGAGTCATCTCTGGCATAGGTTGGTCGAAATTTGGAAGCAATCGGTTTACTGCAACCACAAAGATTGTTCATGTTGAATCGAATAGAAAATGTGTGTTTGATTGAAGAGAGGTGTCGGATCTGATTACGAAGAAGATTAGGTTCGTGGTAACGAGGCGCCTTGATGAAGGAAGAGAGAGCTGGGCAAAGATCACGTTAAAACTGGATATATAGTAAAGAGAGAAAGGATACAGAGAGATTTTCTTATATTCATGGGCTGAGATATTACACTAAGACCAAAAAGAAATTCACTAGAGATGATTATAACGAGAAACTCTTCTACGAGTGAAAGGAGGCTGAGACTTCGGTTATGGTGGTGTTAAGGCTGTGCTACTCATGGTCAAGAAGCTCTCTCCTTCCGATTGTGTCGAAGAGATGAATAGAGGAGGTTACAGTTTTGAAGAAAATTGAGAAAAATCTTAAAAAAAAAGGTCCTTAGTTTGTAGGGATGTTAGTCATTAGAGAAAACTAGAGCTATCGAGAGGGGTCAGTCATGACTTGGGCTACTAGTCACTGACACTTGCAAAAGTACGTTGTGTTCACTGAGGGATCATGGGCATAATTTGTAGAATTTGTGGTGCTCACTTGACAAGGAGGGCTGGTAAGGGTTAGTAGACTTAGACAATAAAAGCTTAAAATTATAAATCATCAATAAACCTTCCATAAGTCTAGGAGAATAGGACCCTATAAAATTTTGAGGAGAAAAAGGATTGATCCCAGCGCCTGGTATCAAGGGGTGTACTCTAATCATGCTCAATGTGGTTGGAAAAGAGAGGTCAAACTCGTCTAAATGGAATTTTTGGATCGTGGCTCGACTCAACCTAGCAGAGAATGTTTGATTTAGCATGATTCCATCCAGTTCACCTCAATGCTACACAAATGGTTGAGTTCACATTTGCTGACTTGAGATCTCCACTGTTGATTAGAAGAAGGAATCCTTGGTTGTACTCTCTTGCTCTTCTCCTCTCCCATATACTAACACACTTTTATCTAATTGTACTATCTTTCTATATTATAATAAATTTAAACCATTGGCATCATGATTTTGCCCGAACACTCGAGTTTTCACGTAAAAATTGCTACCTCGATTTCATTTCCTTGATTGTGATGTGCAAAACCGGCGATGCAGTCGAGATAAAAGGAGGGAGAATCGCGTCGGTGGCCAGCATTAATCGCAAGGGAGGAGTAGCTCCTGCTGGCAAACATGTGGCCGATTATGGAGATGCTGTTGTCATGCCTGGATTAATTGATGTGTAGGTCCTTTAACTAAAACCTCTTTTTGTGTTTTTATGAGTTCATGTTTCTTTACTGGTTTTCAATTGACTGCATCATCTTTCCTTAGATTTAGCACAGATTGGCAAAGTGTCGTGAATTGTGATTCTGTAGATTGACTTTCTAGAGTTTCAAGGATTTTTTTTTTTTTTTTTTTGGGGGGGAGCTTATGCATCATGGTACATGTAGAAATTTTCTATTAAATCTCAACCTTACAAGTAACATATTGATATTTTAAACAAGTCCCATTTGATAAGATATCTTCAGCCAAAAAAAAATAAGTCAATGTCCTTCGATGAGAAGATTAATATTAAACTCGTAGTCTATTTGACTATTAGTCTTTCTTAGACACCATAATATTTTAACGATTCAAATCTAAGACCCCCTGGTACCTAGACAAGCTCATTCTTCACTGGACTAGGAGAAAACCACTTGATCTCCCAAATATTAATAGTAGGTTCTTCAAACACATAACAATAGACAGTGAGAATAATATAGTGAATCTTCAAGCCACCCTCTCTTGGCACTACAGGTTTTTCTTTTTCTAATTTTCTATGTAAAAACTTCTTTACTACGTCCGTCTTCCTTCGGACTTACTACTCATTTGCTCGAAATCTCCTCCATCGACCTGCTGTCGACAAGATTAACTACAAGATGAGCTGCTCACACTTGTACCTAATTGCTTCTAATATTTTGAATGAATGAATTTGGAATAACCCAAGGGACTGACTTTTGTAGTTACAGTAGTAGCCATGCACCACATCTTGGTGATTAAAGTGATTTAATGCATAAATGTTTAATATATTTCTCGTTATATCTTTAACTCTGTTTGATCTGTGATGGTGAAATGTGCTACTCAAATCATTTAAATGACACAGAATATCTTTCATTCGCCTTCGAGTTTTGATATAAATGGGCGAATATCTTTTATCCTTGCAATACTATGAATCAGAATATCTACGTGTAATTTCTGTGGCCTTGCCTGTGTTTCCAGCCATGCACACCTTGATGAGCCTGGAAGGTCTGAGTGGGAAGGATTTTCCTCAGGGACGAAAGCAGCAGCTGCAGGTATTACTAAGAAATTTCACTGATTCTTATTTCCTGCTACAATGTTCCAATAAACACTGATGAATGGCCTGTGAATGATTAAAAAAAGCATGGTATTTTGAGAGACAATTTATATTTTTAATGCAAATCTTGGTGAATATATTGCTATTGAAAATCTAATTGAATAGAAATTGCATTAAAAATATAGGCAAGGCTTTGGCTCTCGAGGAAGAACTGTAAACACGAAGATGACTAGAAAACACAAACACGACCCGATGATAAGATTCAACTCGACTCGACCTAATAACTTGAAACTCATTGGTCAGTCAAGTTTCCCTTGTCCACGTTGCTCACTAAGACAACCACAACAACCTCCAAGACATCTATTGGATGAATTAATATTGCGTACGCATCATAAAAAATGCACGACACGCGTAGGAGAAGTGGTTAGATGCAACCAAATAGGCGGGAATAATAAAGTATAAAATACAAGTGGTCACATATTAATACATTTTAAGAGCATGACATTGACACGTGGATCCGACAATTACTTCTCATAAAATAAAAAGTGGTGATATATAGTGATGTGATGCAACAAAAAGAAAGATGATGATTCTCATTTCACACTTCTCTTTATAGACATGGTAAGTAGCTAAGTTTTACTCATTGAACTCCTCCACAACTCTCTCTCTCCCTTTTCTCTCTAATGTGATAGTTACAGTTAATTCCACATGCCGGCAATTGATATGAAATCCATATTTATCGTTATATGAGAATCCACATTTATCCTCAAATACGTCATAACAACCTAAGAATTTTTCACAAAATCAACCTAACAAATTAAATTCAAATGACTCGAATGACCTGTAATATCAAAGTCAGGGTTGCGTCACGTGTCTTAAGATTTGTGCTTTGGCAACATGCTAATTATATATTGCTAATTGTATCTTTAAGCTCACCAGGATATTTTGTTACAATTTCGAGTTTACATGAGCAATTAAATAATTACAAATATATTAAACATGAATTTACAAAGGAACTATGGACAAAGAACAATTACCAGAGGCTCAAAAATATTCCTTTCTTGTTCATTTTATTCAGGTAGCATTTGGTTCAATTTTACTTTGATGTTATGTCATGTTATCTTGAAAAAATAATTATTTGATTTAATAATTATTTTATATTCTATTCACTTATAAAATGATCACTCAAAAATGATATTCATATATCAAAACATTTAAATAACATAATATAATATCAAAATAATATTGAATAAATGCCCCCTTAAATGAATCAGTTGTGAAACATTTGCAAAAAAGCCACTAAAGTAAAAGAACATACCTTCGGGTAACTTCAGCGAACAAAACTAAATACTACAGAAATTGACAAATAAGTCTTATATTATAAAATAATTATTTTTAATAATTATTTGTAGAAAGACTCTTTAGATAGTAAGACATTACTCCCAGTCCTTAACCGTCAAATAACAGAAATAATAATCCTAAGCAGTTCCCAAGATTAAAAGAGAATTATTTGTCCTATTAATGAACTACTAAGTATTTGCAAAAAATGAAAAACAGAACATTTGCCGAAAGGCCTTGGGGTAACAAGGATATTACTCCAAGGTCATTGAACCAGAAACTTGCTTTGGATATCTTTACATGCAATAGTAAAAGTAATATCAATTCTAGGTCCAATATGTAAATAAAACTATCATTTTTAGGTCTACACATAAGCAAAAGAGAATCTTGACCTGGATGTAAAACAAGAATAACGATCGAGAACTGGGAAGTTTTGAAAGTTATACTGTTCAAAGAAATTCATATAACTTCATGAAAAAAATATTAAAAATGCTCAATTTGGAGAAGAGGCTCCATATAACTGTCTCTAGTAAACATTAACCTAAATTATCATTTAGATTTCTAAAGGTTCCAGAATTGAGTAAAAAGATAAAATACTCCTAAGGCCTCAATTTATACACAGAATTATACAAATAAATTGTACGAATCATCCCCAATCCATAGTGATTTGAAGATGAATCTTATCTCCTTTGGTAAACAACAAAATTTCTAAAATACTCGTCCAAGATAAACTTTTCAGAATCCCAATGCATAACTGTTAATACCTAGTTCATGAGCTTTGAGCCTGAATTCATGTCATTAGTCACTCGCATGACCAAATATTGCTGACTGGTCAAGCATTACCAACTGACCTTAAAGCTTAAACTTGTAGGTTATACACTATGAATAATTTTATATCCTAACACGCTCCTCATGCACAATCTTATTTACTTAGCAATTTGGAGTTCAACATAAGTACCTATTTTTTTAACCTTATTCTATAGATAATTAGGAGTTAATAAGTTCGAACTTGAGACTTTTAACTCTAATACCACGTCAAGTCTCTTATTACAATTGAACTTTAAGCTTAAACTTATAGGTTATGGCCCAACAAAAATTTTATATTCTAACACTTAGGTTTGGAAGTGTGTGGTGACTAAAATGATCATTTCAAATCAAGCAACTATATCAATAAGTATGCTATGAACATTTTTCAATTGCTTTATTTGAAATAATGACTTTAATGACCACACACTTCCATATTTGGTAGGCATAATCGAGCTATTGCAACCTTGCAAAGCCAAATTACTTGAGTGAATCAACTAAATACATTTTTTTCAATCAAATAAAGCTGAATCCAAAAGCAAGTTTCAAGCTATTTTAAAGCTATGAAATTGAAATAATCTACAATATAGATTCAAGTGAAGTTGCTTCACTTACACAAAGCCATTTTAAGTTCTAAATCAGATTCCATTTATTTTAAACTCAAATTTACTATCAAACAGACCCATAATCTCTCAGATAAGTGATCTAACAAATTTTGTAGCATTTTCCTTTCTTTTTTGCTTAATTTGTTACAAAACAAAACATCATAACTAGTGTCTTTGAATATTAGATCTCTTTGGGCAAACTTTTTTATTATAATTTTATTTTTCATTGAAAATCACAATCTTCAAATGAGCGAGAAAAAATGTGTTTGTGCGGCTTAAAACCTGAGACTTTGATAATCAAGCAAGCTCCTTCTTCGCAAGGCTGAAAGATGTGCCGCAAAACATCGTAACTAGCTCTCGGGTTTAGTCCCATATAGAAATGTATTTTCTTTTCCACAAACTAGCAATTTACATCAGACTTCGTAACGCTTGTACTTGACATGGGTTGTGTCTATGGTCTTAAATTTCCAAATGATATGTCTCAGGAGATGCCTGAAGTTTACGAAGTTGGTAACATTGAAATCCCACCAACATGATAATATACAACATTTGTTAACGATAGAACTAAACAACACCGAGTTTCTCAAAGAAGCCATCACCAAGTTTTGAGCCATATCCACCCTAATTTGTAGGAATGCCTTTTAGTTAATGGAATTCATAGCTCCTAATAAGGCATTCTCCAGCCACAACCCAAAAGGCTTAAATGGATTGGTTCCATTTTGAGGAACCCTGAATGATGGAAACTGGTATTGTTGTAAGGTTCTACCATTGCCCCACACCAATGTGTTACAACAAAATAACAAGTCATTTACTTTATCATGTTATTTACTCAGTGACTTGGAAATAAATAGCCTTAAAAAAATAGGTACATATCGACTGAGGCTGGTGTCTATTGGAAATCTTGATACTCCGAAAGAACTAGAGCCATAAAGGCAATCACATTGGCCTTGTGAAACTACTATCGATTTTAGCAAATTAGTTTTGTGATTCCAACTACAATCAATTCCTGAGCCAACATTAGTACGGAAATACAAGGTTTTTCAAAACTATCTTATGATACATTTACGATAATCAAATCATTTCAATGAAGTCAAGCCCTATAGAAATTTTACAGAAAGAACTAGGAGAAACAACTATTTCATGTCATTCCAACATATGTTTTATCTCTTTCCTTGTTGTTATCTGTACCAACATCAAGGAATTCACTGACTAGAAGAAATTAAACATGCTTAATATACTACAACAACAACAACAAACCTTAATCCCACTAGGTGCGGTCGGCTATATGAATCCTTTATTTCCATTGCGCTCTATCAATTAACAAATCTTTATCTAGATCTAAGTGAGTAAGATCACTCCTCATAGTTTCTTGTCATGTCTTCTTTAGTCTTCATCTTCCTCTTAATGCATGGCAAAAATCCAATAACAAACATGCTCAATATACTATCAAAAATAATAATAATAACATTTCTCAATATCAAGATATATTTTTCTATAAGCATTGAGTAGCTATATTGATAGATAGCAATATGGCTTTAGCTTCCCATACCAAATAAATATCGTATTGTTAAGTGTGCTTTGTATAACTTTTATTTGCTATATATTTACTAATTTAGCATCGAAATAGTCACATTTCTTATTTCTTAATTTCACTACTCAAAATACATGCTCTTATTTTATTAATATGGTTGTAACACTTAGATATTATACTAACATGTATATCATTCGCTGGCTTTTAGGTGGCATCACAACACTAATAGACATGCCTCTCAACAGCTTTCCCTCTACTGTTTCTGAGGAAACACTTAGATTGAAGGTCTCCTTAAAAATTGCAACATTTCACATTCGTTTTCCTTTATCTTATGTATGACTTGTAACAGTTCTTTTATTTCATTATAGGTCGAAGCAGCCGAGGAGAAAATATACGTTGACGTAGGTAAGCCACTTTAGTGATTATTGTTTAAGTGAAATCTATGGTTTTGTTATTTTGTTGTATCTTGTGCTAATCATGTCTACTGAAAGTCAATGGGGAAAATTTAGAGAAAAATGCTGGGTATTCAACGTGAAAGCACCCAGAAATTAACTATTTTTTCTTTTCCTTCTAGAAGCATTGAACCTTAATCATTGACTTACATCCAAAAAAAGAAAGCTTGAATTTTTGTCAACATTTAAACTTCCTTAAACATTATTTTCTGATTTGCAGGTTTTTGGGGGGGTCTTGTGCCAGAAAATGCCTTCAATAGAAGTGCATTGGAGAATCTTCTGAATTCAGGTGCACTTGGTCTTAAGGTATTTGCAAAGAACTGAATGTTTAGATGTCGTGATGTGTGCAGACACATGCTTGATCTCCACTTGTTCATGAATAGTACATATTAATGTTTCAATTGTGATGTTTAAACCTTCTGTAACTAGCAGTTGGATCATAACCGTTCTTGTGCATAGGAAGAATTCTTAATTCAAGTTCACATTATTTTAGAGAGTCCTATTTGCTCTTTCTTTTGTCTTAAGCGATAGTTATGATATCATTCAAGACTAACAAAAAGGTGCCCTATTATTTTAGCAATAATATTTATTTAGTATTTCAGTGAATGAAGGATCTTTTTAATCGTTGCAATTTAATTCTTTTTTGTGTGCTTCAATTGATGCCTATCACTGAACGTGAATGGGATGGCAACTCCACCTTGATGCATACCAGTGAACCAACGTTTTTTCATGGTTCACTCTTGGAACATAATTACAGTGATGCATATAAATTATTTTAAATGCTTTACATAATTAGAATATTATTTCTGATATCATGCTTTTTGTGTGGTCACTGACTTGGATTCTCCTTGTCATGGAGTCTTTCATGTGCCCTTCAGGGATAAACGACTTTCCTATGACCAATTCAACCCATATCAAGGTGTGTTCCAAGCTATTTCCTCTTTTCTTCAATTTGATTTAAGGTATGACTGCCATATGTTTCATTTCCCAAAGGCTTAATCAATAGTGTCTGGACATGATATCTAGCATAGTATATTCATTAATCCATACGGACAATTTGTGCAAATATTCTGTTCTTCGGGGGCTCCACATCCCATAAGTTTGGCTAATAGTTTAATTTCCTATCCTGACTTCTATTCTTAGCACTGAAAGTTATTCATATTGTGATTTTCAATAACTTTGGAACTTAATCTGTACTAAGCACTCATTCTTGTATCCCATTATTCCTACTTTTCTGTCCTCGAGTCTTTGTAACCATGTTGGGCCTGTCATTGGCGTACATACAGTGAAACAGATACAAGAATGAGTGCTTTTTTTGCCTGAGTTGGAGGGAGTCCATTTTTTTTGCCTAAGTACATTGCCATGGGCATTTTGATTTTTATTATTAAGGTTTTGAACTTACTGTTTGACATTATGACCAATCGTTAATTTCTACTTCTTGCTTTTCTATTTTTCCTTTGGGGTTCACGAACACCTATGAAATATTTTTGATATAAACTTCTTGCATGCACTCATTTTATGTTCTTATGAAGCTAATTTACACGACTCATATCATAGAATACCGACTTCATTTCTATTGGTCATTTGTTATATGAAGAACATAATGAAAATAATTCTTAGATGCAGTTAATTCTCCTCTTCATAACCTGGCAGCCGGTTTAGGGTAAAATTAGTTAATCATTCCCATGTAACTGATGAAATGAAACACCTTATTATGTGATACAATGATCGTCATGGACACTAATGGTTATTCTGAAAGGAAGCTCTGGTTAGAGATTCTCTGTGCCGAAGGAGGTAACACCACGCATCCTTGTCAATAGAAGTTCTAAGAGAAGCAATGGGAGTAGAAAAAATAGTTCGACAAAGTTTCCTTTTAAAGCTCTATTCTTGCTTGTGTTCATTCAAGCTCTACCCTATGTAGAGGGAGAGGAAGTCAACAGAGAATAGGGTTGGTTTGTTCCTATGCTATTGTTTGTTCTTACTCCCCATACACTCATTTATCCCTGTACAATAAAGAACAAGTAATCCCTTCATTAATGTCTTCGATTAAAATAATAATGGCGAGGAGTAAGTGCACTCACTAGCAACCAATTTGGTTTTATAAGCCCAACGGTTCTTTGCGAAAGTATCACTTCTTTGTCATATACCGAGTCCCAAAGGATACAAAGTCTTGGCATCAGAGCCTTGGAGAAACAATCCTTGAAATAGGTTCCTTCGAGAAGACCCTTGGGAGGGATCCTCAAGGATGGTCTTCACAAGTCATCATGGAAGTTCGTCCAGGTTAGTCTACTCCCTCAAATCGAGATGGATTTCGATGTCGACGTTTGGTGCTCTCAGCCTGAGTTGATGTCAATGTTAAGGCTTGGCCATCTTTATTCAAGCAGATGTCAATATCAAGTTTGGGTTTTTTTGACTCAAGTATATGTAGAGGCTTCTTCCCAAGTTGGTGTTGAGCCTTGATATCTTGATCCCTTCACACCATGAGTTCAACAACTATCTCAAAGCTTCGAGAAAGGGTCTTTGTAGAGTTGGAGAGAGGAACAATGAGCCCTGAGTTGGTGGGAGGATCTACAAGGCTTGGGGCCCAAATATTTCGTGGTGTGGCCTTTTGTGAAGTACCATGATTCCAATCTCCTATCATATAAAGTGTATAATAAGATTTGGAATAGCAACCTAACATGTTAATTTTCTTTTTGATCATGAACTAAATATCTGTTTTGACAAAAACTAATATTTTGCATCATATGTGCAATTCTTGTTGCAGGAAGGATTGTATACTTTAGCTAGATATAAAAGACCTCTACTAGTCCATGCTGAATTAGTCCCTAACTCTAAAAGTAACTTCGAAACTCGTAATGGTGCTTCAGATCCTAGGTCTTATTCAACTTATCTTGAGACAAGACCGGCATCATGGTAAGCTGTAATTTACATTCTATAAAACATGCTTTAGATCACTTACTAAATTTTCCTTTTGAAAAGAAAGTTTATTTATGTAGCATTGATTTTCTCTAAGTTATGATAAATACAATAAAAAGTCACATCTCAAAATGGCAAAATTTTCTTGTTCACAACTTCTCCTTGCTTTTCAGTTTTTTATTGGGTAAAAAGCATTTTGGTCCCTATGTTTTTCAGGTGTCTACAGTTTGGTCCCTCCATCTGTTTGAATTCACCATTTCATTCCCTATGCCCTATAGCATGACAAAACAAGCAATCTAGTTATTTAAGCTTACAGCGCTGATTCTATCCCAAAAAAAAAGCTTAAAGCGTTGAAAATGGAGTGATGAAAGACTAAACTACCCTTTTGTTTTCAATGAGGGAACTATGATCCATATGTCTTTAGGGTATCTATGTAATTTGGTCTCATCTAAATTCATAAGTTTGACAAAACTTAGCAATTTAATCCATCTATGATTTCACTTAGGGTTTCACTTTGATGAAGGTGAAATGTATTTAAGAAAATTTTCACTTCTCTTGCTTGGGTTCTTTTTGTTGAGCTGTTAGTTCAATATTTTATTTTCTACACACTCTTAAATAGATCAAAAACGTAAGGTTATGTCAAAGAATAAGCACTAAAGTGATGAATTGATGGACCAAAGTAGTGATTTTCTCAAAACATAGAGACCAAAATGTTTTGTTTCTCTCATAAAGAGCAGCTCTTTACTTCAACTAACTAATGGAATGCCACACAAAACCACTAAATGGATAAAATGGCCAAGTTTTTTTTTCAAAACATAAAGACCAAAATGGTGAATTTAGAAAACACTACAATCATCCTTAAAAACACAAAGAACAAAGAGCTTTTTACGCTTATATGAAAATATTAACCGTATAATTGTTTTCCAATTTTTAGTGGTTCTGCCCGTGCATGTTGAAAAGACTATGACTATAGGTGAAAACAGAAGAGACCTTTGTAGAGGTTTTTTTTTTTTTGATTGTTTTGTAGAGGTTGTGTGAGAAGTAAAGAAAATGGCAAACGGCCAGTTGGCCAACCAACACAGAAACTCATGAACTTTGAGTTTATTTCATTTTTGCTGTCTTTTTGGATGCTGTGAAAGTATTGAACAGTAGAAGCCTAGAATGTTGGCAATTAGCTACAATAAAATTTTCACCGAGCCAGATTCAACTTAAAATCTCCAACTATAACCTCATCTGTTACGATAACTCTGCAAGAATATCAGTTTTGCATTTCCCTGCTAATACCTTTTTAACTTACAGTTAACTAATAAGACTTGGATCTGGCAAGACTTCTCTACTACAGGTTCCATCTAGCTATAACTCATAATGACGTTAAGCAATCACTAAGAAAACAAATCCAACCTTCATGGATTAAACATCTTGTGCCAATTTTTCTTTTTTTTGAGGAATGAACTACCCTTAGATATCTTCACACTTATTTTACATGAAATACATTTCATATCAACTTCGAAGAATCACTTGTTACCTCCGATGATGGGCAGGGAAGAGGCAGCTATTAAAGAGTTGCAAACAGCAATGGTGGAGACAAAAGCTGGAGGACCTGCTGAAGGGGCTCGTGTTCATATTGTTCATTTGTCTGATGCAAGAATTTCCCTAGATCTCATCAAGGTGTCAGTTGTTATTTCATAAATGAATGCAAGTATTATCAAGCACATCTTTGTGCACATGACAATGCATCACAACACTATCATGGTGATTTTTATTATGCATGATTCATAAATGTAGTAATGATCTAAGTAACTGTGTACTTAAAGATGGTATCATATATTAGGCATTTGATACTCCATGCTTGAATGGTATGACGGTCATGCCTTTGTTCAGAAAACATCATTATAATAACATGAAATACAGAGATAAGGTATAACCAAAAAACAATAACACATACAACCCAAACTGAATCATCATAAGGAAACTTTCTGCAATATTCGGTGATCCAAATGTAAAAATATTTTTCGCTTTAGCTTCTGAGAATTGCGTGACTTAAATACTTCTAGGAGGTCACTCATCCTGGTACTACTCCAACCCAAGCGCGCTTAACTGCTAAGTTTTCCATTATTAGCCTCACAATTTTCCTCCAAAAAGTGTCTCTACCATTTGGGATCACGCTAATTATTTATACAGCTCAGAAACTTCTCTCCCTTTCCGATGTAGGAATATTCGTTCTTGTGCCCCGTCACTTAGAAGCCTCCCAGGAGCCACTCATTATTTAGTTGATTCTGATTCACTCATATGAATATCACCCCGGTGATCACTCCCCGCCCTTCGATCCTGGGTCGTCACAGTTTCATTCATCATGGATATCAATTATCATTAAAGCAATTCCCTTACCATCAAAAGTGTCTTCATAAGTTTATTTTCTGCCAAAACAAATCCCTAAGCATGCTCACAAGTCCTCAAACTATTATGGTATTCAAATTTCAATAATCAACTATTCATCCAACCAACTTAGTGACTATCTACCAAAACACTAGCTAATATAAACTTCTAAATATAAAAATATATACCTAATTTGGAAGATGTAAAAAGATGTCAAATCAACTTACTGCTTGATTTGAAACATCCATAAATTGATCACGTACACTTTTGACTTCTTTAATTGGAGACCTTAGTTTATATTTTTTTAAAAAGAAGCTAAGTTTTGTTTTTTTTGTGTATTTTATTATGCTTTGTGCATTAACAGTGAAAATTTTTATTATTAGGATGCCAAGAGCACTGGAAGTAGTGTCAGTGTTGAAACTTGTCCTCACTATTTGGCATTCTCGGCTGAGGAGATTAGAGAGGGGGATACCCGATTCAAATGTGCTCCCCCAATACGTGATGAAGGCAATAGGCAAAAGCTATGGGAGGCTCTTCTGGTGATGCCATTTTATATATGATTTACCCACATTTATCTTGGTGAATATATGTATAGCTGTTAATAAAAGTGCATGACAGGACGGGCACATTGACCTGTTGAGCTCTGATCATTCACCATCAATACCAGATCTCAAACTGTTTGAGGAAGGTGATTTTTTAAGGGCATGGGGTGGAATATCTTCCCTGCAGGTTTGTTAAGATTCTTACTTCAAGCTTCACAAACGAAATAGCTCACTACTTAACCTTTCAAACATGACAATTTATGTCGAAACACATTCGGTTCAATGTCATTATGATGTTAGTTCATGTTACTTGGAGGAACTGATTGTTTAGTTTGATGACATGCTTAGATAACATTATGAACAATTACAAATTTACCACTCTAAAATAACATCTATATGTCACCCACTTTGGCTGACATTTAGATATTATTGTAATTGTAATAGAGGGAGGTGAGGTTTGATTAATTTTCTATTGTCATCTTTTAATATAATATTATTGAATCAAACAAACAATAATTCAAAGATAACATAGATATGAGATAATAATAATATTGACATATTGATAACACAAACAACTATATAGCATTGAACCAAATACCCCCTTAGTTTAAAGTTTGTTGCTTCTCTTAATTTCTCAATCTATTGGTATTTCATAAGTATGATTCCTAGCTAAGGTTGTTGTCATCATAGAGTGAGTAGTTTCAAACAATGATATAGAAGCAATATCATTTCTAGAACATCAATTTTCATTCTTAACTTATATGCTTACTTCTGCAGAAAATTTTCTACAGTCATTCTGGTTCAATGTTACTTTTTTGATATCAAGCGTTTTCAGCTTATGATATGCCATATTGCTTACCTAATTAGTTAGTGCCATCGATTTGTTTACAGTTTGTTCTTCCTGCTACATGGTCTTCTGGAATGAAGCACGGAATTACATTGAATCAGTTGGTACAATGGTGGAGCGAAAGACCAGCTAAGCTTGCAGGCCTAGAGCATAAGGTAAGCCAGTAACTTCCTTAGTTTCGTGATTTAATTACAAGAAACTATCACAGAAGGCTGGTCTCTAGTACTAAAATGCAACTACAGTGACGGATCAGTCCGGTGACTGTATAATCTCACAGTTATAGGAAACAAATTAAGCAGAATAACTTTCAAGCAAGGATCGTTGCTGGGAGAAGCTGAAGTTCTGCTCATACCTTATCCGACGCTTGGCCGGCCACAGGAGCGGAAGTGGCCGACTTGGACGGCGATCACAACGGCGGCAGCATTCCTCCCACTGCCAGGAGCTGCACTTGGGTTCCAGAACCCTGCACATTCCACGCTAGACTAGACCATGCGAAGCTCGGCGAGAGAGAGAGAGAGCGAGAGCGAGAGAGAGAGAGAGAGAGAGAGAGAGAGAGAGGCTCAATTAGGGCTTGCGTTTCGGGCCTCTAGATGCCAGAACAAAAGTACACCAGATTTGGCACTACACCGTGCGACACGTGTTGTGACACTACACCATGCGACACGTGGTGTGACTGACACGGGTTTATTATGGAAAATTTATTTGGTTTGGCGGATCAGATCGCTCGGCTAACCAGCTAATAGGAAGATGCCATATCATCATTGAGCCTCACCTCACCTTCGGATGCGCTACTTCAGATATTATATAGCACTAATTTTTTACTATGTAGCACTGATTTTTTACTACATAGTACTGATTTTTTGCTACGTAAGACTACATAATATTGATGCTTTATTATTTGAAGCTACATAACACTAATTTCTTGCTATGTGGTACTGATTTTTCCTACTTAGCACTAATTTTTTGCTATATAAAACTACATAATATTAACGTCTTGTTATCTACATAATATTGCGTAGCTTTATGTAGTAAGAAGTCAGTATTATGTAGCAAGAAATTAGTGCTACGTAGTTTCAGACAACAAGACGTTAATATTATGTAGTCCTACGTAGTAAAAAATCAGTGCTACGTAGCAAAAGACAGTACTATATAACAAGAAATTAATGCTACGTAGCTTCAGATAACAAGACGTCACTATTATGTAATCCTACATAGCAAAAAATCAGTGCTACGTAGCAAAAATCAGTACTATGTAGTAAGAAAATAGTGCTACGTAGCTCCAAATAACAATACGTCAATATTATGTAGTCCTACGTAACAAGAAATTAGTGTTATATAATATCTGAAGCAGCCCGTCATGCCACGACTTAATTTTATTTGTGTGAGGACGGATTACGTGGCACACATTGTGCATACAAAAATTTCTCCACCTAACGCTGATGTGGTAGTCTCATGCCGACCAAAAGCTCTATTTAAGGGTATTAGTTCAGTCTATTTGAACGATTTAATTAACCAAATTAAAAATAAAAATTTAATTTATTTTTAAATTTCATAAAATCAAATCAACTAAATAAAATTATAAACCACAAATCAAACCAATCAAATAAATTTCAATTAGTTCAATTTTATTTAGCTAAAACTAAACAGTAAAAACATATCACAACCTCGCCGACTCACATCCCTCGCCGAGTTACCACTCCTGATAAAAAACCTAACTTCGTTGAAGACTTCAGCGATTTAGCTTTGGGAAAGGCAACGTATGATGCATTGACGAATTTATTTTGAAAGCATAGTTGTTAGATGTTAATGATTCAAATTAATATTAACTTATACGATTGAGATAATAAATAAATAAATTTAAATTTTTTGAGTTAATTGGTTGGTTTAATACCTTCTTCTCTAATCATAAAACCATATCAATAATAAAAGAAAAAAATAATTTTATTTTCATAATAGATATGCATCTTAATAATCTTAAAAGCATTTTTGTACCACTAACAATGAAAAGTAAATAGCATGAGGTTAGAACCACAATGACGTAGGGCTGTTACCGATTCGATTTCAAGTCGAGCTAATACCGACTCGAAATCGGATTGATTATATTTTGATCGATTCGAGCTCAATTGGGTTCGACTTCGAGCCAGCTCGAGTCGATTCCAATCAACTTCGAGCCAATTTCGATTCATTTTCGAGCTGGCTCGAAAATGAATCAAATCTCAAATTTTTTTGAGCAGATCTCAAGCTCGAAAATGAATCGAAATCTCAATTTTTTTAAGCCGATCTCAAGCCGGATAAGCTCGACTCAATCCTACTCGAGATCGGCTCGATTTATACTATATATATATATTATATTTAATACATATTATATACATTATATATATATATATATTATAATATAAAATGTATTTTAATTCGAGCCAATTTCGAGCTGAATCGAACCGAGCCTACCCGGCTCAAAAACGACTCGAAATTATTACTGAGTCGAACTTTTGGCTCATTATTTGACTCATTTTAATTGACTTGATTTCAATTCAATTTAAAATCATTTTAATAATATAGGCCTGTTTACCTGTTTACTTATAACGTGAAATAAAATTAGTTATTATATTCAGATATACGAGGAATATAATATAAATTAGTTATTATTTTAATATATACGTAATATGTGAAATAAATTAACTATGTGATGCGATATATCTGTTTAAAATTAAATCATATGAATTTTAACTTGTTAAACAAACAGGCTCTATAATCATGAACATTAAAGCTGTTAAAAAAAAATGAGAACTGTTATCAAAATTTTCTATTGATACTCTTCTTCGAATGGCTTGAATCAGGGGAGCCTTGTGATCGGAAATGATGCCGACTTGGTTGTTTGGGAGCCCGATGTAGAGTTTTACCTCGGCAAAGATGTCAATGTATATCACAAGCATCCGGTATATCGACTATCTTTTTTTACTCTTTTGTTTATACGGTTTTTAGATTTGATTTAAGTTAAAAAATTCAAATTTTGGATGCCTAGTCCTGTTTGGCTATTGGCTTAAACTCATATCTAATTTTAATCACAGCTAAAATCTTAATTTTTTTTTTTTTAAATTTAAAAATTATTTTATGTTTATTCTATGTAAATTTCAATATTAAACATTCACTCTATTTCATATTTAACACAATTCTCAATATATCAATCAACTTTATTTCATATTATATATATTTTTCTAATATAATCAAAAAATTCAATTAAATCAAATTTAAATTTTTTGAACTAACATTAAGCTTTTTTTAAAAAAAGTATTAGTGCGAAATCCTTGTCACGCATCATTGCCTATTTTGCCAAGCTTTCAGAACTCGGCCGAAACCGCCGTGTTTCGACAGTTTCAGTGGAAACAAATTCGAAAATGCTACTATCGAGTTTCAGCAGTATGCAGTTTCAGTGAAATTTTAGTCAAAATTATCGAAATTCAACCGAAATTACCAAGACTTATCACTCTATAAAAAATAATTATATTCAATAATTTTTATTAAAAAAAAATCGAAGCTATCAATATCGAAACTATCGAAACTATAAAAATCGATAATTTCATCTTGTAATCAAAATTGAAATCGAGTTTTGAAACCTTGCGAATCTTCTGTTCAGAATATTTCAGCTTACATGGGGAGGAGTCTGGCAGGAAAAGTGTTGGCAACATTTGTGAGGGGAAATCTTGTGTACAGCAATGAAAGCCATGCATCAACAGCCTGTGGTCAAACAATTCTAGCTAACTAGGCAGCAGTTATATTCTCTGTATGAAAACTTATTATTATTATTATTATTCAAATAATATTGATCGACTTTCATTAATATTATCGAGATGTTTTCAAGCGAGTTAGTCTTAATTTGAGATCAAAATTATATCATATTATATTATCGTTAAGTATTTTTAACCGTTAGAAAGACGGTAAATTTTTAAAATGTGATTCATAAATATTAGACGCGTAATCTAACTAGAAGCTGAAGTGGGACTCATACGTAAATATGATCCAAGAGTTATAATTTTGATATTTTTGACTGAATATCATCTCTAACTTTGATGAGCAATGAAAAATACTAAAATCCACATTATAAAAAATGAATATATATTTCTGTGAAGAAATAATAAAAGTTCAAAATAAAAATAAAAATAAGTATAGTTTAGAATAGCTAAAGAATCAGAAATATAACCGGATTCATAAGCAATATTAATGCTTAATTATCATAAAATACTCATACTTAGATCCTATTTAACGTGAGGATTAAAATCAAGACCAAAATGATATTATCTTAAAATAATAATAATAATAATAATAATAATAAATAATTTTTTAAAATTATTTTATACAAATTTTAATGTAAAAAAATATTTTTTTACTTCACATACTTAATAATTTTCAATAAAAATATCAATTTTATTTCACATCCTAAATTAAATACTCGATTTGAATAAATCTAGGATGCGAAATAAAATAGATATTTTTATTGAAAATTATTGAGTATGTGAAGTAAAATAATGTATTTTTTATATTAAAATTTGTGTAAAATGATTAAAAATATATATTTATTATTATTATTATTATTTTTTAAACTAGTATCATTTTGATTCTCACGTCAAACAGGGCTAGACTTAAATAACTAAAACATCAGAAATATTGATGAACTGATAAAATCTAACACAATCAGAACAAACAGGATTCATAAGCAATATTAATGCTTAATTAATTTAAATTTTAAAAATAAGGATAAATTACATCTAAGCTCTAAAATTGAAAATAGAATGTAAAATAGTTCTAATTTTAAAAATATTTCAAGACCGACTCCCATATACTATTTGTATTACCCCATTTGGTTTTAAATATTACAACCTTATTAAAATGAAAATAAATGACTATTTTTTCTGTAAAATTTTCATATAATCTAAGATAGTAAATAAGTTTATTTTAAATATTTTTTTCTAAAAAAATTCTTAAAGTAAAAGGATGAACTTGATTTTAACAGGAGTTTAAGAAAATAAAAAAATATTATTAAAATTATAAAGGTTATTTGAGAAAATTTTTTGCAAAAATTTAAATAATTATGTTTAATTAATATTAACAGTTTATACTAGTATAAATCACATTAACTGATAAAAATTAAATTAATTTTTATCCTCCCTTTCAACCTCAGAGCTAGATTCAATGGCCCTACATTATGTAAAGTTCTATATTAAGCAATCAATTAAAATATATTTTAAATAAAACTATTTTAATATTATAATATAAAATAAAATAATTTATTATTAAAAAATATATTAGATATCAAATAATTTTTTTTAAAAATATGTGTGAAATATGAAATAAAAATAATTAATTTTTAAGATTATAATTTATGTAGCATGTGAAACAAAATTGATTTTAATATATATTTATATATATAATATGAAATAAATATAAAGATAAATTTGTACAGTTTATCACATTAATTACCTAATTGGTGATGTAAAATTGGTTTTGTAGAAATAAAAGCTGTGAAATTATTTGGTCTTGTCATTTGGTTTGAGGACATAATGTAAGTTTAAGTTAATTAATTTAAATCGTGTAAAACTACTTGTATGAAAGATCACACATAAAATAACAAAAATATAAGCTATAGCAACACGAGAAAATCTTATGTAATAATAAAATATATCAAACTATAAATAAAACACGGATATTTACTTTTTAAAACATTAAGTCTAGAGAAAAATTATAATAGTACCAAATAAAACTTCGTTTTTTTCAATAGTTTACTGAAAGAGGCTACAAGAGATCACACTTTAGCTCTTTTGATTTTCGGAACAATTCTCAGATTAGAAATTTAATTTTGCATGTATAAATTGGACAATTTGATCAATTTATCGATTAGTATGTTTACTATTCGATCAGTCGTCTGACTTCCCTGTCTATTACTAAGGACCTAATCACTGATCGAATAATCTAACTTTTATTACTAAGGACTTGTTTGTTTGCTAGTTTAAAATTAACTTGATTAATTTTAAATTGGTATGTCACATCACACATAAAATTTAATATTAAAAATTAATTATATTTCACATCATACACAATTTAAAATAAAAAATTAAATTTATTTCATATTATACATAAATACTAAAATAATAACTAACTTATATCACATTTCTCATATATTTCAACGTAATAATTAACTTTATTTCACATCATTCACAATATTTAATAAAAAATATTTTTATTTAAGTTTAATTTTAAGCCTAAGATATGAAATAAAATTAATTTTTAATATTAAATTTTATATATGATGTGATATGCCAAATTAAAATTAAATCAAGGATATATGAATGCCTTAGTACTAAATATATTTCTACATAATGGAGCTACATATATCAAGTATATATGAATTTATGAATTAATTATAGTGATATTGAGTAAAAATAATAATAATAATTTGTAGATAGCATAAAATTTTAAATTATATTTGTATATGAATAACAGTAAAATTTAAGTCATATTAAATTAAATGTCTCGTAAAATTTTACTGATTAAATATTTTTTATTGACACAGTATTAATTTGTTAATGTATTTAAAGTATTATTTTTTTTAAATATAAATTTAGCTAAAATTATAATAACTAATCTAATAGAACAACATTATTGATTAATTTATATTGTTTTATAATAAAAGATAATTATTTATATACATTTTAATAAATTAACTTTTTTATATTTAATAAATTATATTACACACATTTTTATTATATTATAAATATTATATAGAATATATCATGATTATAATATAAAAATAATTTTTATATTTTTGTGATATTAGAATGTAATTTAGTGATTATAAATGAATAATATGAAAATGATAAATTTATTATAACAAGTAATTATTTTGTTTTTTAAAACATGCTAAGAAGAATCCTTTGGCTTTTTTTGATATTGACAGTGTGAAGTCACATGCATGACTTGGCTTTACCTAAAATAACATGCCACATGGCTAATTTTATTTTAGTTTTAAAAAATTACATATATAATTCTTAAAATTATCTTATTTATATAAATTTTTTTATCTTTTTACATATATATATATATATGTGGATGCATTATTTTTAAATTTTTTTTTAATTAAAATTTGTGAATGATATAAAATAAAGTTAATTATTATATTGAAATTTATAAAAAAATATGATATAAATTTACTTATTATATTGAGATATGTGAAAGATATGATATAAAATAATTATTATTTTAATAATATGTATAGGATATAAAATAAAGTTAATTTTTAATATTAAATTTTATGTGTAATGTTATATGCCTATTTAAAATTAAAGCAGGTTAATTTTGAATTGGCCCTTAGTTTTAAGTTATAATTATTTAGTTATAAAGTTATTTATTATATTGAGATATGTGAAAGATATGATATAAAATAATTATTATTTTAATAATATGTATAGAATATAAAATAAAATCAATTTTTAATATTAAATTTTATGTGTAATGTTATATTCCTATTTAAAATTAAAGCAGGTTAATTTATTATTTAAAAAATAATAATAAGTGAGAAATTAAACTTTAAATTTTACTTAAATTTAAATAAAAAAAATAAAGGGGTATAATTGTTATTTATAATGTGTAATTAAACAGTTCAAATTAGTCAAAAGATGATCAAATTTCATATTTTTTATCGATAAAGGCTAGCTAAAAAGCGATATTCTAAAAGAGATACTAAAACTATAATTATTCTAACAATTTTAAAGATAAAAATCAAATTTTTTAAAAAATTAAAATTATGAATGCAATTTATGCTTATTTTTTAAACCCTAAAGATTGGATGTGATAAAGAGACACAATCTTCCAATTAATTATAAAAATAAAAAAACAATTAACTTATATTTAAAATGTGAATACAACATTAAAGGGTAAATAGCATCTGGGTCCTCTAGTTTGGTCTATGTAGCAAATAGGTTCCTCGAAATTAAATGTAGCAAACTGGTCCTCTAGTTTGATGAAATATGCATAGGTCCTTGGTCGTAACAGACATTAGAAATTATTTTCTCTCTCCTCCCTCTCTCTCCTCCCCGCATCTCTCCTCTCCTCCTCGATCGTAGGCATGCATCACCGCACGGCTCCAGCGGGTTGCGCCGGCGTCGCGTGTGCGCAGGTGATCAGGAGGATGAGAGAAAGAGGGCGGCCTGCGGAGGATGGCGCTGCGGGCAGGCAGCGCAGGCGGGCGCGAAGTGTGGGCGGCGACGCTGGCAGGCGGGTGGGCTGCGAGATGGCGCGGCAGGGCGGACCTGTAGGCTGCGGGGGCGCATGCGGGGGCGGCACGGCGCGCGGAGCGGGGGCGCAGGCGCGGCGCGCTCGAGGCGTGCGTGGCGCGGGAGCGCGGCGCAGGCGCCCGCGCGCTGCGGCTGCGCGCAGCCGCGCAGCTGTCGGCGGCGCGGGCGCTGGGGGCGCTGGATCGGCTGGGCGCGGGCGCTCTGGGAGGTGGGTGGAGGTGGGGGCGTTACGCGGCAGACCGGTGCGCGCGCGGAGTGCGGCGCGCCGTGCGGCGACTCTCGGGTGGGGCGCGCGGCGGCGTCGACGCTTTCCGGTGGCCGCTGGCGCCGCATCGCCGCCTGCGCCGGAGCTCCCGCAGCCCGCGCGCCAGAAGCGTCTTGCCGCCGCGCTTCCCTAGCCGGCCAGACTCTCGTTGCCGCCCGCCGCCGCTCGCGCGCAGGCCCCGCACCAGCGGCGCGTGCGCCCGCGGCCGCAGCCTCCGCCAGCCGCCGCTAGCCTGCCGCGTCGTAGCCCGCCCGCCGCCAGCCTCGCTGATCCGGCGCACGGCGCGATCGCCGGCCGCAACTCCGCTGGAGCTGTGCCGGGATAGCCGTTGAGCCTACGATCGGGGGAGAGAGAGATGCGGGGAGGAGAGAAGAGATAGCAGGAGGAGAGAGAGATGCGGGGAGGAGAGAGAGGAGGTATGTAGAGAAAATAATTTCTAACGTCTGTTACGGCATAGCGACGCTATATGCACTTATTTCATCAATTAGAGGACCAGTTTAGCACATTTAAAATATTATGCGAGGCGACCTATTTGCACATACGACCAAACTAGAGGGACCCAGATGCTATTTACCCTACATTAAATCAGTCTTTAATTACTCAAACTTTATAGTTTTCACAATTTTTTTCCTTTTTCAAACAAATATAATTCCAAACTAATCAAAAACTAAGTTTTTTCCCCACAAAAAAGAAGTTTTTTTTTTTTAAATCTTCCAACTATTTATTCCATACAATCATTTAAATGCCACAAGATTACGTAAGTAATCAACTACAATATTAAATATCAATGGCTGCCTTTGTTTACTGAGGAAAGGTGTTCTTCGAAGAGAGGTGGATCACGTAGATCATACAGAATAAAAACTCGAGTCATTCTGTATATTTCTTTAAAAGAAGAAAAAGAAAAAAAAATAGATATATTGATAAAAAGATACAAAAAAATATCATAATTTGAAGTAATCGTTCTAAAATATTTACAAGTTGAGCAAAACTAGAAGAATCCATTATAAGATTTACCCATATGATATTTTGCTTTTGTACGAAACAAAAAAAATACTGCGAAAGTTAAATATATTAACATCGGTCAGCTGCTAACACTGATGAATATTGTCGAAGTCGACTAACATCCTGACACAAAAACCGTTATTAGAGTTGGCTAAGCCCGACATTAATTAAATTATTGCCATTAATATAATTTCTGATGCTGATAATCTTTTCTGTATCGACTCAATGTATCAGTTGGCTCATTAACATTTATTTTGCCTCTAATAAAAAAAAAATATTAATGATACATCCAAGCATATAAGGTCCATTAGTGTCAGTTAATTAATTGATAGGTCAGTTAATTTTCAATTTTTAATCATTTTTTTTGCTAGCCTTTACATCGACGTGTATAAGGAAGAAATGTTGGGTTCGGATACCCTACCACGTAAAATATTCATAATCCAATGAAAGTATGACAGCTGGCGAGAAGTGGCCCCACCGCAGCGGCGCTTAGACGGCAACAAACGGAAGAAAATTCGCGACGGCATTAACGGCGATTTCTGCGATGAGACGAGGCGTGGATCCGGTGCACGCCCGAAGCGTGTATGTAGTCGTTCGACGGGGCGATCAGACGGCTGCCGGACCACCGCAACTCTAGATTCGCTCTGCTAGGCGGGAAATTAGAGCAGGATGTCTGAACCCAACATTTCTTCCTGATTTTGCCTCTCATTAACTGATATGTTGATTACACTCTTCTTGTTTACATATTCTAAAGCCCTGTTTGACGCAAGGATCAAAACAGAATCAAAATAGTACTAATTTAAAAAATAAATAAATAATAAATAAATTATTTTAATTATTCTACACAAATTTTAATATAAAAAATAATATTTTACTTCACATACTCAATAATTTTTAATAAAAATATAAATTTTATTTCACATCTTAGATCAAAATACTCGATTTGATTATTTTGGTCTAGAATGTGAAAAAAAGTTGATATTTTTATTTTAAATTGTTGAGTATGTAAAGTAAAATAATATTTTTTATATTTGAATTTGTGTAGAATGATTTAAAAAATTTATTTATTATTATTATTATTATTGTTTTTTAAATTAGTATCATTTTGGTCCTGTTTTGGTCCTCGCGCCAAACATGGCCAAATTAATGACGCGTATAAGGTCCATTAGTGTCAGTTAATGAGCCAACTGATACGTCGATACTAATATTATTGTAGTAAGAAGATAAAGGAGAGTAAAAGACCAAGACTGACAGAAGGGTGGAAACAAGGAGGGCCTCGATATGCACTCTAGCAGTAATTAAATCGACAAAAAATAACAAAAAAATTGAGTATGTAAGCTAATGGAACTGTTTGATTCGTGGATCAATATTATGTTATTAGTCCTAATACGTGAAATTAATTAGTTCTTTTTTTATACAATGTTTGGATATATAAATCATAAACTGATTAAAATTTCAATAAAAAAAATTGAGCTATTAGATCTTATCCATACACATAAAACTAAATAAATATTTATTAATTTATATAGTACAGTAAAAATTAATAATTCATATAAATAATCCCTTCTAGTAAAATAAAGATTTAATTATTATTGTTGCATATTTATACATTATATATATGTTAATAAAATGATAGAATTTTATAATAATTTCTACCCAACTTTTGATCATTTTCAAATTTTTTATATTTACACTTGAAAGTTTTATGTTTGATTTAATTATTTTATTATTTCTATTAATTTACTGACATTATTGAGATTGGATCCATTAAATTTTGAAATTTATAAATCTCTCAAAAGTATTCTTATTATTTTGTAATCTTAAAAATAAATGTTTATATGTCTCAAATATGAATAATTACATCTATCATCGAAATAAAAGTGAAAAATATAATTAATACATTTTGATATATGTAAAACCTTAACATAGAGGTAATAAATGTAAATATTATTGATATTTTATGGTGATAATATAAATATTTATTTTTGAGGTTGAATAAGCAATAAAGTTATTTTTGAGGTTGAATAAGCAATAAAGTTATTTTTGAGGTTGTCATACATAAGTATCCCTTCTCAGTTAAAAATTATAATTTCTCATCAAGGAAACCTACGGCATGTTGACTGAAGGTCTTCTCCCCGTCTCTCCCTCTGAAACCTCTCGCTTTCCTTCCAGCTGGAAGCTTTTTGAGTTCGAGATCTCGAAGAACTGAAGGGAATCCTTTTTGAACTTGAGCGCAGGGTTCTGCCTTGTGCCAGCCCTAAGAAAGCAGCACTCAACGGCATTGATTCGTCGCTTCTCCATCTTGGGCTTTCAAGCTAGATTCTTCTCACTCTCTCTTTCTAGTTTTTTTTATCCCCGGCGAGGTTTAGACAGGAAAATGCGGAAAATCAACTCTTTCTTGAAGTGGGTGCTGAAGGAATAGACGGTCTGCAGCAATGGCAGCGATGGGGAGCTTCTTCGTTTCATCAGTATTAGTGACGAGTGGTTCGAACTGGAGCTGATGGAAGTAATACTGTGAGGCAGGAGGAAGAGGTCGATTTAGATTAACAGTTTGTTTTGGAATGTAAGGTTTTAAATTTCAGAGAAGAGGAAAGGGGAGTCTTCTTAGGTTTTTAGCGTCTGTTCGGGCTCGCCGGCTCTTCTAATGCCCGAAAATGTCAAGCGACGGTCCGGTGTTGCGCTCACTGGCTCTGACGCCTACCTGGTCGGTGGCCACAGTGCTCACCATCTTTGTTTTCGTCTCTCTGCTCGTTGAGCGATCTATCCATCGGCTAAGCTCCGTGAGTCTTTCTCTCCACTTAGAAGACTCCCAGTCTTCTTGTGGCTATATAGATGACTCTGTTCCATTTTATGCATTCTTTCTGGAGCTGATTATAAGAGCCTCTATGTAACATTTTGTCTGAAGAAAAAATTATTTTCAAGTTACCTTTTTTTTTTTTGCACTATGTTTACATTGGAGAGGGAAGCATAGTAAGTTAAAAGGAGGATACTAATTTCACCAATTACTATAGTTGATCACATTCAATTTTGTCTGTTTATCCTGTATATTGGTATGAACATGAAGATAAACTTAGTTAAATGACAATGAACTCCATGAACTGTAGTTTAACGAGCTTACTGGAGCTTACGCTTTGGAAGTGCTAAGCTGGATGTGGATAAAATATATGTTCGATTGACATGATCTTACGGCATTTTGGTGGTTTGCCTTCCCTAAATTTTTTAGCAAGTTCCTCATCATTGAACTAGAATAGAAATGTATTTCTTGTATTCTCACCTTATCCTCCTATTTAAACCAGGGAAGGTAACTGAATGGTCTTCTCTAACTTAATTATCTACAGGCTGAAACTAAGAAGTAGTACTATATTGTTCACTTTCATCATGAATTTCCCAAATGTCTTAGGCAGCTATACTTTTCAAACTTATGTAAACCTTATGTTAAATTTGGGTTTCAATTAGCAAAATTATAATTTCTATTACATAGTGTATGTTAAAGTGCACTTTGTTGTTTCCCGGTATATATTGGTGAGCACTTATATTGCTTATCTTATCAGTGGTTGAAGAAGACTCGTAGGAATCCCCTTTTTGAAGCTCTGGAGAAAATGAAAGAAGGTACCTAGCCTCTCAAAAGTGATATACTACTTTAATTTTTCTAACATATTTTTGTTTTGTTATATATGGAAATTTAAATTTAGTAGAATTCAAAAAACATGAACATAATTTCTATAGTGAACTGTTATTTTTTCCTTTTTATTTTCCTGCAGAACTAATGTTGTTGGGATTTATATCGCTCTTGCTGACAGCAACTTCGAGAACAATTTCGAGCATTTGTATTGATTCAAAGTTCTATAACAGTAAATTTTCTCCATGTAAAAGATCAGAGGTAGAAGAGAGTACAGAAGTTGATAATCTTTCATCTCATGACCAAAGAAAGCTTATGGATTTATCTCTTCCCCATTTGTTGAGGAGGATATTGAATGAAAATTGGAAGAAATGTGAGGAGGTGTGCTATTATACATTCATAGTTATTTTAATTCACCTATTAAGAACTGTTGAATATGTGTTCTTTACACTTTAAGCATTTCTTGAGACACCTTAAATCCTACATTGTGTCATTTCAATCAGTTATTCTCTCAATGCCCTAGACTATAAGCTCTTGAATCTTATTGTGTTTTCTTTTATAAAAAGATTGGTACTAAAGTTATTTACAAAAAAATTTCTTATAAAATACTTCGCAAAAAATTTATTTAGCTTTCATCCCAATCAGTTATTTTATCTATGCCCTTAGACTTTGGCATTTTTTGTTTTATTTATTTATTTAGTGAGTTAGAGATTCGTAAAGAGAAGAACGTGCATCTATTTTGTTTACTAGTTCAGGTCATAGTAATTATATTATTTATCAATTGAGTTTGATTAAATTTACATTAAAACTCAATACGATCTATTAATATATATATTTATACTCTCATTTTACGTAGATATTTTATGACAAGTTGGAAAGAAATCAAACAAAATTAGAATATAAAACTTTTAAAATTTAATAATTATTGAAGGATTTCTCATCTTTTCAAATTAGATTATTTGTTATGTTACTTTTAGTAGTATCCAGAATATTTAAAAATATAAAGTATGATTAATTTTAATAAAGTTCAAATAGTTTTTTTAAAATTCATATCAATAAGGTATATAAGTTACTATGACCTACCATAGTAAAGGGAAAAAAAAACAAAAAAATTGATTAGAGTAAAATACATTAAAGATGAGGATAAAAAGTATTTTTTAAAGAAGAAGACATTCAATACAGATGGATGAGTTACTTTGAAAAGTTATCTAAACAGAAGATAAAATTACTCTTACATTCGATGTATAAGTAAAGCTGAAGTTTGAGAGGCTTTAATGAAGAAATGTAGAAAAAAAATAGAACTAGATGATATTCCAATAGATGTTTGAAAATATATGAGAGATGAAGATGTTTCTTGACTTATTAGATTGTTTAATATAATTTTAAAGACAAAGAATGACATATGAATGGAGAAAAAGTATATTGCTACTTATTTATAAGAATAAATGTGCTGTATAAAATTATGCTAACTATTGAGAAGTTAAGTTAATGAGTCATACTTTAAAACTTTGAGAGAGGGTGATCGAGTATAAATTATGTCGTGATAATAGAATATCAAAATCAGTTTAGTTTTATATTAGGTAGATATACTGTAGAAATTATTCATTTATTGAGATGTTTAATGAAGATATTTAGGGAGAGAAAAGAAGATCTGCATTTAATTTTTATTGATTTAGAAAAAATATATAATAAAGTCCCAAAAGAAGTGCTCTAGAGAATTTTTGAAAAGAAAAAAAATTTACACTGCTTATATTCAAGTTATTCGGGGCATGTATAAAAGAATTGTTACATATATTCGGATACACGAAGGTTTAACTAATAAATTTTTATGTTAGTTGGGTTATACTAAAGTTCATTTTTAAGCTCATATTTCTTTGCATTGGTTACGAAAATTTTTACTAGACATTTTTAAGAAAAAGTACCTTGGTATATGTTTTTTTGCAAATGATATTCTCCTCGTTGATAAGACTAGAGAAGAGGTTAAAACGAAACTTGAGCTATAGATAAATATATTAGAATTTAAAAAATTTTATCTTAGTAAATTAAAAACTGAATATATGGAGTACAGTCAAGAAAGAAATACTTATATTAGAGATATGACAATTAGTGATCAAATTGTCAAGAAGAGTGAGCGCTTTAGATATCTTGGATCAATTATACAAAATGATAGTGAAATAAATAATGACGTTAGTAGCAGGATTCAAGCAGGATGGGAAAAATGGAGAAATGCTTCTGGTGTATTATACGATAGAAAAATCTCATCCAGAATCAAGGATAAATTTTATAAAACTGTAGTAAGACCAGCGATGATATATGGTGCTGAATGCTGGCCTGCAAACATGAAACATAGAAATAAAATAAATATTGCAGAAATGAGGATGCTAAGGTGGATGTGTGGATATACATGAAAGGATAAAATGAGAAATGAGTATATCTGAAAAAAATTGGTGTTGCACCAATTGAGGATAAACTTAGAGAAAGTCGGCTTAAATGGTTTGGACACCTAAATCGTAGGCCGATTGAAGCTCCAGTTAGAAAAATTGAGTTATTGGATTTTGCTCATGTACAAAGAGGAAGAGGGAGACCAAAGAAGACATGGCAAGAAACTATAAGGAGTGATCTTAGTTACTTAGACTTAGATAAGAATTTGGTAACTAATAGAGCGCAATGGAAACAAAGGATTCATATAGCCGACCCCACCTAGTGGGATTAAGGCTTGGTTGTTGTTGTTGTAGATCAAAAAATAAATATGTAGAGTATAAATTTAGTTAAAATATAAGCACATGTAGTGGGAATGTGAGAATTGATGATCAAGTTATTAGAAAAAGCAAATTATTTAGATATGATATGAAGTTTGGGAGAATCGAATCCCAAAAGCTGGCTCATCGGGGTGGAAAGCCCAAAGTTCATATAAACCCTACATTAGAATCTCATACTTTCAATGTGGGACTCAAGTCCCTTACCTTGCAATTAGATCGTAACAATCCACCACGCTCCGCAGTCGCAGCCCACGTCGGTAACACTGCAATACCGGTATTACCACTAGCGCCGCTTGATTGCAACTCGGACACGTAGTAGAGGACTCTGATACCAATTGATATGAATCTTGGGAAAGAAATCATGGGGGTGAGAGCCCAAAGTTCATATAAACCCCACATTAGAATCCCATACTTCTAATGTGGGACTCAAGTCTCATACCTTGCAATTGGATCAATTATACAGAATAATGATGAATAGATGATGTTATTAGCAGAGTGTAAGCTGAATGGATAAAGTAGAGGAATGCATTTGACGTATTGTGTGATAGAAAAATTTTATTCAAAATTAAAGGTAAATTTTATAAAACAATTGTATAACTAGCGATATATTTGATGCTGGATATTGACGTATAAACCAGAAATATACAAATAAAATAAATATCATAGAAATGAGGAGTTAAGGTGGATGAGCAAATGTGCACGAAAAGTCACGATGAAAAATAAGTATATTCACAAGAAAGTTGAAGTAGTCTCAATTGACGATATGCTTAGAGAGAGTTAATTTAGATGGTTTGGATATATAAATCGTGCATGTTAATGGGTCAGGTTTTGATCCGATTCGATCCAAGTTTTAATCCAATTATCCCATAAAGCAAAATAATCTTTTGATTTGAAGTAACGATCTGAAATTCAATTCGCCTTTATTATATTTTTCTTAGATCGAATCTGGGTTGGCACTGACTCGATCCGATAAAAATTCAATCCGATTTTCTTTTATAATATTATATATCTATATTAATTCTTGTGATAATATAAATTTTTTATCATAGCAAACAAGCATAAAACTATTATTTATAATATTTTTGTAACTATTATTTCTTTTTTGCCTTAATCACTTTTCATTATTGTGAATTTTCATAAGATTGACTTAAATTTATGGTAGGTATAAAACTGAGATGTCAAAAATAATTTTTGTTAAAAAAATTTAATATTAAATATCTATCATGTACTTATTTTATTTTTGATATTTTCCTTTTATAACATATTTATTTATGCTTAAGTATTAATCATAATATAATAGATAATAAATTAGTTAATATTTTTGTTATTTTAAATAGAAATACAAAACTAACAAAAGTTCACATTTTTAAATAAAAGCAATTAAATGATTAAATGAAAGGTAGGTAAAAGTTTTCGGTCGATTTGAAATTCGTTTTGAAAACCTGTTCTATCATGGATCATGGATTGGATTCAGGTTGACTTGGACCTATTCTGATTTTTGATCCGATCCAAATGATAACTGAGTTGGATCCAAGTCAAGGTCAACCCAATTCAAATCTGATCCGTTGATAGGCCTATAAATCGTAAGCTTATAGCAGCTCTAATAAGAAAATTTGAATTATTAGATCTTATTTATGTAAAAAGATAAAAAAGAAAAGTCAAAAAACACATGGTAAGAAATTATAAAGAATAATTTTACATATTTGGCGTTAAATAAGAGTTTATTATTTGATAGAGTGCAAGGAAAATAAGAGATTCTTATAGCCAATCCCACCTAATAGGATAAAGGCATTTTTTTAAAAAGATTGGCTTGTTGCTGTATCAGCAAAGTGTGTTAGTTATTATGATCTATCATATGAGCTGCATTATATGAAGCATGAGTACGATACGACGATACGGATATAATATAATACAAGTACGACGATATGCCAAATTTTAAAAAAAATAGAATACGGATACGTCATGATACGACTGTTATATATGCGTATATAATACGTTTTGTTCTCATATTTAAGGTATAGTACTACGGTAGATCAAAATGACTTATATATCTTATTCTTAATATCACTAAAAGAAATATTATAGATGATTCAACTTGAAAAAATAAAAATATCCTTCAATAATTATTAAATTTTAAAAAATCATAAATTAGAATGATATTATAAAATTTGTTTATTTGCTTTACAATTTATCACAATTTTTTTAAATGAGATGAGAGTTTAGATATACACATCAGTAGATTAGTTTCAATTTCAATTTAAATTTGACTCAAATAATTAGCTCAGTGCAAACGAGATATAATTGATAATAATATAAATGTTGTGACATAAACTTAGATATATTGACTTGATCATTGTAAGCTCTCCTCCAAATTTTTAACTAAATAAATAAATAAAATAAAAAAGTTAAAATCCTATTTTTTTCGTAATATGAGCTTGATTATGGTAAAAAAGGTAAAGATAAGATAAAGTAAATGATGTTGCTGCTTACAAATATCAAATTTTTTTCTATTGTCGAAACACTAATGTGCGTGAAGCTTTCTGTGATTCCAATTGTGTGAGCCCAACGCGTCTCTCTCTTAATTTTAACATTTTGAGACTTTGCATGGGTTGTGTTTTATATATGAGATATTTTCTATATCATTTGGGCTGGACCAGCTATTTCAATATTGTTTCTCTAATTAGAAGTATTGAAAAATATCAGATAAGTATTGTGTAACTATCATATTTTTAAAAAATAAAAATTGATACGCCACGTGATATATCAGATACGTATCAGTGGAATATCGGTATCAGATATGGATACGATACTGATGCGTTAAGCTTCACGAAGTATTGGTACTTTATAGACTGCACCTTATATATGAGAATACAACACATTATACATGCACATATATAATTATCATATCATGAGTTATTTGTATCCTACTTTTTAAAGTTTGTTTTATCATCATATTTGTATCGGATCGTATCCATTTTATTGTATCCTACTTGTGCTTCATAGTATGAAAGTATATATTGAGACTATGTATCTGTTTTGAGAGCAACATGCAAACTTCAATTAGATCGGGGCTAATTCTAAATTACGCATATATCTCTCTCAGGTCTTCATGTATTCTGAATTGTTCATTATAGTGCTTTTTTTTTTCTGTGCTGTTGTTGGACGATGTAGCCTAATTCAAAGTGAACCTTGTTAAATTGGCACATTTGCGTGCATTTTGTTTCCATTCAACACAATTTCCTAACAACCTTCTTCTTTTCTCTAATTTTACATCCTGACAACCACTTTTTGATAAATGGCTACTCGGTAGATATTCTCTTCAATATTTTTTCTCATTTGATTGTCTGAATTAAAATCTGCAAGCAGAAATATCTAGCTGAAACCCTTGATTTGTGCAGGGCCATGAGCCTTTTGTTTCATATGAAGGTCTGGAGCAACTACACCGGTTTATATTTGTCATGGCCATAACACATGTATTATATAGTTGCTTGACAATGCTATTGACCATAGTGAAGGTTCGGACAAGTTACACAGTTATTTATCTAGCAATATTATTTGTACATTTTAGAAGTCAGATGTATAAAGATGGCTGAATTAAGCTGATTATTGGGATCGGGCATTTGCTTACAACTAAACCGGAATATAATGAAATTTGGCATATGAATATATTATGATATAACTGAACTGTATGTACATTATTGTCAGATTCATACTTGGAGGAAATGGGAAGAAGAAGCTCATAGGGATCCGCATGATTCATATGCCGGTAAAATCTTAGCATTCCTAACAGTTGACCTTAGGATTGAGTACTTCGGATTTTAATGAGAGAATTCAGTTTGATTAATGCTACTTGCAATGATCTTTATGTTTTGTCATATGAAGAAATATTCTAATGTAACAAAGAAACAGAATTGCAAGCAAGACAGTGCCATTAACAATCAGCTCTTATTCATTTGTGCACTGCTTCACAATATGTCTAAGTTTTAGAATTTTCTTATGTCAATATCCAAAATATACCTGAATATCATAGAACTTAGAGTGCTGAATTAAAATCTCAAATGAATTAATGTGCCCAAAAGTATTAAAATCATACTTTGATCAACGAAATTTTTCTCAGCAGCAGTGCATTAGATGGCGACATGCATTATATTATTGATGAAAACAATTCGCACGTCGCTAAAAGCCTTTTGGGCTGATTCAAATTTTTTCTCATCATGAGAGGATAAGTCCTCTAAAGCTTCAGCTAACTTAGTATATTAATGAAAGAATTTATGATTTGCATCTAAGATTTTCTTTGATTTTTTCAATAGACGTTTCACTGGAAACTGATTCATCTAACTAATGTATTCTTTTCAGAATTTAAAATAGCCATTATGCAAGAGTAGGACTGCATGCATTAATCTTTCATGAGTTCCACTTTACATTTGGCTGGATTGTTTTTTTCTTAGATGGGAATTATTTTCAGCTAATCATTCAGCACTTTCAAATTTTTGTTATTAGAAATCACAAAGGCATTGACATTGAGGAGACAGTCATCATTTGTAAAGGTCCATGCTTCAAGGCCTTGGAGCAGAAACAGCTTTGTGATATGGTTGGTATGTGTAACCTTTTGTACTAATGTTTTTTATTTTTTTTCTCTAATTCGAACTTATTCCTGGATTTATCTCTATTGAGATTGGCACTTCATTTACTTTCAAAAAAAGGTGTATATATATATGGAGATTTACAGATTTACGTACACGACTCTGAAATCTACTGCATTTACATATTTATTATTATAATCTACATATTTATCCACAAGACATCCAAATTATTTAAAGAGCTTAGATATAATATTATAGCTACTTATTGTTATGTATGTATTAAATATGTAAAATTTGAAATTCTTCTGCTTAAATATGATTATTAGGGTGTTAAACTTCCAAGATTATCAGAGTGTTAAATATGTAAATGATAACATTTTCATTATTGATGCCAAAAATCTTCATTCTTATGCATAGGACTATCAGATTCTTAAACACAAATATAACCTTACTTGTCATTACAATGTTAAATATGCAAATATGATACAATTAAATGTTATGAATAACCATCTTCTTAATCGAATATATGACCTTTCCAAAAACTATTATATAAGTTTGGCTCATTGAACAGCATAATATTTGTTTATCTTTAATTTTCTTGACAATGTCCACTTTTGCTGCATATGACAATTATGCTTTCTCACATACTTTCCATGTAGACATGTTTCTTTCGTCAATTTGGACGATCTGTGGTGAGAGGTGACTACCTTACCCTACGCAGGGGTTTTATCATGGTAAAATATTCATTTGGTGTGGCAATATATGTTGTATTTCATTGATTGAAGTTATATTTTGGTTTGGCTATTTTATCCGATCTCCTTTTGTTGAATGTGCTAATCTTGTTCGATTTTGCACTTCAAATCCCTCTTATGAACATGACCTTTTCTTTTTAATGCTATTGTGTTTGTCAATCAGATTTGCAACTTAGGGAATTTAATTTCATATCTTTTTAATACTATTGTGTTTATCAATCAGAATTGCAACTTAGGGAATTTAATTTCATAGTTTCACTGTCCTCTCTACTATTATCTTCTCAGTAAGGCATTATTTCTCCTTTAATTATCCTACACATTTCTATGAAAATACTATTTTCTTCAACTCTAGAACCTTTTTGATGTCATCAAAAAAGATAATAAGAAAGACCTCTTTGATCTCTTTATCTCTATAACTTCTTTTGGCAGAACCACAATCTTACATCAAGATATGATTTTCATAGCTATATGATACGTTCTATGGAGGAAGAATTCAAGATGATTGTTGGTGTGAGGTAAGTAGATTTTTGTTCTCTTTTTTATTATGAAAGGAGGCAAGTAGAGATCTTTGTTCAAATATCTATATTTCATTGGCCTGGCCCTAAAATGACTTTCTAGAATTTGCTTGACATTGAGACTCCAAGTATTCCATCGTCATGAAAATGATCTTATGTCAACTTCTTAGATACAACAACTACAATAAAATGAATCAATGAATTGGATCTCCATGTATATGAGCAAATGATTTAGTCCACTGGGGATAGAAGTAAAATTCAGTTATTTGATCATTGTGAGGTTAATAGTCTCCTTTTCTAGATTTAGAATATTATTAGAGGAATTATTCTATTATATTCGGTTTCCTTTTAAGTATTCGAGTTGTGAGGCAAGGATTTTTATTCAAGCAATTATTTTTTATTGGCTTATTTGGCAAAGAGACCAATTAGTTTTTCATGAAAATTATGAGCTTATTTTGAGATACGTGTATAATGAAAAATGAAGTTATGCTAAAAATTATGTAGAATATGAAATAAAATTAATTAATGTATTAAAAATTATATAAAATGTGAAATAAAATAGATTATTTTTATGTTAGAAGTTGTGTAAGATGTGATAAAAATTAATTTAATATTATTTTTTATTTTTTATAATTAAGAAATTATTTTGATCTTTTGCATAACCAAAATAACGTGGGTACCAAACAAAGCCTTTAGTTTTCTTTTTAAGTATTTAAGTTGTTTAGATAGTTAAATAACTTCTTCTGTTTATGGTAGCGTTGTTATCTTTGTTTTCCTCAGTTTTTAATAATTAATAGAATATTTCTCCTCTAAATGTGTTTCCCTCTTCATTTTTTATCTTCTTCTTCTACTACTTCCCTTTTTTTCCTCCATTTTCTATCATCTTCTATTACTTCCCGTTCTTCCTCCTCTTCTATTTCCCTTTCTTTTTCTTTCCTCTATAAATAGCATTGCTATCTTTGCTTAGAGTTGAAGGCATTTGTTTTCGCAAACAAATGTTCATCCCCACGCTGATTCGTGTTGATGACCTACTTTCACAGTTTCACGTCATCGTTGCGCTAGACACAGTTGTTGCCTACCACCTAGCTATCCCAATCCAATCCTCCTCTACCACTAGATCCCATGTTGCATCATCGAACCCATTGCAACTACACACCCCTAGATGTGCTGCTCCCACCAAGCATTGATTCAATGTCCTGCATGCTATCAACAGATAGTGTGGTCAAGCTATCTCTTGCCGCTACTACTGCAATGTTGCACTTATCTGTACCAAATCACCTCCCCGCACGCTATCCGTTTGCACTACCTCGCCACGGCTCTGCGTCCCCATCTGCATTGCCTTGTAAGCAAACAATTATCCCATTGTATAGCTGGTTGCTGCACCATGCTTATTGTTTGTAGCATCTGCTGCACAGTTGACCTGCCTTTCTACATTACATCTTTGCACATCAATTGTCTTCACCTAGTGGAGTCGTGTGTGGCATTGTAAACGCCAGCGCTCATCGTGTACACACGCCTTGCCGCGCTGCTCCCACCAGGCATTTGGTTCAATGCCCTGCATACTGTTAGTAGACAGCGCGGTTAGGCTACCTTTTGTTGCTACTCCTACAGTGTTGCACCTATCTATACCAAATCACCTCCTCGCATGCTATCCATTTGCACTACCTTGCCACAGCTTCGGGTGCCTATCTGCACTACATGCAGTGCAGTTGTTCCATTGCTCTTCCTTGTAAGCAAACAATTCTCCCATTGCATAGCTGATTGTTGCACCATGCTTGTTTACTTATTTTTTTTGCCCCACAGACAATGCAAACACATCGATGCATCTGCTGCATAGTAAGAAGACAATTACATGTAAGAAGACAATTACAAAACCACAGGAAACATAGTGAACGAACAAGATTTTAGTGAATGAAAAAGCTTCAGAAAAAAAAAAAGAGTTTCAGAAAAAGATTTTCATGGAAATCCAGTTAGGAAAAACCTCGTATGCTGCAGCAAACCAAACAACTCCATTATACGAGTAGATCACAAAATTTTATCTTCTACAACACTTTGGAGAACTATGACACGAGGTTCTTACAAGCAGGCAGATAGAAGAAATATTTGCCAAATATATTGTTTGAGCTTTTTTCAAGTAGGTTTGTGGATGATGTCTTCCTCTTTCTTTTGCTGATAGGATGACTAGTGTCGCTTCCCATTACATGAAAGCTTTAGGTGGATGAGCGTCACCTTGGAATCTCTCTGCACTTAGGAGTTTTTTATTATTTGTGTGCCAATAATGTTAATGCCTTGACGGTTCTATTTATTGGAAATTTTGAAGGCACTCTTCCTTGGCAATTTAAAATTCTAGGATTGTGCGGTGGCATATGTTAATGAACTTATTAGAACACCTTCACTAAGAACTTCTTCAAGGAACACCTTCTCAAACAGCTATTCGAGGAAAAACGTTCTTGAAGAACCTTCTTTGAGGAACACCATCTCAAATAGCTCTTCAAACAACACCTTTTTCTAGACTCCTTCGAGGAACACATTCTCGAAGAACTACTTCGAGGAACAGCTCTTCCTCATCATTTGGAGGGATAATCTCAATAGATTAATTTTTTGGATGCTCAAGTTTGTACTTTTCTATGTCTTGTTGTATTGTTCTTGGTGTATTACTTATGTAGTCATTTCCAATCGTCAAATCTTTTCTCGTTTGTAGGCAACCTGTCAGCATGATTTTTCTTAGGAAAAGCTTTTACAAGAAAAAGAATCGCTATCTCCTGCATAAAAATTCCTTTGACATTTTCCTTTTGGACTTATTGCAGTGCACCACTGTGGGGCTTTGTTGTCACTTTTATGTTGTTTAATATAAATGGTGAGAATCCTTACCCTCCAATTTCCTCTCCTTCTTATCACAATTTTTCTTTAGAGAAAAAACTGTAAAAGAAGTTCTTTTAGGCATCTTTTTCCACTGATATCCTACTATCCCTATTGCAGGTTCTAATCTGTATTTCTGGATAGCCATCATACCTATTACTGTAAGCTCTAGCTACAGTTTCACGTATTTCTTTTCATTTTTTCTTTATTTTACATATAATAAATTGAAACAGCTAGGTTTCTGAAATTTTACGTGCTTGCTTTCTCAGCTTGTTCTTCTTGTGGGTGCAAAGTTGCAGCATGTAATTGCCACTCTGGCATTGGAGAGTGCAGGCATAACTGGATGCTTCTCAGGTTCACGATTAAAGCCTAGGGATGACCTTTTCTGGTTCAAAAAGCCCGAACTTTTGTTGTCTTTGATCCATTTCATTCTTTTCCAGGTAAATGACTCATCTAATTTGGCTTGCAAAGTAAACAAATCTTGGTAAATATTAAATGATACATTGCTAATGCTCACGTTAATGCCTACAGAATGCCTTTGAGCTGGCTTCATTTTTCTGGTTCTGGGTACTCTTCTCACTTGAAATTTTGTTCAATTCATTCGCCTAAAGTAGATAGTTATTTTCCTTGTCACATACACCTTTTTGAAAGGAAGATTTTTTACATGCATGCCACCCTAAAGTTGCCTATTTATATCTTACCATCCAAAGCACAGAATTTACATTATGTACAATCAATACTAATAAACATTACAATTTCAACACAATGTAAGTGCTGTTGATCTTTTCTTTTTAAAAGGAAATTTCCATTTCTTTTGCCATTTGAATGGTACATCAAAATTTTTTCGAATCAAAATGGTATAGTACACAAAGAGAAGACTGGCTGAACAGATTGGGAAAGATTGAGAACAGACAAAACGAAGATTGGGAGCCGGTAGGCACGAGATCCATACCCTTTTGTATCCCCATCAATATTCATTTTGATAAGATCCATGGCAGGAGGACGCAAAGTATCTGAAATATTCAAGGATAATGTGTGATATGTGAACTTTCCAAATGAATAACCTGTTCACCATACCTAAGAGATGATTGACTTATGTGAAACATAATATTTATGCATTTTAACTTTCTCTAATATAAATTTCATAATTTGGATAGTTAATATGTAAATAGATAAGTTTGTTGTAGCATGTCGGTAAATTTTCTTGATCTATGTGAATCTTGTGCTTTCAACTTTTCTCTTAAATTTACGGTGCTGCTCATATAAAGTTGATTTTTGATGTGTTAACAGTGGCAGTTTGGTTATGATTCATGCTTCCTCAGGAGCCAATGGCTGGTTTATGCCAGGCTAATTTTAGGGTACAAATTTGTTAAAATAAATTTCCAAGATGTTTTGCATTTCTCCCAATATGCTTTTACCTATATAGATTGATCATTGCTTCATTGATCTTATATTTCATTTTTTTCTTTGTTTCTCAAAAGGTTTGCTGGACAGTTTCTTTGTAGTTATAGTACGTTGCCCCTTTATGCATTGGTCACACAGGTGCTTCTTGAAACTTTATTTTTATGCATCGTTCTTCAGGTTTAAAAGCTTTTTCCTCGATGTTTCTCTGATAAAAAGTATATTATATGGAATATAATGATGTCACCCATGTGTATAAAATAACTCCATTGTGTTATTACTTTAATTGATCTCCTGGTTTTCTCGCATATGTATAAGGTGATTGTGTTGCATTGTTGATTAACTATGAGTTGGGTTGTCCCTCCTTTTGAAAGATTAAGGAGGATGTTTGACAATTTGTTCTAGACGAAGCCTCGAGAAGAGATGATTGGTTAAAGATCATGCCTTTAAAGATCTTTGAACAAAGTTAGCCGTGAAGAAATGAGTTCTTCGAGAAGGTTATCCATCAAAGTAAAGGTGAAGAATCTTTGTTGAGGAAATATTTTTCAACAAAGGTTGGTAACTTGAAGGAAGTTCTTCGATAAAAGTGAAATGAGGAAGATGATCTTGGAACAAGAATAGTCTCGAGAAAAGACATTCCTCAAGATAAGGTTTCTGAATGCGAAGATGTTACTTGTTTGTTAATTCTTCGAGGGTCTTCCTCAATGAATGGAACTTATGTTACAAAATATTCAAAGAATGTGCAGATAGTTTTGTAGGATTGACCTTGTCAGCTTCTTGGAAGAGTGACTACATTTAGGGCTATGCAAAATAATCAAAGAATCGAGAACCGTCCTTGAACCAAACCAACCCAATGAATTTGGGTTGGTTTTGTCCGGTTCATGGCCATGTAAAATTCTAAAAAAATCTAGAACCAAGTAGGTCAGGTCAAATTTTAGTTCATGCCAAACTGACCTTGTCCAAAATCTACAACCCAGTAGGTAATAGGAATCATGATTCCTGTTGTTTACTTTAGCTCTATGATGTATTTCCTTGTAGCATGAATCTGTGTTCATGTTAAATTTAAGTTACATATGTGCTTGATGGAAACGTTGGTGTTTTATCTCTTATGGTACAAGATTGTGACGATAAATATTTTCATGAATTTTCTAAAGTTGAATGCCATCTTTGAAGGTTTGTAGGCATATCATATGAAGAAGAAACGATATTACTTCAGGTTTTTTTATTGGTGCCATACTTCATCATTATGTGACAGAAACATTATAAATTTATTAGGCATACAACATAAAGTTTCATTTATGTATTTACTTTTCTTGAAGAGAGAATACATTCAGATGTTTCTTTACTTTTTTGTATAAATTTTATGTAAGTTTTGCTTTCTAGTTATTTTTTCGTATGTTTAACTTTACTATTTCATTTCTGATAACAAACTCTTATTGTCTGAGGCTTATGAAAATCAATAAGTGAATGTTTTGTGTCTCTTACCTAGAATCGGGACCCAAACTAGACATTGATTCAAAAATTTGGTTTGATTCTTGTGGTTCTTATTATTTTTCGAATTGAAATGAGTTTCACCTCTAGCCACATTGGACGACATGTAGGGCCATTCCCGTCAATGTAGAGGTGAAACTGTTGCTTTATTACTCATATATATTTGTCCAACACTTAAACTAACAATAGCTAACGAGAGTCCAGTATGTTCAGCAGTGATTTAGATAAGAATATAGCCATTTGAACCCTTCCGGTGATTGAGGGATAATAGTTGGTCCTCTTATTTGTCGAAGGAAGAATCAAAAGAAAGTGAAGAAGACCAATTTGCATTGAGAGAGACACATACTTTCTTCTTCATATTTCTGTGATCTATTTGATCTTGTTGAGTAACATTGTAATTCTTTATAGTGTTTTAGGGAAGAAAAAGCTTTTTAATTCATTAGTCATAATGATGGTCATTAGCAAATTTTGATGATCATGGGTTTTCTTTTAGTGGTTGGGTTTCCTAGGTAAATTAGTGTGCTTCTTAGTGTCTCAAGAGAGGCTTTGGTCCCAGGTCGCGAACTAGGATGATCACTACTTTGACTTGTGCCTATAGGAAATGATAAAGTCAGTAAAGGTCAGGATGGTCACCTTGAATGGAACAAGCTAGATCATAGGATAGTAGGTTTCCTTGTGTACAAAGACTTCAATAGTGATCTAGAGAGATGGCTTTTATCCACAGGTGAAACGATTAGAAGAAAGTGGAGAAGATCAACCACATAGTGAGAGTAAAATGGTGTCTTCTTTGTTTTCCCATAATCCATTTAGGTCTAAGTTTGAACTGTGTGAAGAAGATTGCAATCCTCCATGGTGCATTTTGAGGTAGAAAGTGCCTTGTAACTCATTAGTATTAGTAAGATTTTTACCAAGATTTGGCAACTGCATGTTTTTCCCTTCCCGAAGACTTTAACCTCGAACCAAGACAACGATCTAGAGTCGTTCGGATGTGGTTGTCGAAGACTTCAATTTTTATTTCTCCAGATTTGGCACCAACGTTATGAATGTAATCATGTTTAGCATGATCCCTGTCATCATATGTTAAAAATTATAGTGTGCGAGTAATTATATTTTTTACAGTTTTATTTATCTAAACATTAGAATCCAGATTTTGCTCCTATATCTGTGGAAAGTTGTGGAATACTTTTAACACATCTATATGTTGCTAGAAGTGAACTGGTTTCGACAACACAAACTTGACTTCTTCTGGCCTCTGCAAAAGTCGAATCAGGCTTCTGTATAATGTCAAAATTTGAAATTAGTCTCACATTTCACAAGCAATGTTTTTGTGCTATAATTGATTATTCTGCTGATAATACCTCCAGGTCAACTGTTTAGATTTCAATAATTGCGAAGTGAATTTATTTATTGAAAGTTGATGCCCTTTACCTAATGAAAATAGCATATTTGTAATCCCTGACTAGATATAGAGTACATATTTAGGAGTGCACATTTAGTCAACAAAGAAATACTTATATTGGATATGTGATAATTGGTGATCAAATTGTCAAGAAGAGTGAGCGCTTTAGATACTTTGGATCAATCATACAAAATGATGGTGAAATAAATAATGACGTTATTAACAGGATTCAAGCAGGATGGGTAAAATGGAGAAATGCTTCTGGTGTGTTGTGTGATAGAACAATCCCATCCAGAATCAATAATAAATTTTATAAAACTGTAGTAAGACCAGCGATAATATATGGTGCTGAATGCTGGCCTGCAAAGAGGAAACATACAAATAAAATAAATATTGCAGAAATGAGGATGCTAAGGTGGATGTGTGGATATACACGAAAGGATAGAATAAGAATGAGTATATCCGAAAGAAAGTTGGTGTTGCACCAATTGAGGATAAACCTAGAGAAAGTCGGTTTAGATAGTTTGGACATATAAATTGTAGGCCGATTGAAGCTCCAATTAGAAAAATTGAGTTGTTAGATTTTGTTCATGTATAAAGTGGAAGAGGGAGACCAAAGAAGACATGGCTAGAAACTATAAGGAGTGATCTTGGTTACTTAGACTTAGATAAGAATTTGATAACTAATAGAGCGCAATGAAACAAAGGATTCATGTAGCCGACCCCACCTAGTGGGATTAAGGCTTGATTGTTGTTGTTGTTGTAGTCCCTGACTAGGAATGATATCAAGTCGAGTTTATGTGAGTTGTCTGACTCGCGTTTGATGTTTTGAATTGCGATACGAATTTGATTCGAATTGGTTAACAGTTTGTTAATTTCCAGTTTATATTCTGATTGATTTTATTATGTTGAACCAGTCAAAGTATTTGCATATTATACATTTGTGTATGTATGTATGTATTTTTTTTTTGATAGCTTATGTATGTATATTTGAAATTATTTGAATGATACCCATGTACATATCTGACAAGCACTTTACAATAGTTACAGTACATTATATATGTACATCTGTATAAGCAGAAACACGCAAGAAATTGCCTAATATTGAGTCGATCTAAGATTTAATTGATTTTATTTCTAACCACGAAGTTCGAATGATTATCAAACGAGTTCGTAGTTTCAAACCTACTTACCAGCTTACTCCTGACAAGCTTATTTCTTCAATTACTAGATTTGAATTTCTATAATTTTCAGATGGGAACAAACTACAAAGCTGCACTAATTCCCCGCCGAATCCGAGAAACCATGCATGGCTGGGGAAAAGCTGCTAGGAGGAGGAGAAAACACCGGCGAGGCACTGACGAATCGACTATACACACAGAAACAAGTACAGTTTGCTCGATCGAAGAAGATGATCAGAACCTATTTGAAGATCACTCCGAGAGCTCTTATGTGAATATTGAGCTGCAGCCAGCCAGTGATCACTCAACCATTCAAAGTTTAGAATCCAACCATGGCGGTGCTGATTTGCCTCTTCTGAAGCCCTCTTCTTCCTTACCATCTTCGCCATTTATCTCGGGAAGGGGACGCAAGATCTCAAGGTCGGCATCGATGCCTGCATGGGGAGTTTGAATGTTCCTATGCATCTAGACATCTAGTGTTAGTTGTTGTAGTATTAGTTTAGATTTATGTTTCTAATCTTCAATATCCTGTGAAGCTTTGTTTCTACTTGTCAAGTTGCATGTTCTAATGAAAACTTTGGTAAATCAATAGGGCTTGCACATGTTTGTTTACTAGGAACAGCTTATTATGAAGTATTAATTTCATTTATGAAAGACATTTACAATCTAGATGTTAGTATTATTTAAATGCTAATATCATGTATATATTTATGTTATCTATAAATTATTATTTGTATGTTTTAGTATTACTATATTAGAAAGTGACACTGTTATTGAATTATATTGGTTATCCCAAATTTTAATAAATACTTTAATTTCATTTTTAATTTCATCTCCTTTTAATGAAATTTTTGGTGACATATAAATGTCATTAACTTTGAATGATATTTAAATGATAGTTGTGTAGTTTTATAATAGGGATAATTACTTACATGTCACACCATTTAGTTTTGTTTATGTATTACTCATTTATTTTTAGTTAATTACGCTATGCACACTCAAAATATTATAAAATTTTATATACACATATTTTAATTTGTTTCTATTATAATAAGTAATCATAATTTTTCAATAATCTAATTATAATTAGGTTATAAAAAATCTGAGTCGTTCATCATATTATTTTAAGAATATTTAAATATATTTTCAGTGAAAATCTTAAAACCTTGATGTTTAGGTGGTGGCAAAGGAAGGAGACATTTGTGATGTGAATTGATTTTAGGACAAATCAGCGCTTTAGTGTGGCATTAAGGAAAAAAAATGCAATATTAAGGATAAAAATATAATTTTAATGATTTATTATCGAAATATTTTTTTTAAATAGATTTTGATTGAGTTTTAACTCAAGTGTGAATGTAAGATTTTGTAATGTTTTGAGTGTGCATAGTGTAATTAACTAAGAATGGATGAGTAACGTATAAATAAAGTTAAATGGTGTGACATGTAGGTAATTATCCCTTTATAATATGTTATTTAATTAAATAATTATTTTTTTTAAATGCTTATAACTTCATGACATTGAATCAAACAATTAGGCCAAATAATGTACTTGTCATGATATGAAGTTCCAAAATCTAAATTAAAAAAATTTCAGTATGATTCCTATTAGTATGAATTTACATGTAAAGAACTTATATGGAAATCTAGAGAAAATATTTTGAATTTTATGAGTTTACTTTGCAAAATGACTGGTATTTTTATCTTAAATTGAGAGTAAGGTTCTGTTTGGCAATAGGCTAAAAATTATGGCTAAAATTAGCCATGGCCAAAATCTTAAATTTATTTAAAAAAAATTTAAAAAATTATTTTATATCTCATCTCACACAAATTCCAACATTAAACAATCACTTTATTTCACATCCAACATAATTCTCAATAAATCAATCAATTTTATTTCACATTCTACACAATTTTTAATATAATCAATTTACTTTATTTCACATTATACATATTTTTCAAAAATAATTAAAAAATTCAACCAAATATTCTTTTTTTTTATTACCAAACAGAACCTAAGTCTTCTTTTTGTTTAATTACAACTTAAAACAATCAAACAAATTATAATTTATATTAATATCATATTTTTAAAATTTTTTGTCTTATATATATATTATATATTTATATCATTCTTACTAAAAATCTAAAAGTATAGTAAAATAAATACTTAATATAACTCCTTTCAGTTTTAATTAGAGATTCAATCAAAAAAATTCAAAAAAATATGAATGAAATTATAATTATAAGTAAATAATAAAAACTTATCAACAATTTACCTAATATTTTATATATAAATGTGTTGGCTTACAAAATTTAATTTTAAAAGAAAATTTATTTTTATTAAAAATTATGTAAATATAAAATAAAATTAATTATTATATTAAAAAAATATATTTATATTTTAAAATATATGTATTAAATTTAATATTAAAATTTATACATGATGTTACATTAAATAAAAATTAACAAAATTAATTTTAACAAAATAAGTTTTTTATAAAATTAATAAATTAAATTATATTTCACATACTACCCCATACAAATTTAATTATTTCACACCATTAATAATTAATAATAAATATAACCAAAATACATATAAATTCAAAATTAAATTTAACCAGTTTTAAATTGATTTTTCATGTTTAAACTTGACCATCAATATTGTTTCTTGTATTACACTGAAGGAATCATTAAAACTATTATTCAAGACTAGAGACCAATTTTATGAAGAGATCAAAACTTGCTTTAAGTTCACTCGCATTTTGCTCGATTCGAAATCGATTTAATTTGGGGAATACGATAATATACGAAGAAAATGCCCCTAGAAAATCAATGCCTTTGAATTGCTACCATAATATTCATTAGCAACAACAACACATAAAAGTATAAAACTAGTACTAGTAGATAAAAAACAGGGCTGCCAGAAGAAGCCACAAGAAACTGAAAAATTCGAGGGAATGGATGCCTATGAAGATCCGAGCGAAACCGGAACAAAAACCTGAAGCAGCATCAAGGACCCTGAGTTAATCTCTGCATTTCCCCTTGGCCATCAAGGGTTTCCAACAGGAGGGTAGGGCAATGCTGAGCAGTTCCATGATGCTCATCAGCATCCTGGCAGAAAGAAAGGATGATGGTATCGATCGACATTTCTACCACGGCGAAGAAGAGGGTAGCAACAATGTAGCCCAGACCCCAGCATACCTACATAGCAAGCTCTGTCAATATCGTATTCTACGTATCATGGAGCATTCTGTGTGCTGGATTGGATTAAGAATCGGGCCGACTTTCTAGTTTAGTGTCTACAAAAATAGCGTCAAATGAAACTTATTCTAACTGTTGGTTTATTATCGTTACGAAACATTAAATGCCATAGAATGTTGATTCTTTATGGTTTGATTCGGATACGTAATCCGGTTTTAGCATCAAATCAGACTGGATGGCAAATCGGTCCCTGATCAAGCCGGTCAGTGAGCAATATAAGCCTTATTTCTTCCAGCACTACACAAGAATGATTAGCAAAATTGAAAGCTAACAATGTGGATTAAGGCTATTGATGGTGGTTATGAAGATTAAGATGAAAACGATCACGTTTTTGGTACATGTGAGTTATCGAAGACAAAGGTTATGGATCATAGCAACTAGAAGAGCAGCTTCACACTACCTCCCCTAATAGGTTCAAGGCCAATATTGTGAACATCTTATTGTCGTTTGCTGCCTGCAGAGTTAGTTATATACAACGTAACAACAATGGTGCGGCCAATTTTTTGGCGCACTATGCGACACTAGGTGATTTTTATTGGGAAATTGATATGGCCCTTCCCAATGACTTTTGTAACATTCTCAAAATGGATGTTAAGTGACATTGGATAGCTTGTAGTTTTTTTATTATAATTTTATGGCATTGTCACTTTTTAAAAAAAAAAAAAAGGTTCAAGGTCCCTTCAGTTTTTGTCCCACTTTTGTCCTTCCATCAGTGAAATCATTAATCCATCAATGAAAATTAATCCAATGCAACCATTTTTTGTTATTTGTTCCATCCTCCTCTTTTCGTATTACACAAATCTTTGTTATCCATGTCTCATTTTCCTGAAATCACGATCCGATATTCTCATTTCATTATTAAAAAAACAAAAACTTCAGTTTGAGCATACTAGTTCATGTGCTTGCACTGAACCAATAAACTAATTTTATAGATCAAACTGAACATGTGCAAAAAAGCCACTGATTCGAGGAACCTATCTGTGATTTATCGTAATACAGTAATAGGCTAAGTTTGTTTTGACATCTAAAATGAAAGATAGAGATCAAAAATTAAGGTTGGAGACATAGACGACATGAAATTATTAAATATGATAAAGTATGCTCAACATACATTGGAATAGTACACAAACTTGAGGAATGCCGTACATTCCAAGATACACGTATATGATAGGAAATAAAACAAGGTGTGAAGAACATGCGTAAGATGAGAAATAAATCAGTCCTATTTCAAACGTATTTTGAGCATAAGAAATATGATGCCTATGAGGGAAAGGTAAAATAGAAAACTGAGTTGGCTAAAATTTGTGCAAAAAAACCAAGCAAGTCTAACAGATATAAAGATAGTAAGCATGAATAACATCCACGAGATCAATAACCAGTCTTAGAATCTGAAAAGCCTGGATTCTCCCAACAATGAATCTCACAAAAAAACTACTTATTTGTAGTTTTTGAGTGATCTAGCATTCATTCAAATCCATTTACAATGGTTATAAGTTCACAAATATATTTGCTAGAAGAGGTTACCTATTCTATATATAGTTGTATCAAATGCCTGAACTTCAGCACAAAGGATGTAATCTTTTAAGCCAATCAAAAAGCACCACAAATACAGGCACAAAAGAGAACAGATATGACGAATCATAATAAGCATAAAGCACCAAAACTGAGCCAATGGAAGCCTTACCAGAACAGGAAACAAAGGAGAAGAGATCCTATTATGCGCAGTTTTATACTTGTGAGTGTCCAGCATAAGGAACGCAAATAATGCACAGAAGAGGCTGACACATAACTTTCCAAGAAATAGAATAATATCTCCAATGACATTTACTTTTCCTATGCGCAAAATATTATTGATTATGAGACCTGTAGCAATAGAAGAGGCTTTGCAGAACCCTTTTCCCGTAATAGCAATCTGTAAGGATAATAATGAAATAGGGAAAAAAAACAAAAGAAAAAGAAGTTTAGTTTACCATCTTCAATAATTTAGTAACAGCATTCAATAAACTTTAATTTCTAAGAAATAAAGTTAAGTTAACAGCGCAAGAGCACTAGAACAGATGTATAGGAAATAATACACAAATACAGTCATAAATTATCAGTATATAGATGTTAATGGTGATAGGGAGTAAGTCAAAGATGCACGGTGATCTGCATAAAAATCTTATACTTGTTCTACCCTATGAGTGCAAAAGCAGCTTGGGATATGATGAATGATCGAACAAAGATAAAAATTTAGCTAAAAGATCTTCAAAGACCTAATTCTCTATATAATTTGGGGATGACAATTTTTACGCAAAGTCAAACTCACGACTCACCCCAACATGTTTTGGAGTGAGGCTAGGTATAGCAATATTATACCCGCCCTAGCCCGTGATTTATAATTAAATAAATAAAATTATATAATTTAAAGGCTAAAATGATTAAAATAGGTTTATGTTCTCATTTTGGTTAAAAAAAATATACTTACGAATATAAGGTGGAGTGCGGCGGGCTGGGGCGCGGTGAAATGGAAGATGGTATGAGATAGTAGAAAGGAACCGGGGCAAGGCGGGAGCAGGTATGAGGTGAGCATGGGTAACGATTAAAAGATTGTGGGGAGAGTATAGGTTTTGTATAACTCGACCCATACCCGCCCAGTTGCCATTCCTAGTTATTAGTAGTATTTTTTGCTTAATTAATTATTTAGGCATTTAGTGGTTTCAGATTTATTTGATTTTGAGAAAGTAGTGTTTAGCATTCTCATTGACATTCGAATTAGAAAAAAATTTAGTTTGGTTAAGGTCTTATTGTTACAAACTTTTGTTAGATCTTTCATCATAACTTTCGTTGTTGATAATTACAATCTATCAAACCTGGATGTGGCACAACCAATATTAAATTGATAAAGCAAAGTTTACACAACTTACCATGATGTATGCACTGCGGTTAACAGATCTCAAGGTCCAATCAATGCATCCCAGACAGCAGTTCGAAGAGTAAGATACAGTCTTTTCCATCCAGCCAACAGGAACAGTATTTCCATGCTTCAATCTACGACGAAGTGATTCGAGTATAAATCGTACTGACTCGACAAAGGATACCACCAGTGACCCAAGAGCAACTGAACCAAGGTTGTATCTTAAGAGACGCTTCATAGAAGCAAAAACTGGAAGAATCGGGACCTCTTGCTGCAAGAAGAAAGCACCACCAAACAAGTAACAAAAATGCAAAATCTCCAATTATTTAAAAAAATGAGGTAAAGCAAATTATGAAGTACTGATATCAATGAGAATCACATAACATATTCTCAAAACAATTGTAAAGTGTAAACTTCCATCTCATAACACATAGGGTAATGTCATAATGTTATGACATAAAACAAAGGATAGCTATGTTCTTGCCTCATATGTCCACCATCTAGCAAATGTTTTAATGTTGGATTCTTCCTAGCATATTGCAAATTTCAATACTAAGCATCAAATTTCTAGCTTTCTTGCCAGATTTCATCTTAAAACACCTGGTCATATTCACTACCAACAGTCTTGCAAGATTTAACAAAGAAAAGAAATTTAGCATAAGCTTCCTAAGGTACACAGCAATTTTGGTAATAATGCCTTCCAATCCTTTGAGTTGACTCAGGAGCATTAATTTTTAATAAATTAATACTCGATGTCTTAAGAAACATGATCAAGATTCAATACAGCTGAATATATTGCAAATAGCAGCATCTCACAATGAAGTGTTTGATGGATCATAGCTAAGCTTATCGAATTTGTAACCTTACATAACCAGATTTCTTATGAAATTGCAAGAGAAAAAAATAAAAAAAAATCTAAGTTTCAAGATGATTGGGCATATCTCAATCCCAGATAATTTGATGTTTTCGTGATTGCCCATGCAAATTTAAATTCATCCACATGTAAACGGCTAGAAAATATGTTTTCTTACTGAAATTTCCCCACGAGCCCAGTAATAAGAAGCAACTGATCCAGCAATCACAGTTGCTGAGCATGCAATGACAAATTGTGTAGCCCAATAACAGCCAAATAGATGAAATAGAATAGCAGCTGCAATGTGAGAAGTGTAGCGGATGCTGTAGCCACAGCAACCATCACAATTGACACGATTGGACTTGAGGTCATATGAACAGCAATTGGCATTGCAATCATTTTTGACAATTTGGCCAGAGCTAAATAGATGCATTGCTGCAGAAAACCAGAACATATAGAAGATTGAAAGAATCACATAGGGGAAAACTGGAAAAATTATAAGGGCCTGAACTTCGCCTATGATCTTAGCAGCTACCTGCAAAAAAGGCAAGAAGGATTAGCCCATGAACAACAAAAAGAAGTATGACTACGAACATGTTTGCTCCAAGAAACAGCTAACCGACAAGAGAATTTAAAGAGATCAAAAGCAAGTTATGATAACATTTTAGGTAAATTAATGAACCACTAATAAATAGGTATTTGGGGTTGAAACTGGTCAAAGATCCTCTAACTGTCATGCCCACCTTTAGAACTGATGTTGCCATAAGTATACGTCGTACAATGGCTATTGAAGATAAGATGGATATGATCATCACAATTGTCATGAGAACAGCCACAGCACGAAGATGATTTATTTCCTGGAGAGAATTAAAATGTGAGAAATAAGAACAAATATTTTCTTAAAGAGATCAATTTGACACAAATATACCCTTCCACTGAAGTTGATGTAGGGGTCGCTATCACCAATAACAACTGATACAACATCATGGCCAATCCAACCAGCTAAAAAAATATGACAATCAGTCTACAAAGTTCATGTGCAGGAAAAGTGAAATAACAGTACATGAAATTCAACATGCAGTAACAAGAGAACAAAATGTTTTCTGGGTATTCATGTCCGTCAAGTATAAAGCCAATCAAAGAGCAGCTTTCTAGACCAATGATCCATTCAGAATAACAACAAATAAACATGTGTATTTTGTTCCTAAGGGGTTGGGAGTTAGGATTTCCTATTCTTCTACCTTGAATATGTATTATTTCATGCATATACGTCAATGTTTGAACATCTATCTACAAACTTTACAGACTAATGTCATAAAACAATGCAAGTGATCCCTTTTTGCACAAATTGATAAAAATGTATTTGTTGGATTTTGGTCCATTGGCTGTTGATACTTGTACGCCATACAATACACATGCCAAGGAATGTCTCATACCACTGTACGCATGTGAGGCAGCACACTCCGAAAATACATGGACAGAGAAAGAGAGTAAACTTTAATTTATTTTTTTCATCTAAAAGGTACCGCCGGCATTTTATTGTTTACTTTTAGCAATTTCGGACCTAAATGAAGGAGGCTTGGAGCAGGTTGACAGTCTATGTAAAATTATGCTGAACTCTAACAAAGTACACAATGATAAGAAAAATACAAGGCTTTGAATACAAGAAGCTATATAGCCTCAAAATTCTCCACCGGTTTGGTCTTCTTCCCCCAAGGAGATGAAGAGTATATGTATTGGTAGTCATATAGATTAACCATTTCAGCTAGGGTGATTCTCCACTTCATGGTATGTACATGAGTAGTAAATCCATGTGGTAGCTAATCGTTAGGCAGCTGAATGGTAGTTGTGCGATAGATGTTGTAACTACCTGGTAGTGTGCTCATTAGATCATGCTTTAGTCCATTGACCAAGGAATGAATGCTTGGCTAATGGAGATGATGGGGACCAAGTTTGTGATAGCAGAATATCAGTTGACGTTGATTGAGTTGCTTATGAAGGGATGTCTATCAAGGATCTTCTATATGCCCAAATACAATGCTCAAATTTCAAGGTTAACATAAGCCCCTCGATCACAATGGTCTATCATTTAGTAGAATTGCCACTTTAGCTAGGATGATTCTCCACTCCATAGCATGCGGTGAGTAGAGTGGTAGCTAAGTCCACATGACAGCCACTTGGAGGAAGTTCAGAAAACAACTGAGTGTTAGTCGTGCAGTAGAGGCCATAATTGTCAATTAAAGTGCTTCGCAAGTTGTGGCTGAGTCCATCAACTGAGGTTTGAATGCTCAACCAAGGGAGGAAATATGATTGTGGTTGAGTGGTCGACAAACAGAGATGACGAGGAATAAGTTTGTGATAATAAAATGACTATATTTGGTCGATATCGATTGAGTTGCTCGTGAAGGGGCGTCTATCAAGGACATGTATGGCTCAAATGCAACATGCAAATTTCAAGATTAACAATAGTATCATTCAAAAAGTTCAGGAATAGTTTGCCCTTAAAAAAATAAAGATACATGAATATAGTCTATATTATATTTCTCAAAAGAAATAACAATAAAATAAAGTTAACTCCTCTCACCTTTAGCATAATAAAACATAGTCACTGATATTATCAGAAAGTTGAAGAGAACTACTGTAATCCATGTCATTCCAGCAACAAAATGACGAATCAATAATAACCAAACTAAAGATAAAAATAGTGGCACAATTCCTCCACAAACTATCAACACTGGCCAAGTCTTTCCAATGTCTGCAACATACCTCTACAAAATATAAATTTCAGTGTCTTAGTGCAAAGAAATACTACTTTCGACAAATTGGCAATTCACATCAATGGGTGAAAAAATTGAAATAACAAATAGGAGGTAAAACATAAGGAGCTTGAATAGGCAAAATAGAAAGAGAAGGGCTACTAACCTTTAAAACCGATGATTGAGAATTCATGGCCCTATGAATGGTCTTATCAATTAATATGTTTTCCTCAATGCTTACTCCACCCATTTCTAGCCAGTGTCGCATAGATTCATTGGATGCGTGGGCAATGAACTGGCAGCTCCAATAAACTAATCGGTGAAAAGAGAACAAGTAGTGACATATATTATATCAAACTGAGACTTATTAATACAAAATGGAAAATGCAGTATTGCAAAAAATTAATTGTATGGTGCATTCCATAATAATAGATAAATCTAAAATATAACTATAGACAATACAATACCACACTGAACAAGCACATTTGCCAAATTAGTCAATGTAATACACATCAAAGCAAGCTAGACATAAACTTTGTTCGTGAAATAAAAATGAAAAGAAGAATTGGCCATTTGTGTACAAGCATCCTTTTGCAATAAGAGATAGTAGTAAGAGCTAAACAAGAATATATGGAAAAGCAAGTAGCAATGGCTTCAATCCAACAAAATATGCCATGCTTACCATTTACACTGGGAAAGATAATTGGGTAGCAAGGACCTTGGAGTTGAAGAGAACTATTCCTCATCTGAGGTGTAAGAAACTCATAATAATCATAATCCCTATCAATCCAATCATCTATAGAGATACGAATGTCTCCATCTGGATAATCACAAACCCAATTAAGTCCATCTTCAGAAGGAATTGGGCATTCCATCAAGCATATACTCCTAGCATCAGAAAGTGTAATCTGGTTGTCCTTCAAGCCACTCTGGTAAACCTGGTTAGGATTCATCCAATATCTGATCTCCAATTCTCGAAGATCTGGGTTAGTGTTTTTGTCCCCACAGACATTTCCTTTGTAGTCCAATCCATATGTGAGCCTATTAAAAAAGCAAAAATTACTCATTAAAAGAGAAGAAAAAAGCAATTATAGAGGTGATTTGATTCAAGTATGACAAAAAGAAAGGGAAAGCTACTAACAAGTAGCTATAGTTTACACTACTAACTAAAAGGTCCATGTTGATTAAAATTCCTCATTTATGTCCCCATGCTTTACAAAATTCCTAAAGATAACATACGATCTCTATTGTTTTCATTTATTTCAAAAAAAAAGGCTGCTTGCTATGGTTTTTCGTAGGTGAATAACTGCTAACTCAATTGGGAAAATAAAGGGTTGCACAGAACTGACTATTGAAGGCTTCCAAAACCTCCCCCCCCCCCCCCCCCCCCCCCAAAAAAAAAACCTTTTTTTAATTCACACTCTCAAACAAAAAGGAAAAAAACCCTCTTCTCGTTGATAGTTCATCCCTCGTCTCGATTCATGCCTATGGAAACCAACCCCATTAATGGCAATTGTACGTGGGATGCTCATCCCTCATTTTGTTGGAGCTCAATCTCTAAGTCTCATCAAAGCTTCATCACTTAGTCTTGCCTAAGCACTCTTGTTGAGGTAAAGGATAGAGAAACAGAGCAAACGACGAAGATTAGTAATGAACCCTAGCATCCACTGAGTTTACAAAAGATCACGAAAGAGGGCTAAAGAGAGAGTTTTTGTGCCACTTAAAAGATATTTTGAAGGAATAATTGGAATTTCACATTTAATTGATGACAAAATAGATGGAAGGTCCTTACTATTATCTTTGGTATAGGGACCTAAATGACAGTTTTAGAAACTAGAGCATTTTAATTAGGAATGTTAAAACTATAGGGCCTTATCAATCATTTACTGAAAAGAAAAAAAGAAAATGAGAATAATTAAGTTATACCTGTTAGTTTTCCTGGTTTTCTTTTTCTACACAAGTGGACACTCTTAGAAGAAACTTAAGTGCTTCACCTTATTTGTGTTAAGGGTTAGTTAGAAAACTATTCCAAACACCATTTTAGTTGACTTTGTTGTACTCATTCATAAATGAAACTATTGCTGTTTAGATTCTACGATGATTGGATTGCTGAGATGGAGTATTAAAAATAATCTTTGGTATGATCATTAGAATTTTATTTTCTATTTAATTGCTTTGAATATGTGATCTACGAAATTGGTTAACTTCTTTGTGCACTTATTAGATCTCTACACAGATTTACACTTAATGGGATTTTACAATTCATACACATTTTAGACATAAATTCAGTGCCCAATCCTAAGTTTTTAAGCTGATCTGGTTTAATTGATCTCATTGATCGTCATAGAATCGACGTGCAATCATTGATGAATGCTACATTGTCACTCAATTAATTACGTTTCTAAAAGCATACGGATGATGCAAATCCATGTTGAAACCATTAATTCATACCGTAATACACCATTTGCATCAGATATCCGTCAATTTTTCATTTAAATGGATCCAAAATCTCATTGAAAATTTAGTCAACATATATCCCTCATACATGCTTACATCATCTATTTTTTCTGCATCAATTTCATAGTCTGCATCCTTAGCTCATGCCTCTCCAACATAACCACCACAACATAAAGCTAATGACATTGTCAAGAATCCCTCTCGTTTATTCACATCAGACACCTGCTATAGCTTTTCCAACAAAAGTATGTCCCTTTTTCACCCATCTTCTTGGTTTGTGCATTTATAGATCTAAAATATAGAAAGAAAATGCAGGAACGCGAAAGTATGTGGCTGGCGGTTATTTGAGGTAAAACGCCGTGTTGTGCTCCCGTCCACTGAGAAGTAGCATGTTGCATCACCAAACAGTACGAACACCAAATTACCGAATTTTTTTTTTTTTTTTTAAATTAAGTCCATTTCCAACAAAAACCCTCGCTATCTTACTCGGACACTTGCAATCTACGAGTTTTAAAGAGCAATACAGAGAGATTCACCGGAGAGGGTTGCCCTGGTTGAATCCAAAGCTGGAATTGACGATCATGGCTATCCAGAAGGCGATAAAGAGCACCAAGAAGACCACATCTCTGCACTTCCGGTTGTGCCTTATGATCCCTCCTTCTATCGCCCCTTCCCCTTCGCCACCGCCACCGCTCGCCGCTGCAGCTGGAAACCTCCCGATGATCGCCCCCAGCGGCCCCCCCATATCTCCCGACAGCGCGTTGGCAATCAAGCAAGAGCGCAAGAATCACTGGAGAGAGAGAGAGCTGAAATGAGAGGAAAGGAAGAGAGAGAAATAGAGCTGGGAGCTAAAGAGCGAGCTGTAAGCTGTGTGAACTGCGGGAGAATGAGAGGAGAGCTAAGGTCTGCTAGTCCTGCGGACCAACGCGTCAAGCAATAACGACGGCAGTAGCTTGTTGTCGGATGCCGTATTGATCTTGCACGATCGAAGCACGTGGAGAAGCTTATCGTACTTCGAAGGTATAAGTTACCAAAAGAAAAGGCGGGGAAAATGGGTTATATTATTTTAAGAAGAAAAAAAAACGAGGTATTTGGTTCTCAACATTAAAACAATTGAGAGGGAACGGATTTCAAAGCATCAACTGATTAATCATAGTTTTATTGAGTTTTAAAAATTATTTTTATTAATATTTTATATTTATGATAAATTGCATTTCAGATCCTGAGGTTTGTAAAGCATTACATATTAATCCAATATTTTTAAAAATAATTATTTGGACCCTGAGATTGTAAAAGTATTGTTATTTAATTTTTTATTATTATATTATAAAATTATTTTCAATCATTAAATTCTTAGCTTTTTAAATATAAATTTGAAATACTAATAATTATATTTTTTTAACTCTAACTTTTTAGAACATAGAAAGTAAGAGATGTGAGAAGCTATTATTTAAATTTTTATTAATTTTTTAAAGAACAGTGAGCATAGAGAAGTATAATGATTCTTTAAAATATTTAAATAATTTAAATTAATAAAAAAAATCAAATTTTATATTTTTTATTCTAAAAGACTAATGAAAAAAAATTTGTAAAGATGACCAAAGCTGTAATGCTTTTATTATCTCACTGTCTAAAATTAAGATTTTTCAAAAAAATAAAATAAACTTACATACAATTGCACTGAGAAGATAAGTCTTCCTTTATATGACACTTGTGGCCGATGTGAGTAGGGAGTGATTGTCAAGTGATGTTCTAAGAGAAATGAATCGTTGAGACAAAGTGATGTGCTAAGAGAAATGAATCGTTGAGGCAAAGTGCAGTTCCTAGCAGGCTTTTAAGTCAATAAAAGTGGTGAAGAGGGGCACAAGTATGAATCATCTCATATCAAAAAGGTGAAGGTCCTGAGCTATATAAGTAGATAATATGATCGCAAATAGTAGAGATACTTTTTAGGCAAAAATGTGAGATTAATGTTGAAAAATTCTGTAATTAAATATACCTGGCTGAAGTAGTACTGGGGATAAGTGACTTCCTAAGAAATGCTCAAGTCACACAATTCGTTAAAGCTAAAGTAGATAATATCTCTATATTTAGATTACGGGATGTTATACTTTATCCCTTAAAAGAAAATAAATCATATGCAGAAGATATAAAATGTATTTTTTTGGTGGCACAATTGATCTCAACATAGCAAACTTATTTTTAAAATTATGTCAATATTTTCATGATTAAGACAATATAGTCATAAGTAAAATATGATTGTTATCTTATATTCGAGTAAATTATATTGCTTCTTAAGCATTTTCATAAAGCCATGTTTACTCTTTATGGTGCATCTATCATTTTAGAAGTAAATTTTACAGATTATGCAAATTTGGGTAAGAAGAGTACATTAACATAAATTCAGAATGAAATAATAATTTTATAGGTAGTATAAGAAGGTAAACAACAATATATGTAATACCATTATCTGATGCGGCATAAACTCGAGCTTGAGCTTGTCGCCTCCGATTCTGTTGCGTTTTGATTACTAGTTATGTTTCACGAAAAAATTCTTACTGACTCTTAAGAGATAATTACCTATATATTACATAATTTAGTTTTATTTAGGGCAAATTTCACCCAGGTCCTTGAGTTTAAGGGTTATTATCACACAGGTCCATGTTTTTTAAATTATATCTTCGAGGTCTCTAGGTTTTCAAAAATTATCATTTAGGTCCCTTTTTATTTTTTTATTATTAAAAAAATATACAAATTACCATTATATCCTTACCCTCCTACTCTCCTCCAATTCCGAGCTGACCGCGACAGAGCCCCGCACCGCAGGCCCCGCCGCCCCAGCGCCTGCCCGACGGACCTGAGCGCGGCCCGCACGACACAGGCCGCCTGCGAACCGCGCTGCGCGCCGCTAAGTGCTAACGCACGCGAGCGGCGGCTGCAGCTCCGCCGCGCCAAAAACGCCGCGCCGGGTCGCAGCGGCTGCTGTGTGCCGGGCGGCCTTCCAGCGGGGGCCGCGCGGTGTGCAGCGGCCGCCTGCGCGCAGCCGGCTGCAAAGCGCCTGTGTCGATGCATGGGCCGCGCCCAGGTCGTTCGGAGGCCGGCCGCCCGGCGGGGCGGCCGGGGAGCGCCCTAGTGGCCGGCGCCTGGCAAAAAACACCACAACCAAACCCAAACACGGCCGGCTACCGTGGCGGCCCTCTGAGGTGGCGAGCGGGGCTGCGCCGTGGCGACGCGGGCTGCTCGCTAGTTTGTGCGCGTGTATACAGAACACCGCGGCACTAGTCGGCATCCTTATGAACTGGATCCTCCATGTTCGTGGTGAATACAGAGCGACTCGCTAGCCACACGACTGAATGGCAGCCTTCACCTGGCCGACGTTAGCAGAATACTACTAGTCGATAACCTTGCGTGCTGGACTCACGTTCTGGAAGGCACATTACGATGTTGGATGAACTGCGACATTCCCGCCGTTGGTCCTGCTATTCTTGATGGCTCGGCGGCCTGGCTGCCGGAATTCTTGAGGAGAGAAGGAGGGTAGGCTATATATAATGGTAATTTTATATTTTTTAATAATAAAAAAATAAAAGGGACCCAGATGAATATTTTTTGAAAAATCTAGGGACCCCGAAGATATAATTTTAAAAACGTGGACCTGGTGATAATAACCCTTAAACCAGGGACCTGGGTGAACATTTACCCCTTTTATTTATGTCTTACCCATCCATTCTTAAGTTAATTACGCCTATGCCACACTCAAAACATTATAAAATCTTACATACACACATTTTAACTTATTTTTATTATAATGAGTAATCATAATTTTTCAATAACCTAATTATAATTAAATTACAAAAAATCTGAGGCATTCATCATATTATTTTAAGGATATTTAAATATATTTTGAGTGAAAATTCTAAAACCTTAATGTTTAGGTGGCAGCAAAGGAAGGAGACATTCGCGACGTGAATTGATTTTAGGACAAATCAACGCTTTAGTGTGGTATTGAGAAAGAAAAAAATATATACCATTAAGAGTAAAATTATAATTTTAATGATTTACTAACAGAATTTTTTTTCAAATAGATTTTGATTAAGTTTTAACTCAAATGTGTGTATATAAGATTTTGTAATATTTTGAGTGTGCATAGTGTAATTAATTAAAAATGGATGGGTAAGACATAAATAAAACTAAATTGTGTGGCATATAGGTAATTATCTCTATAAAATAATAGATGAACGTTAGTAATTTTTTTTTTATTAAATGTTTCAAAACTTTATTCAATAGAAAAGTCCATTTGGTGTTTAGATTATTTTGGTCGTGTAAAATATTAAAATAATTTTTTTATTATAAAAATAAAAATAATACTAAATTAATTTTTATTTTATTTTATATAATATTTAACATAAAAAATTAATTTTATTTCACATCTTATATTATTTTTAATATATAAATTTATTTTTATTTTACATTCTATATAGTTTTTAATATAACTAACTAAATTTATTTTTTATTATACATATATTTTAAGACAAAATTTACGATTTTTTAAATAAGACTAAGGGGACGTTTGGTTCAGTGTTATCTTAATGTCAATGTTATTTAGATGTCATGTTATCTAAATGTCATTGTTATTCATTAATGAACATTTGTTTGGTTCAATGTTATGATATTAGAAAATATTAATGTTATCCAAATTATTTTTATTTAGTTAGAAGTTATTGACATTATAATGATAAATTGACAGTGTTATCTTGAGATGTCGCTTGATTTGGGGTGACATCTAGATGTCATCATTTAATGATATTTTTGTAATTAATTATAATGTTATTTAAAGATGTCATTAAACCAAACAATTACTTTCTAAAAATAACATAACATAACATTGAGATAACACTGAACCAAACGCTCCCTAAATTAATTTATTTGACAAACAGTTATGGAGATTTCCATCACTCTATAAAATTTAGGCAATAAATTTTGCTCAAAACTTAAAGCTTGCTTGAGTTTAATTTAATGAGAATTTAATTCAATTTTCTCAAATCCAAAGTTAATTCACTGTTGAAATGAGATCGACACAACTTGAATTTAATTTGATATTTGTAAATAAGTATTTTAAATATTAATATGTTATTTAAATATAACATATTTACAACAACCAATGTATATTTTATGAGCTATAAAAAATATTTTTAAGAAAAATTTCACTTAGGCCCTTAAGATTTACTCGACTTGTCACGCAGGTGCACAATTTTGAAAATATGCTAAATAGGTCCCCAAAATTTACTGTATAGGTCATTGTAGTCTTTTTGTGATGGTATCCATCAAACGTTGTTAAAATTATAAAAATACCCTTTTTTACCCTTTCATATTTCTGATCTCTGGCTGCCCGTCGTGCCGGTGTCCACGCGCAGGACGCCAGCACCCGTGAGCGGACGCCGACGGGCGCGGGGCCGCGAGCGAACGCCGACGCACAAAGCCTCGCGCTGCGGCGACCCGCACGCTACTAGTTGCAGCGAGGACTAGGGGTACAAATGTAATTGCACATTAAATAATTTTATGATTTCATAATTAAAATTTTAATTTAACGGAATTTTAATAGAAAATATTTAATTGGACCTTATTAAAAATATTTTATAAATATTAAGGACCACAATGACCTATACAGTAAATTTGGGGAACCCATCTGGCATGCTTTTAAAATTATTGACCTGCATGATAAGTCGAGTAAATCTCAGAAGCCTAAGTGAAATTACCTTTATATATTAATATTAATAGTATTAACGATCATGATAACTATAATATTTGAAATATATTTTTATCTATTATACAAAATTGAATAGATAGCTTAAACAAATTCAAAAATTGACTCGAACTCAAATGGTTATAGCTCAATTTAAACCTAATTCGAACTAAAATTTAAAAATAAAAACTCAAAATAAGATTAACTGGTTCAAATTCAACTCATTTATGGCCCTAATAAAATCAAAGGTCAACTCCAATGGCCCAATCCATGCACATGCAGCCCAAAAATATGCAGTAAAATTACTAAAAATAGGATTTTTTTTTTGTTTAGGATTAACTATAACATCTTAACGAGATAGTTCATATAATTCGATAGCTAAACCTATTTATAACCCTTATGATTTGATTCAAAATTTTTTTATGAACTTAATAAAATATCTTTTTAATAACTCTTTAGATTAATTTATTTTTTTGATTATTAATGTGTAATAATTTGCAAGAAATTCAATAGCTATAAATTATAATAAAAAAATTTAATTTTTTTTATATATTACTTATACATTCTTAGTTAATTATGCTATGTATATTCAAAATATTATAAAATTTTATATATATATATTTTAATTTATTTTTATTATAATGAATAATTATAATATTTTAATAATTTAATTATAGTTAAATTTAAAAAAAATTATTATATTATTTTAAAAATATTTAAATATATTTTAAGTGAAAAATTTAATTAATTTAAGAATATCAAAATATATTATGAGACTATCAATAATTTGCTGCAGATTTTTATTCGAAACTCGACGCTCCAAATTTGCTGACAATCTTCCAGCTGCGAAGTCCTTTGAAGAAGATACACAGCCGTGATTTCATTGAACGTCTCATCGTTTCTACGGCGCCGGACTCGCCCCCGGCGAGCGGAGGAGGATCCTCCAATTGCTAGCAGATCGATACGATTATGCCCTCGATCCGCCGCCCTCTCTTCCCAGCGCGCCATCACCATCATGATCGAGTTCTCGCCGTGCACCCACCAACGGATGTAAAAGATAGAGATCAGGCGACGCACGAGTCCGCACTGTCGTCGTTTTCGTCTTCCTCCCCTCATCCTCGCTGTTCTTGGATATTTTGCTTGTCGGTTGCCCTCGGCCTCCGCCACATAGTTCTCATGGCGACGGCGGTTTTCCTTCCGAAGCCAGCCTCCCGCAAGCGCTGGCAGTACCAGCTTTGCTGGAGCTACTGGAAGCGCTCTCTTCTCCGATTTTTCTTCTTCTTCTTCTTGGGCTTCCTTCTCGGACTTGCCCCCTTCTCTGACCTCGACCTCTACCTGGACCTAGACAGCTCCCTTTCTTTTCCCATCCGCCCCAATAACCACCTCTTCGCCCATACTGGAACCTTCTCCAGTCGAAGGGAGTTAGGTACCATTCTCCGCCCCCAAAGTGCCAGCTCCCGGCCGACGGATGTTACCGCTGATCCGACAGCGGCGGCGGCGTCTTCAAAGCTTCTCATCGTTGTGACCCCCACATACAACCGTGCCCTGCAGTCCTACTACCTTCACCGGCTTGGCCAGACGCTTAGGCTCGTGCCCCCGCCTCTGCTATGGATTGTTGTTGAGATGGGATCCGCTTCCGACGAGACTGCGGAAGTGCTCCGCAGAACGGGCGTCATGCACCGTCATCTCATCTGCCAGAAGAACTCCACGAAGGTCAAGGACCGAGGCGTTCACCAGCGCAACACCGCCCTGGAACACATCGAGAGCCATCGTCTTGATGGCATCATCTACTTTGCTGATGACGATAACATCTATTCTCTGCAACTGTTTTCCAAACTCAGGGATATCAGGTATTACTAGTTTGATTTATTGAAAGCATCTCCTTGTGTCGTTTTTATGATCTGGCTATCTTGTTGTTTACATTGGTAAATTGGTAGGTTGAAACTTACTTTCTGTTCATTTTCCAACATTATCTCTAGATTTTGGATAAGAATGCTACAGTTTCCATGATTCCTGTTTTTGAGCGTGAATGCTTCATCTTTGAATTCTTCATTTAGTTGGATGATATAACTTCATTGCCTTGAGTTTCCCATCTCTTGGCTAGCCGATGCCTGATGCGGAGCAGGAAAATCTTAAAAAGATATTTAATTATCTAGTTATAAAAAGAGGTTTACAGCTTGTTATATTATAAATTTTATTATTTTTCTTTATTAGTATTTGGATTTTGAGAATTGAGAATTAAGGATTGTTAATTGATATCTTCATTATTATTTGTGATTATCAATTTTTATTTTATTGTATTTTTTATGGAATTCCTTAAATAAAGTTCATACTTGGGATTTTTGGATGAATTAATAAAAATATTCTCTACATCTCCCATTTCTATAACCTTATAGTCTTCTTCCTTTCTCCTCTCCTAATTCTATATTAGTTGGTATCAGGTTAGTTTTGTCTACTTTGGCAATTCTAGCTCTACTGTATTATCCTTTAAAAACTCCATCAGATAATGGAGGCTTCCTTTACATGCTGACAGATTCTACGATGTGTTGACCTCAAGGTACAAGCTGATCTCACTTGATCAACTGGTCACATGAAGCCACTACCCCAAACTCATTGTGAATCCTTTTTGTTGTTAGTAACGACCCCCTGAGCAGGGATCCTACCTCTTTGATGATTTTACTCGAGCCTTCTGTCTGCTCATTTAACCTACCTATGTGAACTTCCACTTAGAGCCCTTCTTCCCACAAGATAACGTGGTGCGATGAATTCCTTCCGTGCACTGTGGTCTCTCAACTGCACATCGTCTTTCTGATCGCTCATCCACATCTCACTACTATGAGTAATTTTTTAACTCTGCATGATAAGGTCTACATGGATCTTTGAGCCCACATCAGTTGCCCAAGAATTATGTATCCTACCCAAAGTTCACACTGCTTTCTGTTTGTTTGGGAAGCTCGCACCAATCGCTCGTCTGGATGATACGGACATGGATAATGCTAAAGTGATTAATTATTTACTTATTAAAGGTGGTTACAAGTTTGTTAGATTTTAAATATTGTATTCATCTTTGGTAATATTTGGATTTCTTGAATTAAAAAGAGTTAGTATCTACAATATTAGTATTAAGGAGCATTTACATGCATGCCGTTTAATTCTTTTTCAATTACATATTAAACTCCTTGTTCTTTTATTTTACAATTTAACCCTCTAAATTTTCTAAAAACAAAAACTAGTGGTATACATGTATTCACAAATATATTTATAAAATTTTAATATACATGTCATTGGTAATAAGAAGCTAAACAATCATAATTAGCAAAAAAATATTTTTGAAAAATCTTGAAAAAAGTCTAAATATGTTATTTTTGAAAGATTTGGAGGGTTAGTTGTAAAATAAAAAAATAAGGGGTTTAATATATTATTGAAGAAGAATTGAGAAATATGTATGTAAATCTTCCTAGTATTAATAATCTTTTGGGACATTTACATATATGTTAAATAAATTTTAATATGTTATACTACGTAAAGTCACTTCATGAAAGGTACACTATGTGGTAGTTATGTTTTGTGAAAAGGCTGAATGTGGTGTTATACAATAAGATTTGTGTGATATGTATGTAAAAATCCCTAATCATTTTTCAGTTGTTAACCTTTTCTTTTATTTGTTGGGCTGGAAATTTTCAAATAAAGCTTTATGCCTTTGTAATTGGACCTCTGAATTATATGCATTTACTGACTCTTTCCACTTTACATTGGTGGTAACATCCATACTTCAACATTTTCTTGATTTATAGAGTGCTGACCCGTTTCACTCTATTTCATACGTTAATTGGCTACTATGTACCTTTTGGGTGAGGGGGAAAATTAGTTTCTGATGTATATGGCATGATGTAGAATTTCGGTGGGCTACAAGCCTTTTTAATGTCAGTAAAACGGAACTTCTAATGATGCTTGGCAGTTTACCGCGAGAACTACGTTGGACAATGATATTGATATTGTTGATAAGCTTTTAGTCTTTTTTCCTATGACTTACCTTTATTATGCTGTGTTATCTCTTAGTTGGTTTCTACGAACTTGGCTTATTTTGGTTGGATTATCACACAGGTAGAAGTAACAATTAGCGACTGGTTATTTGTTGCTGAGTGTTGATTAGTTATTGAATTTATTCTTTCATTGTCTTTTATGGTCTTGTACTGATGCATACACGTATCTGTAGGAGATTTGGAACGTGGCCGGTTGCAATGCTTGCTCAGAGCAAAAGCAAAACAATACTTGAAGGCCCAGTGTGCAATGGTAGCCAAGTTATTGGATGGAACACAAATGAAAAGAGCCAAAGACTGCGAAGGTTTCATGTGGATATGTCTGGCTTTGCATTCAATAGTACCATAATTTGGGATCCTAGGATGCGACATCGACCAACTTTAAAAGTTGTCAGGCAACTGGATATAGTGAAAGAGGGATTTCAGGTATGCCTTTTGCTTGCCAAAGTCTACTTTTTTCATAAGTGAAGCATTTACTCCCCTCTCTTCTTTTTTATTTTGTTGATAAACATAGTTTTGTGAAGAAGCACAAATAAACATGAGGAAGTTGATAATTAAGTGACTTTTATCCTGAATGCATAATAGCTTTCGCAATCATTTTAGATTTGTGCTTCCAAATCTCTCAATCATCCTTAAAAGATATTAGCATTCAATTATAAACTATGCTTCCTTCATGCTGAACGACATCATCAACATGATGATAATGAGTGTGAAATAGCAAAGAGTTTCCTTGTTCAGTTCAATGATGGTGGATTGATCAACCTTCTTTCTCTACATATTTTGATTCACTTGAAGCTTCGTCTCTTTTATTTTTACTAATCTGAAATGCTGCGGAATAGTTTGATTGTCACAGTATTTGCTTTGGTTTTCAGTTTGAAATTAAAAAAAAAAAAAGGTAAAGACCAGCTCATGAATCGTGGAACTTTGATGTAGAATCAGTACTAAATCATTTTGTGATTTCAAACAATTGGATTTTTTTTAGTCCGAATTATACTTGCTTTAAAAACAAAATACAACTACAACTAAAAAGTGTCATTGTCTTGTATATGACATAACAACTGGGCTGTAATGTCTTTTATCCATCATTTTTTTTCCCTTCAAAAAGATTCCACAAAAGGCTAAACTTTACTGAAACTAGTATACTGGAACTAAGAAAAAAATGATGATCCTAGAACCAGACAAGATATGGAAATTCACAATGAATTTTAATGTCATTAAGTTTAAATTTAAGCTATTTGTGGTATTTTTTGTGTTAAACCTCAAATATATCTGCATGAACCCTATTAGTGTAGTTACTTCAGTCTACACCAAGCACTGTTGGCTGGATATACGACTTTGTTCGTAGTGATTTGGTAAGGTCTAATTACCTTTTTATCTTTTTTTTAAAAGTAGTTTTAACTTTACATGATTACCAAGCTAATTCAAGTTGATCTATCCAAGCTCAAGATTGAGGAAGAATTTCCTGAAATCTGCTTGTTAGTTTTCCTTTCAAAATTGATACAACAATGTCAATCTATTTTTAAGCAATTGTCATTATGTAGCATTGTATCAACCACAATAAGGTTTGTGGTATCTCCATCAATATGATGCATACCCCTATGCTAATTTGCAAATTTTATGATTGCTAGATAGGCCTCATACAAAAATATATGAATGTGAAATACACTAGTGTTCCTATGAACATGAGACAAGGAGAAAAAAATATTGGAGAAGTAAATGTTTACATGATTTTGATCCAACTCAAACAGTTTTCGAGCTGGCTCGAAATATTAAGATTAATATTAAATTATCATTTTAGAAATTTGTAAATTTATTTGGTTTTGTCAATGCATTGCTTTCTATATATAGAGGAGATTCTAGGGGAACCTCTACCAATTTGATACTAAAGTCCATAGCTTTTAAATAAATATTTTAACTTGAAAATCCAAATATCTAAATTCAGCCCTTGGCAGGGGGCTCGTACCTGCCTTCTCATAGGCAGCAGCCAAGAAGCCAACCATTAAGAAACAGGAACCACAATATATTATTTAATATATATTACAAAATTGGTAATATTTAGTTTAATAAACCGATCCAATCTTATGTTAGCTCATTAGTCAACTCGTTTGGATCGATTTAATTTTGATTCAATCCGAAATTTGATTGGACTTTTGAGCTATTTTTGATCTTTCTATCCAAATTAACAGCCTTAGTCATGCTGTTATGAAACTCTGAAAATGGAAGGCTAAATACAATATGTTTTTTTGAATGTTATGCTATTGTAGCATATCCAAAAGACAGTATATTGATCCTAAAGGTTGGCAAGAAAGAAATCACTGACACCTATTTGGTTGTTCTAAAGTTAGAAATTTAGAATAGTAACATGAATGATAAGGTTAAATGTGATTAAAAATAATAATAAAATAATAAAAAAAGTGTAACACGAAGAGCTGAAGATGTGCCATCATATCATCTCCTAGTATTTAAAAGAAACATTATAAGGAGAAATGATTAGTGCAGCTTGGCCTTAAGTAGGTCGATGTGCTCGGGTTAAGGCACTGATGATACTGTTGTCTAACTTTTAAATGAAATGGACATTTGCTTGTTACACGACCGTGCATGTGTTATGCACATGCTTGCACTAGCTAGCCTATACATGTGCATATGTGTTCTGCGTGGACATAATATATATATATATATATATATAGGGCTTGTTTGGCACCATCCTAAAAAAGATAAAAAAAGAGAAAATATTTTATTTTATAGAGTTGATAGAAAAGAAATTTATTTTAATATTGAGAGGTGTGTAGGATGTGAAATAAAATTGATTTTAAGGTTGGAATTTGTGTTGGATGTAAAATAAAATTGTTGAAATTTGTGATAAATTTAAAATATTAATTTTAGCTTTTTTTTGGATGGTACCAAATAAGGCCATATATATATATATACAGTAAGTTGACACTAATGGAAAAAAATTGAAGAATGAGTTTTAGCAATAAGTGAGAGAAGTTAATAAAGAAGCAAAATAAGAGTGAGAGAACGTTGGAATGATTACACAATCATTATAGATAGAAAGTAGCTGGATTAACATTGAAAGTTTGTAATTTGCATAAAAAAACATATTAATGTTGAATGCAGTGTGTTTGCTAGTACATTTTATTAACAATAATGAAACCATATCTGATTGAACGCTGAACACTATAATGCATTGTTCTTTTGTCTGCAAGTTTTTTATTGTTTCTCAATACAATTAAGGCAGGCCAGCCCTTGTTTGGTTAAGGGACTAGAATGAGCCCAAAATTTTTGAATATTTAATTCTCATTCAAAACAAAATCTAATATAAAAAATTGACTTTATTTTAGATCTTATACAAATTTTACTATTAAAAATTAAATTTATTTCACATTTTACAAAAATTTAACATCAAAATAACTTTATTTCGCATCATTTGCATATGATAATATATTTTCTCTCTTTAGTGTAAAAATAATCCTCTAACCAAATGATGCCTCTGGAAGTGTTTGAAATTACATAAGTTTATGAACTTAATCCTTTTGAATTCAGTTTGCAAATCAATGTTGTAATCAATTTTTAATAGATATATGTATGTATTGTACAAAAAGGTTTCTAATCTTTTAGCATAGTTCAAGTTTGGAGGGACAAGCAAATTTTATTTTCATTAATCTTTCTCCTCTTGTTACGCGGAACAATAGTTTGCTGATCCCATGTTTTACAGGAAACAACATTCATACAGCAAATAATTGAAGATGAAAGCCAAATGGAGGGCCTCCCTGAAGGTTGCTCAAGGATTATGAATTGGCACCTTCATTTAGAAGCTAGCAATCTCGTTTATCCTAGACAGTGGCAGGTTTCAAGGAGGCTTGATGCCAATTTTCTCTTAACGTAGTATTATTCACACATTACCTTCTTACAAACAGGTTTGATTACTCTTACATACTCTTTGTCTTATCTTGTTTTTGTTCTAATTAACTATATTATGTGATGAGGCGAGTTGTTTAATCTGCTTGCCATTAGATGCATGAGTTAACATTTAACAAATTCATGCCACTAAACTTTTCATGTTTACGTGTGGGCTAGAAAACTTGATAATATAAGATATTCTGAAATTCGTTAATATAATGTATTCCGTCCACATGTGAAATTATGATAGTCAAGTTAACATATTGGGAGAATGTTTTGTTTGCATATCATTTGTATTGATATATTTGGACAAAAAATTATGCCAATCGTATTTTTGATCTCCGGCCTGCTTCCCTGTGCTTCAATCATGGGCCCCTATCTCAATTGCTGCTGAGACGTAGTATGGGATGAAAATAAAGTGGACTAAGTACTTTTGTAACCATGATTAGGCTAAAGTAAACAGGAATTTGATGTGAATTAAAAGGTGAGGTTACGTTAAATTAACAAGCTTTTAGGCCCCGTTTGTTTTGATGTAAAAAATTAACCTAGTTTAATTTTAATCTGGCATATCATATCACACATAAAATTTAATATTAAAAATTAACTTTATTTCACATCCTACGTGCATTACTAAAATAATAATTAACCTATATCACATCTCTCACATATCCCAATATAATAATTAACTTTATATCATATCCCTCACATATTCAACATAATAACTAACTTTATTTCACATCATTCACAACTTTCAATAAAAAAATATTTCTATCCAAGTTTAATTTGAAACCTTGTTAAATTTAACTTTACAAACAAATAGACCCTTAGTGGCTTGTATATGCAAAGATTTTTGGGTCAAATATGCAATAAACAAGATTTTAGCAAAATATTATGTATATTTCTCCTCTCCCCTAAAAAATATCCCCTAGTTCAAGACTCTAGAAACTTGATTTCAAATGCGAACTTAGTTTGAAGGTTGATTGTGTGACCTTACAGACAAGTTCAGTTATAGATGCTTTAGAGGATCTTGAAAGTATTTTTCAAAATTCAGAAGAGTTATGTCGTGTGAACATTGAACAGAACATTGAATAGCTCGAAAGAGCTCGGGTTTGCTTACAAAAAGCAGAAATGAAAGTAGATGAGCATCGAATGAATGAATACTTTGAGATAGAATGAGAAAAACTTATATTTGATCAATGTGACTTGCAGTGTTTTTGAATGGTTAAGAAAATTAAAGAAAGGATCCTTGGTATGATTAGAAAATGGAAAAAAAGGAACTCTTGTTTTGAACAACGAACAGTCAGTTTTACCAATAATACCATGGTTGACTACCAACTTGAAAAGTATATTGAGGTAGCAGACGAATCATCTAAATTCACGCATCTTCCGGATAATACCAATAATGGCATGCTTGATTATCAAGTAGTGTATAGTTATATGCTTTTTAATTTGCTTTGGATTATATCTTCATTAATTCAAATTAAAAAAAGAAGATGATATTTTCATTAATTAATGCAGTTGATATTGTTGCAATTATAATAAATTGACATTATAATATGGACCGTACCCTTCTTATATTCTGAATGTTTTCTTTCTTGTGTATGTATTCAGATACTTCCATAGAATCTCCAAATCAAGATGTTACTCCATTGTTCCAAAAAATCAAGATATTACTCTTTCTGCTCATCAAAACTAAGACGTAGCTCCTGCAGAAATAGGGAACCTCAGTATATATTCAGTTTCTACAATGCTCAAGGTCATGCTAACACTTTACTGGCAAAATTGCTTTGATTTAATTTCATTTAGCTATACATACTCTCTTCGCTCAAGACTGATCTTGTTCTATATACTTCTGTGGGAGAATTACATTTGTTTCCCAAAATTTTGATAGAATCATGCATTGATCTCTTTAATCTGAATGTTTGCACATTGGCAATAAAATAAATGTTAATATAACATGTTAGCTACCTTGTTTATACTCTGGTGGAATATTTCGTTTCTGACGCGTGCTCGATTTACAAAGTCCGTCATTCAACCCATTCTAATGCAGAAACCATACTGCTAGCTAGGTAATGGCATTTGTCTCCCAAGACACTTGAAGCAATTCAACTGATTTTTATTGTTGAAAGGCAACAGATGGCATACTTTGTATATTGAGTGAAACACCAAAAACAAAACTATTTTCAATGATGCTGATGCAGTTTAACCAAGGCGGCCTTCACGTGATCTCAAACTTTTATTTTCTTGTTACTGGTCAACACGTAAATATTCAGGCTTGTGGGACCAAAAAAAAAAGGCTTGGGGAGTTGAACGTGCAATTCAACTTTAAATTTTGGTGCACCATGTATTTGTACCTACGATATATTGGGAGCCTCACTTGTCCAGTTTGTGCTGAGTAGGTGGCAACTTCTGTTCATGAAACCTTTTTTTTCAGGAAACTTGACGTCAACTTTTGTTCAATAGATCATTATTGTAGAGCTTTTCAATTACAATCCCGTGAGCTTAAAGAGAAACTATTGTGTTTGATTTGAGTCCAAGCTTAGCCGTTCCGGAACCACTGAGATGGTGACACGTGGTGTGCTTTGCCCCATACTGCTGCGCTTGAGAACGAAGTAAAGAAAGAGGCAAAGCTGCGACCTTCGTAGCTGACGGTAAAATAATTATTATATTCTGCTCTGTCAAAAATGAAGAAACAATGGATGTTTGGCTATTTACTGTTGATTTAAATGCAACAGATGATGTGATCTTAAATTTTTTGTATTTTTAGTCGAAATCTAAAATACAATTATTTATTAACATGATACAAACACTGTAATTTATAAATTTTGTAAGCTAACTACAATATTTGAAATTAAGCACAATTGACAAGCATAACTTCAGTAATAGTTTATCTATTAATACATACAACTATCCATGAATAATATCTACCAATCCATGCATAATTGGATGCATAGTATCAGAAAAAAAAAATCATAAGAACACAAAATGCAAATTATATATAACTCATCAAATAATTCTCTACGTTATGAGTTTCTTGCAACTAGTTGTTATCTTTCAAGTTGTTTTTAAGGGCGGTTAACTCATGCAAATCTCATCCCTAAAAATTTTCATTTCTACCTGTCAATGCTTATATTCTCTCAGATACTACATTGGTCTTATGTTGTCCACCAGCCTCTCCATACACTTCATAGATACTCCATAATTGATGCCATCAGATTGTAGTAGATCTTTCAATTCTTTAACATTTTTCTTTCAATAATTGGCAAACTAAATTCAAGATCATTTATAAAAATGTAGATATCAAATAAATTAAATAATTTGTATTATTTATTGATTAGATGAAATATTTACAGACTAGTTTTTTGACAGTATTCTTTCTTTTTGGGTTACGTATTGAATCTAATATAATGAATTTCTTACCTTTTAATTTACAAATGAGAAGAATCCAGTGTTTATCTTGGCATAAAGTTATAAAGATGTAATCTGTAGAACACAAATTATAGTCATAAGATTTTTGGTCTGTGCATATGTGTAATTAAATTGCGCATGCACCACAATAACTAATATGAGTTTTCTATGAAAATAATTATGAGGTTTTTAAAAACGAACAAGTGTTAACCAGAAATAACAAAGAGATGTAGAGCTAATACTTTCAAGATGCATGAGAGAATTTGGGGTGATTTTCACTGACAAAATTGAAATCGTTAATGACAATATCAGTAATCTCTTTTTTATTCAACGTGTCCTCTGTTAATTAAAAATCATGTAAAAATATTATTTGTGTTATTTGTTCTTCAAGGAAAATGTTTTATCAATGTAATGAGTTTTCAACAACAGAATGATACCCATAATTGTCGCAAATAATAATGCTCTATAATTCTGTGCCAACTTCTGACTCGGGTTATTTGTCTTGCATATCTCGAGCACGATTTTTTCCTTTACACTCAAATCACTGCGTTCTTAATCAACGATGCGTTAATTTTAGGTTCGCACCTTTGTGATGCAAATATGCCATATAAAACATAAACAACCACATGCTCATTAGTATTTTTCTGAGTCATAACTATCTTATTCTTCTCTCTTGAAGCTTCTGGATCTTTATTAGTAGATCCATCCGAACTCTCAAGTATCTATGATGCAATCTTTTCTAACCTTCTTAACCTTCTGTTTTCTAGGATGAAGGAAGAACCAAATTCCTTCCTCGTTATAAACAACACTTGCCTTTACAGTTTTTGCAATTGTACCTAACCTTTTTAACCTTCGTAAGTCATCGATATTTCCTTAGCACTTGTAGAGCGGAAGCATCTCATAGGGGCACCTCATCACTTTCTTGATGATACATGCTGCGGTATCAACCTATAGAGACATTTTAGTCACATGTGGATCAATCTTTACACCTGTTTGTGTTGTTGTGTTTGTGTAAGAAACTTTCCCTAGTAATTTCTCAACCTCATAGTGGTACCAAAATCATAAATCTCTTTATTCCACCTTTGGACAAGAGCAGATAATATGATAATATTCTGCTTAAATTCTAGCATTGTAAGAAAGTGAGAAAACTCAATTGTAATAAAATATTTTTGTTTTTGTGGAGGTATCAAACTCTTTATTTCATCAAAAATGTAATGTGCCATGCTAGGCTAGTATTTAGATTTGAGGTTGAGAAGTTGTGTAAGTAATAAATGTAGTAGATATTATAGCTACATTACATAGAAATTAATACTAAGCAATTTTAGCTATACACATATCAAAGTAGGATAAGACTTACCAAATATTAACCACAACAACAACAACCAAGCCTTAATCCCACTAGGTGGGGTCGGCTATATGAATCATTTGTTTTCATTGTGCTCTATCAGTTACCAAATTCTTATCTAAGTCTAAGTAACTAAGATCACTCCTTATAGTTTCTTGCCATATCTTTTTTGGTCTCCCTCTTTCTCTTTGTACATGGGCAAAATCCAATAACTCAATTTTTCTAACTGGAACTTCAATCGGCCTATGATTTAGGTGTCCAAACCATCTAAGCTGACTTTTTCTAAGTTTATCCTCAATTGGTTCAACACCAATTTTCTTTCGGATATACTCATTTCTTATTCTATTCTTTCATGTATATCCACACATCCACTTTAGCATCATCATTTCTGTAATATTTATTTTATTTATATGTTTCCTCTTTGCAGGTCAGCTTTCAGCACCATATATCATCGCTGGTCTTACTACAGTTTTATAAAATTTACCCTTGATTCTGGATGAAATTTTTCTATCACATAATACACCAGAAGCATTTCTTCATTTTACCCATCCTGCTTCAATTCTGCTAATGATCTATTTCACCATCATTTTGTATGATTGATCCAAGGTATCTAAAGCGCTCTCTTCTTGACAATTTGATCACCAATTGTCACATCTCCAATATAAGTATTTCTTTCTTGACTAAATGTGCACTTCATTTATTCAGTTTTTGATTTACTGAGATGAAAACTTTTGGATTCTAGAGCATTTCTCCAAAGTTTTAGTTTCGCTTTAGCTCCCTCTTTAGTTTTCTCAACAAAGACAATATCATCTGCGAAGAGCATGCACCAAGATACCTCATCTTGGATATGTCTAGTCATGACTTGCATAATCAAAGCAAAAAGATACGGACTTAAAGCTGAGGCTTGGTGTAATCCAACTGTAATAGGAAAATTCTTAGTCAAACCTCCTTGTGTCCGTACACAGGTAACAACTTTTCTATACATATTTTTAATAACTTGAATACAAGCAGTGCAAATCCATTTCTTTTCTAAAACTTTCCAAAGTAATTCTCTTGAGACTTTATCATAAGTTTTTTTCAAATCAATAAAAACCAAATGGAGATTTTTCTTTCTCTCCTTAAACTTCTCCATTAAACTTGTTAATAAATGAATGTCTTTTATAGTAGATCTACGTGGCATAAAATCAAATTAATTCTCTGATATCTTAGTATTATGGCGTAACCTTTGTTCGATCACCCTCTCCCAAAGTTTTAAAGTATGACTCATTAATTTAATTTCTCTATAATTGGCACAATTCTGTACATCGTCTTTATTCTTATAAATAGGTACTAATATACTCTTTCTCCATTCATTTGACATCCTTTTAATCTTCAAAATCATATTAAACAATCTAGCGAGCCAAAAAACTTCATCATCTCCTAAGCATTGCCAAACATCTATTGGGATGTTATCTAGTTCTACTGCTTTTTTATGTTTCATTTTTTTTAAAGCTTTCCAAACTTCAGTTTTACTAATACGTTGGATGTAAGAGTAATTTTTATTTTTCTTTTGGGGTGTTGAGTTCCGTAAGATCAACTAAAATAATTATTTGCTAGGCTAAAATTATTATATTTTGTTCCATATAATTAGCTCTTTTAAGCCGATACATAGCAAAGAAACATATTTATCAAGTATCACCAGTGTTAATAGCATTTGCAAAGTCATAATTATCAAGACTCATTTCAAGTTTTCGTTCGCTTTCGAAATAGAAAAGCACAATGAGACATACCAAATGTTATAAGTACCACTATTTGAACTTTAACGCTTACAGATACGCACAATATAGTACGATGTCTCTGGCGACACTCGGCAAATATGTTTCTTTGCTTTATATCGGCTTAGAAGAGCAAATTATGTGGAATAAATATGATAACTTTAGCTTAACAAATAATTATTTTTTTTAGTATATATAACCAAATATGTTTCTTTGCTATACATTTTGATGCCTTTATGTTGAGATAAACGCTGAATTTTTCTTGGCTATAAATCAAGAAGAAGTTTATTGTATTAAATTCAAAAAGGAACCCAAACTGAAAGATGTGGCTAAAAAAAATAGTCTGTAAATATTTATCTAGTTAATAAATAATATGAATTATTTCATTGATTTGATTATCTGCATCTTTATCTTGCAAATAAAATATTTTGAACTGAGTCCAGCCAGCCTTCGAAAGTTCTACTACAAGCTAAAGGTTCAAAGATAATCTAATGGCGTGAACTTCGGAGTATGTTGAAGTATATAGAGAGGTTAGCGGACAACTCAGAATTAGGGTGGCACTAGAGAGAATATAAGCATCGGTAGATAAAAGCGAAACTTTTCAAGATTGAGATTGCGTATGAGTTAACCATCTTTAGAAACTAGTTAAAAGTTAAATAATTTGAAGAAATTTTGAACATATATGATTGTCTAATGACTCATGCATAATTTGCGTTATGTTAGTATTTGTGAACGTATTTTTGTGATATTTTGCATCTTAATATGCGTAGATTGATAGATATTGTTAACGAATAGTTATATGTAATATTTATTATAGTTAAGTTATATTTGTCAGTTGTGCTTAACTTCAAATGTTGTACTTAGCTCACATATCTCGACATAATAACTAACTTTATATCACATCTCTCACATATCCCAATATAACAAGTAGTTTTATTTCACATCATTCACAATTTTCAATAAAAAAACTCTATCCAAATTTAATTTTAACCTAACAAACATACAGACCCTTAATTTTTTAACTATTACTGAGCATGTTAGCGTATGTTGAAAAATAGCTTTGGTATGATCTTAAAACAAGAAATTGAAAATATATTAGAACAAAATATATATTAATCTTTTTTGTTTCTGTGTTTTTCCTATTGACACTTTGTTCTTGCATTGAAAATACCCTCCAGTCTCTTCTTTTTTGGGGTCTTTAAGAGATTTTTTAGTTTCTGCTATTGAATCTTTTTGTAATTTTTTCTGTAGGAAATTGAATATGCAAAAAGTCTATTGCAGCATCAAGTTGAAGGAGTTGATTTATGAAATATATCTTTGTTTCTTTAGATTCTTGTGCGTTTAGAATAACTTGGTATATAATCTGAGTAGCATAAGTTCAGAAATGTAGATGTGGTTCTTGATTGTTAGAGATTGGCAAAAATAATATCATATGTACTTTTTCTTGTATTTTTTAGTCCAGCATTTTAAAATACAGTGATCGGACGACAACGATGTTTATAATTTTCAATATTTTTAGAGCATGACTGCAAACTATCTCAATCGTCTCTCACTTTTTATAGATGACATTTATAAACGTCAGTTTAAGAGCATGACTACAAAGTATACCGTCTCCGTCTCCTACTTTTTACAGCTCGACTGACCTGCAGCAAACCCGAATGAATATGAACCTCAGATGCAATCTTGTCATCATCATATTTTGTTAGTTCAAATACCTTTATGTTTTCAGATTTTATACATTCATGTGAATACAGACTGTTACTTAAATTTAGATGAGAATTTAGTAACTGATAGAGCGTAATGAAAACAAAGGATTCATGTAGCCGACCTCACTTAGTGGGATTAAAGCTTGGTTGTTGTTGTTGTTATTATGTGAATACAGACTGTAAGCTCCTTTTTATCAATCACTTTTTAAATTATTGTATAATTTTATGGTGCATGCCTTCTGTGCTTGTTCAAGTAAAGGTAATTGCTTTAAAGTTTGGTATCATTGTATTTTATCTGCATCATCGTATTTTTGTTCACGAAGATAAGAATGTTTTTTTCGATTCAAAAAAAGTTGTTGGTTAGGTACTGTTTGTCTTTAGAAATATCATAACTTGCACTATTAATACTCTTTAAGTCTAAGGTTCTGTTTGGTTGGAAGAAAAAAAAAATAATTTGAAAATATTTTATGAAAATTTTTAGAAAAATATGTATGATGTGAAATAAAGTGAGTTGGTTATATTAAAAATTGTACGTGAAATAAAGTGATTGTTTAGGTTCCGTTTGTTTAGGAGTTTAAAATTAACCTGATTTAATTTTAACCAGTCATATCACATCACACATAAAATTTAATATTAAAAATTAAATTTATTTCACATCCTACACATATTACTAAAATAATAACTAACTTATATCACATTTCTCACATATTCTAATATAATAACTAACTTTATATCACATCTCTCACATATCCCAACATAATAATTAATTTTATTTCACATCATTTACAATATAAATAAAAAATATCTCTATTTAAATTTAACCTTACAAATAAACACACCTTTAATGTTGGAATTTGTATAGGAGATAGAAAATAATTTTTAAATTTTTTTTAAAATAAATTTAAAATTTTGATCATGATTAAAATAAGTTATTTTTTTTAACTAGTTGTCAAACAGGACCTTAAAAGTTAACAAAAATGCCTAAATCAAGCATATTTTTATTAAATGCAATTGATCATTTATATTTAATTGTGTGGAGATTATAAATGAAAAAAAATGGTAGAGATTGGTAAGAAAGTTAAATCATTCAATTTTAATCGTGGAATTCGAGCAATTACATATATATTATTTAAAAAATTTATATTTACATATTAACTATTTTTCAAATTTTATTTATATATATACCTTTTTGTAATCTTTATTATTACAACAAAAATATTCTTTTAATATTACTATAGTTAAATTATATTTAATTTAACTCAAATACTCATGATAATAGTCACCCGTGGCAGCCGATAGTGTTCGGTGGGTGGTAGATTATGGCACAGCTGTTAGTAGTAGTTGACAATGTGGTATAGGCTGTAGCTTATCATCAGTGGCAACTTAAGGTTTGTTTGTTTGTAAGGTTAAATTTAAGAAGATTAAAATTAAATTTGAGTATAAATATTTTTTTATTGAAAGTTGTGAATAATGTGAAATAAAGTTAGTTATTATGTTGGGATATGTGAGGGATATGATATAAAGTTAGTTATTATGTTGGAATATGTGAAGAATGTGATATAAGTTAGTTATTATTTTAGTAATATGTGTAAGATGTGAAATAAATTTAATTTTTAATATTAAATTTTGTGTGATGTGATATGTCTGATTAAAATTAAATCAGGTTAATTTTAAACTCCTAGACAAATGGGGATTGATATATAATGACCGACGGTTGATAAATTATGGTAATGAGGTTTTGCCGTGATCTATTAATAAAATATTTTTTATATATTTTATTTATTTTTAATAAAATTTAATATATGTGTAATATTTAAAATTATAAGGCAATGTTAACCTAAAAAATTTAAAATAAAGTAAATATGTAAATACAAGCTTTCATTAGTGTGTAGGTAATTTTCCATATAAATTATATTAAAAAAATCCATATAAATATCCCATTTTATATAGGGCGCCTCCGGTGATCTGAAAAGGGCTCGAGCACCGCCGCAGGTACGGCTCCGGCTCCGATGGTGAAGCCTGTCGCTGCTGAAGAAACTCAACTGAAGTCTGTCGAGGATCGCCTCTTTCGATCCTCGATACAAGCCGAAGTAATTCTGTCTCTCGATCTTCGTTGATTGCTTCTGTTCATTTTAACTTGCCTTATTGGTTCGTTCTTCCTCGGCTTGGATGAGCAGGTTGGTGTCGTAGTCGGAAAGTTAAGTGCCAGTTCTGAGCGAGGGTATGTCTATGACTTGATTCCAACTCCGCCAACTGATGGTGGAGGCCCCGCGTGCTCGCTGAAGTTGGAGGGTGGTGGCAGGGACGACAGGAAGAAGGGCTCAAAGGGAGGGAAATCCTCCGCAGAGGCGACACATTCGCTCTTCATCGATGGAGAGTGGATTGCCGAGCACGCTCGACAGGTAGCAAAGAACAGAATACTTTACTCAGATTGCGATTTTACCTTATTGTTCATTTGATTTGGTGAATGCTGAATAGCATTTTTTGAAAGAATTTATATAATTTGGCTTTTGCGTGATTTTGTCTATATTTGGAATCAAATTTCTGGTATAAGTTTCAGTCATAGTGTACGTCAAATTACATATTCTGCTTGTCTTTGTTATCGTTTCATTGATCTCTGCAATTGATGCAGCTTTTCTTTTGGTCTCTTTAATTCCTTTGTATTGGGTTTTGTTCAGGTTTCAAGAATGCTTTTGGGTGGTATGAGTGTTGTTGGTATGTATATTTGGTCCTCGGAGGCATCTTATAAGGCGACTTCTGCTGCAGTTCTATCCCAGGTGATAAAAGAAATTCTGCTGCAGTTCTGTCCAGGCATCTCATGTGTTAGCTAGTTATCTTTTTTTTCCCCCCCTCTTGTTTCGCTTGTTGAAGTAGCCATCACCAGCATCTGCTTGAGCTTTGGCTGCATCTCTGTTGGCCGAATCACTAATTAGGAAATTTGGCATAGTCCGCTCACATGAAACTGTTTTGAGGTCTCACCACGTTACCTCTCATATGCGATACAATTCCATGCTGCATTCTTAACCTTCTGATAAGGGCATCATTGCTGCAGTTCCACCTTGTATTCATTTCGGAAAGAAGTAAGATGTATAATAATAAATTAATACCCTTCGATTAAAAAACTATTGAATTGGTATTTTGGTAACCTCTTTAATAAGGACTAAGTATTCTTCTGCATTTATTTTGTTTAGTTGAGTTTTCTAGTTCCCGGCTCTTTTGCTCATTGAAAAAAATTCAATGTTTTTAATGAGAATTATGGGATTGAATCATTCATCTCCAACTAATGAGTGATTAGTTTATACTTGATAGTATGTGAAAGTTGTAATACATGCGTTATCTTTCAGCTTCCTTATGCAAACTCTAAGTATAACGCAGTTTTCCTCCAAGTTTCTATTGATTTAAGGTATTTGCTAAAGTTTCTGTGACCGTGGATTATGTCCTGTTCTACTATATTGGAGTCTCCCGCATTAGAGACATAAGCCAAAATCTGTTTATTTTCTTTATAAAAACTTGAATGTTATTATATGTTTGGCATACCTTTATTCTTCCCCTCATAGAAATATTGAAATTAATAATTTCTGTCAAACAAAAATGATTTTCCTGAGTAAATACAAATGATATTTGCCCAACTTATGATCTACGAGAGATTTACAAAGATTCTATTGCAGGTAATCAGAGGGGTTGCACATGCTGCACCAGGTTTTGAAAGTGATTCCAATGAAAGACTTCTTATTCACATATCCTACAGCCCAAGAAGGTAGGGGAATTTATTTACTATTTGTTGATATTGTTTGTGAGCTTGTCCTTTTAATTGTCGTGGATATGTCATGGCTCATATTTAACATTTAGTATATTATTTCACATCCCATTAAGCATTAGGACCTTGATACTTTTATATGGCTCCTATTTAAGTATTTTGGACTTTGAAATTTCATTAGACGTATTTCTCATTTTTTTGAGTCTTTTATTTTATTCATGAAGAATATGTCATTAATTTTCTTATGGGACTGCACATATGTTATTTATGTGTCTATGCTTTATCTTTTTTTTTTTTGAAAATTCATAAGGTTGTTAATTAATGCAAAATCATGATGTGCTATTGTGAACATGAATGATAGGTGGGCATGTCGAAGTTGTCTGGTAACATCAGGTGATCTTAGACCATGTGATTTCAAAATGAGCAAGCTCTTATCTTTGCTTCAAACATATCGGTGCTTATACAAATTTGATATCAGGTATAGTTCTTGTTTTTTTAACTTTCTATCCATGTTTAAAATTTATTATTTTGGTGGTTATGTCAAGTTAAATAAATAAAATTACATAAGTATCGTAAAGATGATGCTAAGGTGAATGAGTGGGCATACACGAAAAGATAGTATGTTACATGAGTAAATCCGTGAGAAAGTTGTAGTCTCAATTGAGTTTAAGCTCTGAGAGTTAGCTTAGATAGTTTGGATATATAAATCGTAGGCTGGTAGAAACTTTAATAAAGAGAATTAAGTTATTGGGTCTTGCTCATATAAAAAGAATACATGAAAACTAAAAAAAAAAAAGAAATTATAAAGAATGATTTTACATACTTAAAGCTAGATGAAGAGTTGTTATTTGATAGAATGTAATGGACATAAATAATTCATGTAGCCGATCCCACATTGTGGGATAAGGGTTTGGTTGTTGTTCTTGTTGTTAGTGTTGGTGGTTTTGTCAATGTTAAAAGATAACCTAATAGTTGATTTTCAGCCATGTTGATTTTATGTGTTTGTTTACTTCTTATATAAGATTTAAAGTAATCCAATCCTTCAAGTAATAATATAAATTTACATGATATAAATTTAATTGGCTAGACATAAATTTTTCAAAATGCATGGCAAACTTTGTCATTCAGTACTCATTGAATATTTTGTTGCATCCCAAAATCAAGCCTCGTGAAAATCCAACTAGAAGTGCTACGACTGATTGAGCATTTCATGTATGACATATCAACAACCTTTTCTGAAGTACTTGCATTGGATTTTGAGTTACAATTATTGTTATTTTTTGTCCTTTTGGTGTTTAAATGTTTATGCAATCGTTCTGATTCTTTTTTTTTTTTTGCTTGGTGCTTTAAAAAATAACACCCCTAGAAATGGATATACATGTTGAAAGCATTCCTCCCATTTAAAATAAATACTATGACAACGACCTTTCAACATTGCATATATGAGGAACTGTATTGTTGAGAAATTAATACAGCAATATAATCATAAACTTGGAGAGTTGGCATGCATTCAATATGAATAAAAGTTCACTAAACATGATTAAAGATGACATAACTAGGTGCATATCATTAGTTCGTGTTACAAAGCCTCCGAGCTTGTAGAGAAGGAAAAATAGCACATTAAACTTTTCTATGATCTTTTGTTCGTTCACACGTCTTGCATTATTGTCATAAGCAATTTAATCTCCCTTTGTGATCACCAATCTTATCTAGGTCATGAGCATCTTTTTTGTAGTTTGTTTAGGCTTGCATCATTAGCATCAGATTCAATATCCATAGATTCCATCATTTCAAATATAGTTGCACTAGCCATTTATCGTGTAGTGTAATAGTGTAAAACAAAACATGCCACTTCAATATTGTGTTGAGTACTCAAGGGAAGCGGTTTCATAAAATATCAAATCTTAGTTTCAAGATCCCAAATGTACATTCAATTACATTTCATAGACAATGCTTGTGATTCTACTTCTCTTCCATGCTTGCATTTCCTTATGTAGAAAAACTTGTAGTCTAGTGCCGTAGAACTCCTAAATCAGCCAATGTGATAGTTAATACCTCTAATGGAGCCGAGAATTTTGAAGTTTTTTCATAATTCGAATCGATGACATAATACTTACCTATACAGTGCAAAAGACTGATTCAAAATTCAAAACTAAATAATGCAAATTATACCATTTCAAATTTTAAAATGAAATGGATTGTTTATAAAGTGGCATTTATCAACTTAGATTAGAGTTGTCAAATTAATTCAATTAAATCATATTTGGGGGGTCATGACATTAAATTAGTCTTCTAAAAAATAAATTCAGTGGTAATTATCTCTCAACATAAGATTCAGATGAGATGAGATTACTCAAGGTGAGCAAATGTGAAAATCTGATCAAATAGAAGTTTTAAATGATCACCAAATAATAGATAGGAGAGAATTTACTTTAATTAGATTCGCAACTGCATGTATGGGAGAATGTGTGATTTCTTACCATGAAAAGATATGTGTACTAATCACAATTGGGGGGAGGGTGACAATCACAGGCTTAGTGGAGGAGAGATAAAAAGCTTTGGATTTATTTTGCTTTTATCTTTTCTATTTTTTCTCTCTCAAAAGATTATTGTGTTTAAGGATTCCCGGGCCTGAACCTTTCTTACACTAGAATGAGAATTTTACTTGGCCCCAAATTTTATTAATAATCAAATAATTTAAATGTTCTAATGCATGATCTACAAATAAAGTGCTAATTCCATCTTAGAATTAAGCTGACATTATTGGACTAAATATACCACTTATTAAACAAAAAATAGTTAACATAGAATAAATGATAGATTTGAGTAAGTCAACTCAAGCAAACTTGATAAATTAAACTAATAAAATAAACTTGCATTGTTCCAACAAAAGCGTCATGGCATCCACTCTGAGCCATTGATCATTAGGATTTCTATTAATGGAACTGGAAAGGGCCTCGTCTTTGTAAATGAATGTTGATGTAAACATTGATTTAGATGTGCTATTTTTTTGAAGCACTATGGTTTTGTTTGGTATGAATATATTTTTGTGATGATTTCGATTGTTTTGGGATTACAAAGAAAATATATATATTTAAACAAAAAAAATATTTTTTGCTGCTATGAGGTGAAATAGTATTATTTTATTATTAAAAATTATATTAGATGTGAAATAATGTTGATGTTTTATTAAAATATGTGTAAGATGTAAAATAAAATTGATTTTTAATGTTGGAATTTATGTAGGTTGTGAAATAAAATATGCTAGAGTTTGTGTTGGATATAAAATAAATATAAAAAAAATTAGTGTGTTTTTAAAAATAAATTGAAATATTTTATGGCTCTTTCCAAACAAGGACTGAAGATTAGTGGGACATAATATCACAGCATGTTTATTTATGGAAAATCATGTTAGTATTTGTTTTTCATTTTTTTGGAGAGAAATTGAAGTCTGCAAATTAAGGCACTGCATATTTAGCAAGGCTTTTCAGGAATTAGTTGAATATTTCTCTTGGTTCACATGGAGTTAAGGATCTATTTGGTTTCTTCTTTTACATAATTTTTAAACAATCAATAAATCATTTAGTCAATCAAAAGTAGGCATTCTTTGAGAAGATAAGCTTTTATCACATTCCACTAACGTGATAAATGAAACAACCAGTTAAATCATTATAGCCCGGGCCATGACTTCTATTGATCCGGAAGATACTAACTTTTTTTTTTAAATCAAAGAAGATTCTAACTTTATGATTGATATATTTTCTTTTACCTGTAGACTACCTATTTTTCAAACTGAAGTCTCTGTTTCAACTACATGCAAGAATGCACTTCGTAATGGGATTTCCTGTCATGCTAAAGAACTAGAAAGAGCCAGGGCACTAGTAGATGGAAATTTGGTAAACATATATCTGACTGTTGATATTGCCTGTATACATTGAAAGGACTGTTTGTTCTTTTTTGACTCTCTATTTCTTCAAATGTTATTTAGGTTAATGATGATAAACAATTCACTTCAGAGGGACTGCATAACGTTGAATTGCTTTTACCATTCAAGAATGATGTGTACTTGGAAGGTGTGCTCAGTTTTCTGAAGACAATTACCATATTTTTAAATATTCTCGCCCAAAATACAAATAAAGTGACAAGTTATTATGAGTTGTGCACAATTAGGGTTCTTGTTGGAAAGTACTAATGTTTCATTATATACTTAGCATGCAGTTCGGATGAGATTACTGGTTTAGTTGTGTTCAGAGGATCAATATGTGCATCTGCTTACTTGGGTCCTAAAGAACCACTTTCACAGGCTCTATCTGATCTAAAGGTATTACCACATACTTTCATCGAATTTATGCAGTGTTTAACAGTCCTTTTGGTTTGAGTAGACATGAAGAATCTTGTATCAAAATTTAATATGTTTTTCATAGTTAATATGCAGAGTCTTTTAGCTCAGAAATGATTTATACGTTAATAGTCATTGCAGGGGATTAGAGTTTTTATGATCCTTTGTAGATCACAACCATGACTCATCTTCTGTTTCTTGTGTAGAGTGACATCATAAAAAGCTTGCGAAGTCGGCTAGATATTGTCCTTGATGAGGCTGCCGATAAACTAGACATGGACACAAACGATGAAGGAAAGGAAAGTAGTGCAATGCTATCTGAAGACCCCAGACAACAGCTTAGGTTGGTAAATATATGCTGTTCAAGATGCTTGTAATTTCGTGCAAACTGTGCTGATTGATTGCTTTGATTGTGAATCAAATATATTTAATTGTTGGTACATGCTATGCTGATCTCTCTTCTGTAAAAATTGAATAGACCATGTTGTTGGCTTTATCTGGCCGCGCTTGCCACATGACTAACTGCATTATGATTTTATCATGTTTTACTTATTTTGTTGTTCTTGTTGGTGTTATTTCTCCATGCAAATGTATGAAGTATTGTTGGTCTGCTATTCTTTCGCTGAGAATTATCTTTAGAACGAAGGATGTAATCAAATTGTTTTCTATATAGTGTAAGGAAAATTCAATAAATATACATCACAATGTAACCTCATACATTCAAATAGATGAAGCAAAGTTGCCAGGGGAGTTCTTATATTTTTATGATTATTTGAAAACATGGATGAAAATTTTGTTTTTGCATCAAAAAGAAATGTCCAGCTTGGTCATACGATTGTTGAATAGGTCCAGAAAAGCAATATTAGCACACAACGTTCATGATGAGTTTAATAAGTGTTACTGACCGCTTTGTTTCTAACTGTCGATTGAAGATTTACTAGATGCTGCTTTTCATTTTTATTCATGATCTAATGACTCACTAGTTCATTGTGCTGCAAACAGGAAACCACACACCCTTGCCTTCCCTAGAAGAATTTTGGTACCATGGCTTTCTGGTACTTACATATGCGACTATCTTCTGCCTTCTGAAACTTTTGAGGTATGATTTTTTCTTTTTATCCCTATAATGACAATTATATTCTTTGGATATAGAACGAAGGACTATGTAAGGTTGAAGCGTAAATACCGCATCTTCACTTCTATATAATTCTCTATTCCTTGTACTAGGGAATGTTAGTAATCACTGATTCGAATGAAAGCTAGCTTAGCCACAGATATGTGGATCTCTTTTGTTGGATGATCTAGTTACAAAGCATGTATATTGACTTTATTTATGACAGGTAAATTTTATAATCCCAATGCAGGATTCTATTAGATTATTGTAACATTTGGTGAGTTTGACTTGAATGGCCTGCTTCTAAGCAGCAACTTTCATCAATATTCCTATTGAGGACTAGTAAGTCCTGTCTTGTTTCTTTTGTTATTTCTTCCAGGAAAATTGATGGCACATACCCAAATTTTGCGGTATCCGCCTGAGTCTAGGGAAGACAAAAGTTTCAGTATGAACAGCCAAAATCCTCAGAATAAAGTCGGGAAGATCCCCATTATATTTTGAAACCCCCCGTTTGCCTAGGAGTTTAAAATTAACCTGGTTTAATTTTAACCAGGCATATCACATCACATATAAAATTTAATATTAAAAATTAAATTTATTTCACATCCTACACATATTACTAAAATAATAACTAACTTATATCACATCCCTCACATATTCCAACATAATAACTAACTTTATATCACATCCCTCACATATCCCAACATAATAACTAGCTTTATTTCACATCATTCACAACTTTCAATAAAAAAATATCTCTATCCAAATTTAATTTTAACCTTACAAACAAACACACTATAGTAGCAGTGTTATTCTACATGTCGTCAGGATAATTAGTACTTTTTTAACAAATACTGATCAATTTTGTAATTTTTTCTTCGTTCTTTATTTAGCTTTTATGTCATTTCATAGTAATACTAATATATAATATTTCATCTGATTAACTACTTCAAACTTGCCTTTTGTTCTGTTCTTTATATTTTACAGAGTTTTATTTCCTCAATGATGGTTAACCTCTTGAGACACATAATTCTAGATATTTTTCAATATATCTCTGCTATTTTTTGTCCAGTTATCACACTTTCGAGCTGAATCTTCTTTCATTATATAATTCCACTTGTTTTTGTTCACTTGATGTTGGATCGCGGTAGACTGACTGACATTCTCTAAATACATTCATCCTCTCTAGGACTTGAAGGATCACTGCCGGGAGATGATGTCCTTGGAAACTCCATTAGAGTCCTCTCCACTGCTGGAACTTGAAAAAGAGGCAACCCCCGTAGTTTCGCTATCATTCTGGAATGCCCTCTTGGGAAACTCCCAGTTTCCCACTGCAGAACACAATAAGCCAGATCTTTCAACAGAGGAGGAAAACTTCTCTGAGAAACCAAATTCCTGCAACTTCAGTCTTCTTCTTGCTGTACTCGTCCTCATCGTGGCTGTCGCCATTGCTGGGGCTTTCGCATATTTCGCTCCAGCAAAAGCAGGTCACTAATCTGACTCCATCCTACTTTTTTTTTTTGATTTTTTTGCAGCTGTACCTCACATGAATCGGTTATTGCATGTAGTGAGAAATTTGCTCGCCCCCCCCTTCAGTTTTTTTAAAGTTATTACAGTCCTGTTTTTCTAGTAATGCTGATTCATTAGAGTGGATTTCTTATGATAGAATTACATGAACATTGGAATTATTTTGTTCTTATTATACATGAAATTTAATAGTTCAGATAAGGCATGCCATGGTTTTTGTTTGTAATATAATACTTGTGCTCTGCTCTACTGCCCTGAGCTACTATATATAAATGTTAAACATAGTACTTAAAAACTAAAATATGAGTAAACTATTAGGTGTAGCCGTTCTCACAATAACAACAACAATTAAGTCTTGATCCCACTAGGTAAAGTCAGCTACATGAATTCTCTGTTCATTGCACTGTCAAATAATACCTCATTTTGCTAAATGTGCATGATCATTTCTTAAAGTTTGTTGTCATATTTTTTAGAATTTTCCTCTAAAAGAAAAATTAAAAACTCAATTTTCTTTATTGGAGCTTCAGCTTGTTTTATATTGGTATTGTTATATTACTATGAAGAGTGCTGAAGTGCATATATATATATATATATAATAATGAAAATTATTCAACTATATATATAAAAAAAAGCATATTGATGTAATTGAAAAGTATTTGAATATAATTGATTCTTTATGGGTACTCAAAGCTTCTATGCAGCAATGAGCAGTCTTTGGCCTGTTTGGCGCGAGGATCAAAATAGGATCAGAATAATACTAGTTTAAAAATAATAATAATAATAATAAATAAATTATTTTAATTATTTTACACAAATTTTAATATAAAAAAATAATATTTTTACTTCACATATTCAATAATTTTTAATAAAAATATAAATTTTATTTCACATTTTAGATCAAATTACTCGATTTGAATATTTTGGTCTAGAATGTGAAATAAAATTGATATTTTTATTTTAAATTATTAAATATCTAAAGTAAAATAATTTTTTTTATATTTGAATTTATGTAGAATGATTTAAAAATTTTATTTATTATTATTGTTATTGTTTTTTAAATTAGTACCATTTTAGTCCTGTTTTGATTCTCACGCCAAACAGAGTTAGTATACCGTCCAAGAGTGTTCCAACTTCTCTGGGATGATGAGTTATTTTGGCATTAAGATCATTTATTATACTTAAAAAAAATTAATGTAAAATAAAATTAATTTTTTATATTAAATGTGAAAAAAAAATAATTAATTATTATTAATTTATTATTTTAATAGAGTGCATACATTTTGATGATAGATACGATCAAAATGATATTATAGTAACCTTCTGTAATAAAGTGGAACACTCTAGAATATGGCATGTATTTTCAAAACTTACTAATATTATTTTAAGTAATCTGTGCTTAATAAATATTGTAATATCATAATATGCTGTAGTTTGTTGGAATGTAGTATATAGGACTTATACTGTATTAGATTTTAATTTAATATATCACATCTATATATAAATTTTTTATTAAAATTAACAATATTTTACATAATATATATTTTAAAATAATAAAAAATTAATTTTATTTTACATATACTAAAATAAAAAAATTAATTTTATTTTTATGACTCCACGAGAAACCAACTCATGTCGTCATGCCATGATGTTTCAATATTAACAGCGATTCACATCTTCTTTCACGTCCTTGGCTTCTCAACCTCGAGTAACACCTTTTTAACAAGCAATTTCATGGCGTTTCTTCGACTTCAAGCGGATCACAATCCCCAAGTTACCTTCTTTAACGAACAACACCTCACGCTGATCCAGCTGGTTGTTGAACATCCTCCTTAAAGGTGGGATAACCCCAACATTTCAAACTTTATACTCTAATTAGCTCAACTTCGAACAATAGTCAACCCTAATGACTTATTGTTGTTGAGTTCAGAATCTCATTCCATCAGACAAAAAGGAAGCTTTGTTCTTCAAGTATAACAAAATGCAATATTTCTGTTGAGGCTATGGAACAAGAAAGGCAATGAAATATGCCAACGAATTGAAATAGTTTCAGGAAAACCATACTTGAAATAAGAACAAGCAGGAGATCTTCTTTTCCTTGGCCTGTGGCCCTGCAAACAGTTTTATCTCAAAAAATTTATCAAAGCTGCGCAAGTTCAATTTTTTTCCAAAGGGTATTTCATCAAACAGGTTATAATTCGATGGCGGATTATTCCAACAACTTCCAAAAAAACTCCCGCAGAATCTGGAGATCCCTGCTCGCCCTCAGCTTCCGCCTTCTTCTTCCTCAGCACCAGCATCGGCTTCTTCAGGGGCAACTTGGTCCCCGAGAGCTCGTGGTAGCCGACTGTGAAGGTGTAGCTTCCCTGAAAATTAGAAAGATGATATCTGCGGCCATTCGCCCGAGAGCTCGGAAACGCAGCAGAGGCGGCCGATCTCGAGATTTTGGATCTGGGATCAGACAGATGGCTGGGATTCGACGACGCCTTGCAGCTCCACGATTGCCCATTCCCGGCATTCCGTCTCTACGCAGCTGCACTTCACGCGGATCTGCGTCGCGCGTGAGCTCCTTCACTCAGGGAGAATGATGGCGGCGAAGGAGATAGGTAGTGCAGAAAGTTTTTGAGGGCTGCTTTAGCGTGAAACTAAATTGCATCCGGGTCCCTGAGGTTGTAACATATTTTGTTTTGATATACCTAAGAACATTGTAAATTTATCTTAATTTTTTAAAAATTTAGATTTTAACACGTGAGATTGTGAAAATATTATTATTTGATTTAATTAAAATATAATTACTAATTTTAATCTTCATATTATAAAATTATTCTTAATTATTATTTTTTAAAATATTAATATTTATATTTTTAGTTATAAATTTTAAAATATAAAAATAAGAGATGAAAAAAAAATTTAAATTTTTTATTTAATTTTTTAAAAATATTAAAAATAAAAAATATAATAGTCTTCTAAAATATGTAAAAAATTTAAATTAATTAAAAAATAATTAACTTCTTATTTTTTATTAAAAAATAGCAAACATATGAGATTTTAAAAGAGTATAAAAAATTATACCACTTTTATAATTTTTTAAATTGAGGAGCCCAGATGAAATTTATTCTTTACTTATTTGAATTAGCTTGAAATTTTTTGAATTTGAATGATAATATTTTTTGAATTTATTTGAAAAAAGTATTCACTAAAAAATTTAAATTAATTAGTTACATTGAAACTTAAAAATTAATAAACTTTTAAATTTTATGTAAATTTACAAAAATATAAGTCTACTTTTTAGGTTCATCTCACCCAAAACGCATTTAGCGTAGATATTTTTTAACAAATAATTATCGAGTTGTTATTTAAAAAAATTAAAATGTTTATTTAATTATTAATAATTAATATTGTATGTATGATGCAGAGAAGACAATTGTAGAATAAGGTTTTATGTTTTAAGTTTGGGATAATTATATTCAGGTTTCTGAGTTCAAGACTTATTAACACATGTACAGGTTCACATTTTTAAAATTATAATATTGAGTTTTTAGTATTTAATAAATTATCATATGGATCATTTTTACTTTTTTATTATTAAAAGTTTTTAAATTTACCATTATACCGTCCCTTCCCTCTCTCCTCTCTATTTGGGTGCGGCAGTCGGGATCGGGTGGAGAGAGGGGGAGGTCCCTCCATCTCCTCCCGATCCGGCGTGCGCGCGATTAAGAGGAGAGAGGGAGGGGAGGGTATGATGTTAATTTTAAAAAAAATAAAAAGGACTCATATGATAATTTATTAAATACTAAGGACCTCGATGTTATAATTTTAAATACGTGAACCTGTGTGTTAATAAGCCTTAAACTCAGAGACTTGGGTGTAATTAACCCTTTAAATTTAAAAAAGTAGTATAAGTTTTTCTTTTAAACAAAAAAAATTTATAAGTTAGAAAATTTGAAGTCAAAAGACTAATAATCTTTTCCGTGCAGGGAAAAATTATTACAGTCGAACAGCCTAACATGTGAATTTTGCGGAAACCATTCAGCGTGCGACGCCTTACGTGCGGGTCCCACCATTACGGCTTGGCACTGACAGTGAGTTTTTTAACGCCATTTGCTCGCTTGTAATGCCGGTGAACCCTAATTCACTGATAGTCGTTCCCTCGGCCCATTCGCCGATCACCGTTCCCTCGACGGTGCAAGGCATGACGCGATTGCAGCCGTCTCGTCGACCACAAGGACGACATGGGCAAAGGGAATCCCAAGCCCCAAGTTGCAGTGAAAATAACTTCGGCTCCTCTTTCTCTTTCTCTCTCTTTCGCCCATTTCTTCCTCACCTTCCTTGCTGCCTGTTACAATAGAGCTTGGCTTTATTTTGTTGCCGACGAGCAGCTGTTACCAGAAATGCACATGTATCTCAAACATGATAATTTTCTCACATATGTATCTCAAACGTAATAATTTTGCTCATATATATCATAATATATCTTATACGTTGCAATTTTTATTACATATTTATCATAAAATATCTTATATATAACAAATTTTATCATATATATATCATAATATATCTCATATATAGTAATTTTTATCACATATGTATCATAAAATATCTCATATATATAGCAAATTTTAATATTTATGTATCATAATATATTTTATATATAGTAATTTTATTCATATATATATTATAATATATTTTATACATAATAATTTTATTATATATATATTATAAAATATATCATATATAGTAAATTTTATCACAATAATTCATAAAAAAAAATCCATCCGACTGCAGTAATTTTTCGTGCACGGGAGAAGAAATAAAGTACGCAGAGAGAGAATGGAGACCTAAAGTTCAGCTCGTTTCTTCTCCGGTTCTTCCTCGCCGACGAATCAGTGGCGGGAGAAACGCCGGCTATCATGGCCCGATAATGAAGGGTCCCGGAAGCCGGGAAGATGTCAGCCATCCCCATTTAGCTATTTTAATCATCAGCCAGCGCATTTCACTATTATATAGCGCCGACATCTTCCCCGTATCTCCGTGTCTCCGATTTCCCCTTCTATAAAATAACCTATTGGGATCTGATCTGAAGCGACGAAGGCGCTTCGATTTCGAGTGCGGGGGTGGAATTCCTCACTTCGGTGAGAGCGCAGAGGCGCAGGATGGTTATGGGGACGCTCGAGGTTCTTCTCGTGGCGGCCAAGGGCCTCGAGAACACCGATTTTCTCAGTAATGTTCTCTACCTTCCCATTTTTTCTTGGTTTTTTGTTTGATTTATCTGTTTATCTTTCTATGTTTGGATCTTGCTTAGGGGGTGTTTGGTTCAATATTACCTTGATATTATGTTATGTTATTTTAAAAAAAAATTTGTTTGGTTTAATGATATGTACAAAAAATCTTCTATTAGATTATAAAATTATTAGTCAAAAGATAACATCCAGATGTCATGCATAACATAACACCAGGATAACATCGAACCAAACGCCCTCTTAAATTAATCATTTGTTGCTATCTGATCACTCTTTTGTTGGACCTGTTTGGCGCGTAGACCAAAATGATACTAATTTAAAAAACAACAATAATAGTAATAAATAAAATTTTCTAATCATTCTACGCAAATTTTAATATAAAAAAGATTATTTTATTTCATATATTCTAGTATTTTGGTCTAGGATGTGAAATAAAGTTGATATTTTTATTGAAAATTATTGAATATGTGAAATAAAATAATATTTTCTTATATTAGAATTTGTGCAGAATGATTAGAAAAATTTATTTATTATTATTATTGTTGTTTTTAAACTAGTATCATTTTGGTCCTGATTTTGGTCCCTGCGCCAAACAGGACCTTTGTATTATTTGGTGAAAGTTTATTACATTATTATTGTCCACAAATAGACAGACAAACCTAAATAATAATTCGCTATCATGTTCCCTTTTTTCTTTAATCCCTGTTCTGGAGTTTTTTTCCTTTGTATTTGACAAAATCTTGAACCCAGAGGAAGAAGGGATGAGTGACGGAGAGCTGTGAAATAGTTTGCAGTTATGAATAACTTGACTTGGAACTCTTTCGTTCTCATTTTGTTAGGAGAGATTGTTGAGGTAGCTGATGCGAGCTCTTTAATTGTCTTTCTTGCTTCTATTTATAGTTGATCAATGATGGGATAGAGTGATCTTTCTTTACCTATGTGCTGTCATTTCTCAGGATATCTTGCTGTCCAAACAAGGCTTTTTAGTGATTTTGGCTGCAATATTAGACCTTTGTTAGTACTTGTGACACTTTTTCTAGCATGGGATATGTTGGAGATATTGTGCCAGAGAAGTCCATAGGAGCCTTGTTCGGTAGCTTTTCGTCTAATCAGTTTCGATGATGCATTTCAAGTAATCATCTTTGGTGTTGTAACTTCCCTTGATCACTATCTTGACTTTCTCCTCGCTTGATTGCTCATGTGGACAACATTGATCTCTTGCACTTTTCTCGATATAACAATGTTACATGAACATATGATCATACCAGATAGTTACTTTCTCAGATTCTCTTAATGATGTCACATAATAATGTAGCATCACAATAACATTGAACCAAATGCCCCTTGTTTTCTGGTAAGCCTCATTGTATAATAAATTAGGCAGAAATAGTACACTTGCTTATCACCCAGAAGCCATTGAAACCAAACTTTTGGTTCAAAGTTTTAATAGTAGTCACTTCTCACTTGAGCTCAGCACTGGCTCCTGATTCAGTTGACAAGTTTTGTTTAATAACTATCGTGTCTCCATTTGATCTAGTAATTTGTCCATGCATAGTATCTTCGGCAAAGCACCTTAAATGAATTGGATCACTCTTAACTGACTAAGAAGTCATATATTAAGTTACCCCTGTCATGATTTAGTCAAATAACAAATCCAGCTCAGCTTAACAGGATCTCAAGGGGACTCATGTGAGTCATATTTTCTGGGTTGAATTTGCTTGGGGTAAAAAATGGCAAATTCCAGATTAACTCAAATCTGACAGATTTGTAAGGAGATTAAGTCGCACTATATGTGAATCTGCTTGTTTTTTGTTGTTCTGAGCATGACATGGTCAGGTCAGATTCAGGGATTATATTTTAGATTGAGTTGTGTCACAGTTTTTGTCCTAGCTATTAGATTTATCAGGTTCATCTAAAGTTTATGCCTTTGGTCAAATACAGTTGGGCCTGAACTCAACCCAACGGTCTAGTTGGAGACAATTATACCAAGTTAAAGGGATCTAATACAGCCTGTTGCCATCATAACCTTGTCTTCAGTGATCGTAGGCATTTTTAAAGCATGTTGGGTCATTTTTTGTAGGGCTTGACAGTGCATTGCTTGCTGGCTGATCTGATTTGTGCATATTTCTTTCAGCCATCCTTTCTCAGTGCATATATTAGTTACTAAATCAAGTTGATAGTTGACCTCAGTAATGATATTTCAACTTCTTCTTTCCTAATGCTTTATATGTACATTTGTTTATCAGATAACATGGATCCCTATGCCATCATCACGTGCCGCACTCAAGAGCAGAGAAGCAGCACTGCATCAGGTATGTCTGCTGTTTTGTGGGCAATTTTTGGTAATTCTACATATGGATTGTCTTAACATACAAAACTTATCTTTATTACTGGCATATTATGGAGTTTATGCTTTAGTAGGTCTTGATTTTTAACACCATTTTAAACTAGTCATACTTTGTTGAAGTTAACATTTTTCCTTTTTAACAAATACGATGGTTGATATCAAAACCCATCAACTTGGATGGGACGAAAAATCTCTCACCCGGGTGATCATCAAACGTCAGACATGATATCCTTGTTGATCAAAGTCACCAGATGTACTCTAATAGAGATGTTGAGTGCTCCGAGGTGAAGAGAGTCCAGAATAGAATATACAAGAGAAAATATAGACAAAGAACAAAAGGTTTTTGTATGGAAAGCTCCCCTAATTGGACAAAATCACGATGCTTCTATGTGTGTATGCAGCTCAAGAATTCCTTTAGCCTGCTTTGTTACAGGGATGGGTTTACATGGGAAGGTTACGAGAAGAGATTACATGAAAAGGAGATCAAAAAGAGATTGGAGAAGTTGTGTTGGTGTTTCCTTTCATCTTTTCTTGGTGGCTTGGATGATTACTGCTTTCATAGCTTTCTTTGGAGGGCTATGTGTGTATGATGAAAGCACTCCTGATTTTTTACCAGATCACTATTGTAAGGAGGCAGCAAAGGAGGGCAGAGGCCCTCCTTAGGCAAGCTTGTTTTGTTGCAAAAAAAAAAATAGTCCTAAGAGTTTCATGGGGATCCCTCATCTTATGCTTGTTGGGGTTAAAGGAATGAAGTGATTTGGGTGCATGGTAGGGAACAAATTGACTATTTTTAGAGGGATCGATCCCAATTTTTGTCTTCCCTGTCCAAAAAGAACCTATTTCCTTGACTGGAGGCTTTGAGAAGCTAATCTGATGCGATGAGCTCAATCGCCCACCAGAGGGAACCGAATGTTCCTGATGGGGAAGATCCTTCTCACTCCTTAAGAGGGGAGGTCCTTGAGACGGAGGAGTGGTCATGGACTCCCCCACTACCTCCTTGTAAGGACTAGTTTGTGAACTTGTATCCAAATGTATGCAAAAAGATTAAAAGTGTAGATTGCATGTTTTAAACCTTTTTCTTCGAAGGAACAAGCTTGATTTCAGGTTTCAGAACTAATAGGTTAGGATATCTATTTTTGTAAGGCACTTGTACAGAGGTTAAAGCAACTAATTTGTGAAGTTGAAATTTTCTTTATTAGTTGGGATCTAAGTACCATTGAAAGGAGAAAATTCATGTACAAATCATGATCAGAGGTGTTGTTTGCTTTCTTTTTGAGATATTGAAGAAAGGAAATATGAACAATGACATCAATAATATTGATGTCAGCTTGGTTCAATATTATTGTGGTGTTATGTTATATTATTTGGAGAAATCATTTGTTTGATTTGATGACATGTTTCGATAACATTGTAAAAATGACAAGATTGTCACATCTAAAATAATATATAGATGTCACCTTAATTGTATTTGAATATTCTATAAAAAATAAAAGAGATAATGTTGGATTAACTTTCTATTGACATTTCTTCGTTGAAACCAAACGCCTTCTTAAATAGGAATTTTCAATTATTGTTGGGATTAAAAAGTGTGATAAACCTTATTCAATTTTTCTTAAAAGCAATGATGGTAAATTGTTGGTCTGACGAATACAAGCATTATATGTTTTCTGCAGGAATGGGAAGCGAGCCCGAATGGAACGAGACATTTGTGTTCACAGTCTCTGATGATGTTGAAGAACTTGTTATCAAACTCATGGATAGTGATCCCATGTCAGATGGAGATTTTGTTGGAGAAACGACGTGAGAATCGTTTGTATTATTTTCATGGGTAAATATTATCTAAGTCCCTCATGTTTGAGGTAATATTAGATAGGTTCATGATTTCAAAAACCTTTTAATGACCTCTCTTAGGTTGACATTAATATTTCAATAGGGTCTTTTTTACTTAATTTATTTTTTTTCATCTTTTAAATAATTTTTTATTTAAATTAAATATTCAAATGTAAAATTACAAAAATATCATCCCCTCCCACCTCCTATCTGGCCGTTATCACAACATATTGCCGTGCAGTGTTGGCGTGTGTAGAGATGGGTGCAGTGGCCCTACACGGCCACGCAAGTGTGACTCTTGTGGAGCATAGCGGCTAGCGCTGCTTGAGGTTGGAGGTGAGGGATGAGGGTATTTTCGTCATTTTATATTTCAATATTTAATTTAAATATAAATGTTTATTTTTAAAAAAAGTATATATATATATATATATAAATAAAAAGAATCTAATCGAAATATTAATATTAATAAGGATTGCACTGAAAATTTTTTGAAATTATGAACCTGCTTGATATTACCCTCAAGCCTCAAAGACTTGGATAGTATTTACCCTATTTCCATTCCTTTGCTGAATTCAAATTAGCTATTATTTCTTAGATTAGTTGCACCCTTCCTCATCCTTTACTCAAATGTTTGGATTATATATGTTTTTAATTTATAATCTATATTCTTGCTCAGACAGCTAGTAGTTAAAATGAGTTTGGTAATGAGATGGACTTGCGGGAATATTGAAGATAGTTTTGTAATGAATAATGTAATTGAAATAGGTTTGAAAGTAACATCTATCGAATAACAACAGCAATATCAACATAAGCCTCAACTCCAGACTACAAATGGATTTCTCCTCCCCATTTTATCTTATATAATTTAAAGTTATGCCAATGTCTTGGATCCCTTCATATTTATTTACATACGCTTTTAGAGGTAGTCGATGGACCGGTCAAATCATGTTAAATGTCTTTTCTTCATCTTATTCTTAATTGGTGTGTTGCCCACCCTCTCTCTAAAACGGCCATTTGTAATGCAATTTCACTCTTGGTATGATCATTCACCTATTTTAATGTTTGTATCATAGATACACTGATTTTATGAATATTTTGCAACTACCTGCCTAACATTCACTACTTTTGTTTTTTTGATTCTCTAATATTCACTTTTAATATTGCATAGCTGGGCAGAATAGTAGTTCTAATTTTTTTTTTGTACAATCTAGTAGGCATCTTTCTATTACATAAAAATCTTGTCATACTTTATGTTAACTATCATGCTTTGATTCCGTGATTAATGTTCTCCTATATATTTCTATTACTATCGATAAAAGACTCAAGATACTTGAAATTCTTGCATAATGGGATAATTATTCCTTATAGTCTCTCAACATCACTTCTTTAACCCTACTTGCTTGGAAGTAGCATACAGTGAAGTTAACTAAAAATAAACTTGATGGTTTGGTATGGGAATTTAGTCCTCAGATGTACTATCAAAGATAAGATATTATGAAATTATTAGGAACAAAAATATGTAAAAGATAAATGCTTCATTTTCCATCATAAGAGGATAAGGGTGGTGCAAATGAGCTTGTATTACTATGAGCATACAGTTTATGTGAATGCATGATTTTTTAGCTTTTTTATATTTGAATTATGATGCTAATGAACTCAAAATTAATCCAGGATCCCCTTAGAACCCGTCTTCGTGAAAGGGCGGGTACCTCCAACCATATATAACGTGGTCAAGGATGAGGAATATCATGGAGAAATTAAAATTGGTCTTACCTTCTTCCCAGAGGTAGCTCTCTCTTTATCTAAAATTGATCATAATGTGTTCGTTTAGCTAATTTAACTTTTATGAGGTTAAAGTTAACTTTTTCAAAATATTAAATTAATTTGTGACTAGATTTTTTTTTCCTGTGGAATTGTTGATGGACGGGTTCAAAAATAAATATGCTCTACGATCAAATAGAACTTGAAATTACGAAATGAGAAAAGGAAAAAGAGAAAAAAAAAGTTGTCATTCATTTGGTCTGATAGTTACTTAGTAGAATACTTAAATTCACTTTTCAAAAAGAATACTCAAATTAGAAATTATAGTTCAAAGAGATAGAGTTACAGTGACTTATCTACAAAAATTACAGATCCATCATATAGGTAGATTACTCCTCTAGGACTAGAAGAATTATTACCTTTTGTTTGATCCCACTGGCCCCATTGCTGTTGGGTGGACTTGAACTTCGGAATATTATAGTATCCTTGGGGATTCACAGGGCTTTTCCTTTCGATCAACCTTCTCACCAGTCACTAGATCATCGATTCCCTTTTTAGCAATCACCAAATCATTAAGCACATATGTTTTTCCTAAAAAGATCTTGATCTTCGATTTACGAATGAGGCTTCCCTTAGCTATGCCCTTGAGGCCAATAGTTGTGAAAAAATTTTCTTAAGTATTTTCGCAATTGTTGTCTTTTGCAATAGCAATGCCAATTGTTGAGAGCTCTATCTCACTAGATATTTTTTGTTCATTAATTTGTAATTTGAAAAAAGTTTGTTTTATTTTATGATATAAATGTGAAATAAATTTGATTTTTTATTTTAAAATTTATATAGAATGTGAAATAATATTGAATTAATGTTAAAATTTATGTAAAATTTAAAAATTATTAGTATAATACAAGTTTTTGTATTAATGAAATGCCCTGTTTGTTTTCAGGTTAAAAATTAACTTGATTTAATTTTAATCAGACATATCACATCAAAAATAAAATTTAATATTAAAAATTAATTTTATTTCACATCCTACACACATTACTAAAATAATAACCAACTTATATCACATCTTTCACATATTCCAACATAATAACTAACTTTATTTCACATTATTTATAACTTTCAATAAAAAAAATCTCTATCCAAGTTTAATTTTAACTAAGTTTATATATATATATTTAGATGCAATGGAGAGGAGATTAAACTAAGTTTTTTAAATTATATTAAATATAAATATTTGCATATTCATATAAGCGTCATAAAATAATTGAGATGATTAAAATACTATTCAAACAAATTCAAACAAACTTATGCAATTAAGATAATTAACTTTCGAACTCCAAGTTGAATTGCCGCATACACATTTACTTTGAAATTCCGGCACATGATAATTTTATCCAAACTATTCAATATATAAAAGCCTTCACCAAACATGAATTTTACAATTCGATTTAGAAGAGAGGTGTAATATGGAATAAACAGTGAATTTCGTTCTCAATAACAAGCACTTGAAACTCAATATTAACTAGAGCTTATGTGGAAACAAAGACATAAGATCAAAGCAATGCAGGTAATAATTGCTATTCGAGAACATGAAGCCAAGTAGAAATTAAGGGAAACAATAGATCCAGGAATATCAATTAAGCAGCAACATGAAAATAAAATCAGAGAAAAGAGCACAACTAAATTCAGAAAATTAAGAAATTCTATGATTAAACCAAGGAAATTCGGATTTCGAAGTCGAAGTTTCAACCCTCTACCGTAACCTCTGACGAAGCGGAATCTTCCTTGAAATGAAGCCACGGCCCCCTGCCACGTCTCCGATGGCACCGATGCACAGCCCCCTGCTGGTTCGGTGAAACAGTGGGAAGAAACCTTTCGTCACAGCTCTTTGGAAGTAGAAAATACCTGATCATCAATCGCCCCCTTTCCCAGCTGCTGCATACCTCCATATATAGAGGGAGTAGAAAATGGAAGAGGGAGGGCGGTAAATGTTGCCGGCGCACGACGTGTGGCCGACGGTTGGTGACGAAGATCGTGGCCGGCGGTTGCTTGCGTGGGTCGCGTGTTCGGCGAAGAGAACTGCAAGTCCGGCGGACTCGACGACGTGGTTCGAGACCAAGCGAGCGAACAGCAGTGAGATGGGCGTTGGTCGCCTCTGCTGATCGGGAGAGAGCTGAGGCTTTAGGGATTTAAGGGGAAAATTACAAATTAATTTGTTGTTTCCTCTCCTTTTATATATAGGTCCTCATTTTGCAAAATAAGTTTAATTAATCCAATAAAGATTTAAATTGGGCTCAAATCGAACTCAATTTGATTCCAATTGAATCTTTCTAACTCAAACTGACTTGAACTGAAAATAAAATATATACAGGACTCATAAGTGGGCATTCCCACCGACATAATCCAACATTTGACTCAACAAACATCTCAAATAAAATGTGCCGAAATAAAGATAACTATATACAAGATTATAACTTGTTATTTTCTACGCTCGAGGTCGTAGATTATAACGAAGTCGCTGATGCTGGTGATCGACCACAAACAAATAGACCCGTAAGGTTAATTTTAAGTAAAAGTTAATGTCATGGTCTATTGAACAACTATCATCTAAATTTAGGTGCCAATAGGAAAATTCTGTATAAGCTTGGTGTGGGCATTCAAGAGTCCTGCTATATAACCCCGTAACTAGCCTATAAATTAACCATCAAGGTTTAAAGTTTTAATTCTCTCGACTATCTCGTAGATTAAGTGTGAGATAGTCACGTGAATTAAAGCTTTAAATTATAATTTGTCAATTTATTAGGGGTGCAAAGCAATTTTCTTTTAGAAAACTCATTGAAATCATTCAATTATGTCGGATTTTGAAATAATTCTTGAGCCATAGCTTTTCTAGCCTTTAATTAATTGGCTATTAAAGATTTAACGCAGTATTAGAACTAATGTCCTTGTATTTTCTAGAAAGCAATGAGAGGGTATAATATGAAATATTTTCTGAATTATAACCTACGAGATTAAGTTTTTAAATTTAAAAGAGATTCTTTTTTGGTCCTACTTAAACTCGATCTGAACTAATTATCATTAATTCGTGTGTAAACACTTGTTCAGATAAATCCCTGTGGCTGGAGTGAGTCGTCTTAGCTGATCCGTTCCTGATCAATGTTAGTAATTCTCTGGACTTCTCTGAGATGATTTGTTGCAATAAACAGCAAGGACTTCGTTGCAATTTAGCTGCTGTAAACATTTATGTGGTCAATGGAGTAATTTGCATGTTGTGTAATTTACTTGTGAGTCCCTATAGTATGTTGTTTCTTTCAAGTTGATCTTTGTTGTTTAAATATCTTTCAATTTAGTCCTCATGGTTCACTGAGTCATTCTAATGGGTCCTTGGAAGTGTTTCTCATATGGTACTTAATCGTGGAAGATATTATGATGGTCATCTTTTGAACCAGCACCTTTAAGTTCTAGTATTTTTTCAAGAACAATAACTATTTTTCATTTTGCATTTTATGTTGATATGATTACTTTCAGGTAAAATAATCATTTGATTTACTTTAAATTACAGAAAATAAAGAAGGTAAAACTCTGTTTGGATGCTAAGTTTTTAGGGGAAGTTTTGAGCTGATTTCGAGTGAGTGAGGCCGAATTTAAAATTGAATTTTTTTATTTTGAGTAGATTTTGATTTGAGCTTGCTTTTTTATTTAAATTCCTATCCTACCCCGCTCCTTTTTTTCACCCCACTCTCTCTCTTTGATAACGCCACCCGTGACGGAGCAAGAACTTAGGATGCTTAAAAAAAATGCAAGCGTCCTAAGCTCCTGCTTCGTCATGGGTGGCGTTATCAAAGATAGGATAGGAATTTAAAAAAATTTAATAATAAAATTTTTAAAAAGTTATTTAATGTTTATATTAAAACTATGGATTCAGATATTAAAATTTTAAAAATATTAATTGGCGTGATAATGTCCTACTTATTCCAAGTATTAGGATATAATTTAATTATGTCATTGCTTTTATATAACTGTTGTTACAATATATATATATATATATATATATATAATTTTTAAGTTATTTTTTGAAAAATAGAAATATGTATATTTTTATTTATATCGAGTTAATCTTGAGTTGAATTGATTTTTTTTCGAATTAGAAAAAAAATCAAGTGAATTTAGAATCAAATAGAACATGTGTGAGTTTCGAATTTTGGAATTTCAAAAATTTTTTTTTTTTTTGATCATAAATTTTATATAAAACTTGCCACCCGTATAAAGTGGGAATCCGTTCATAATCTAGAACTATATAATTGGTGATAAAATATGGGACAAATATATTAGATTAAAATTTAAGTATAACTGTATAATCATTTATATTTTTGGTTAAATCAAAGCATAAATTAGAATTGGGAATGAAATTTAAATCCTCAATTGTTTTTTTTTTCTTTGTTTATTATTTAAGATTAAACTAAAACATAAATTATAACTGGAATTGAACTATAAAACTGCAATTGAGGGTTTTTTAACATCCCAAGGTTTCCAGCCGGCCCGCCGAGTTTTATTGTTAGCGCCGGCGACTCCGTCGCCTCCTCCGGTCGCCCACTCTCCGCCGGCTATGCCTTCCGCCGCACGCCGTCCCGCGTGCCCGCCCGCGTGCCCGACTGCGCTGGCCTGCGTACCCCGCCTGCCCCGCCCTCCTGTGCTCCCGCCCGACGCCGTTTACACGTGTTGTGTCCGCGCGTCGCGCCTCGATCAGATCAGTTTAAACATCGTCATTGACTCTTCCTCTGATTTAAATCGGCTGGTAAATTCTTTCTCGAAAACCACTAAAGCTGATTATTTGGGTTTTCAACACAAATTATTCGCTTGACTTGGATTATTTTTTTATTTGCTCTATTGTGTGACCCGATATTTCTTGTGTGTCAATTACTGTTGAATTTAATTGTGAACGTCTGTCCTAAATTCCTGAACCTCGGATCTGATTTATTGAATTTAAATTGACGCCCCTAACTAAATTGATAAATTCTTATTTATCATACGATCCAATTTAATTTAATTTAAAAAATATTTAATTTACGGGATTAAATCTTATTTATCATATAATTTATTAGAAAATATTTTTCTTAATTAAAATAATTTGCTAATCGATTTTGCTGAATAATAAATATAAATATTATTGGCATCGTTTTTCTCCCCATCAACTTGGTATCAGATAGGTTGAAATATGGTGCATTTAGGCATATTTATTTTTGTTTGCATATGCCACTAGGTCTAGCTTCCTAATTCCATGGATCTCAAATTAGAAGCTATGTTGACCTGAGCTTATGCGCAAGATTTGAACGCATATCCACACCTAATAAACAACATGAGCCTAGATTAATACCCAATTTGGCTCAATTCCTACTCTCATTGTCAAATCCTATTGAGATTATAGGTGACCAATCTAGTTTTCTTCGTGAAATGAGTTTTAGAAGGAGTTCTCCACGGAGACCTTCAATTCTTCTGAAGCGTTGGAACTTAATTCCTTACCTATATTCATTTATATAGCAGATCCTAGTTTAGCACGAACGAAGTACGAAAAGTACGAGGATGAGATGGCACGAGGAAGATACGTTATAGGATAGAATTGAAAGTCAAGTTGAGAAAATTAGTCATAGAGCTTGAGTTCCATAAAAGAAAAAACAGACATAGATTCGATAGAAGGCTACTAAATCATCTTATTTGGTTGCTAACGCAGCATCTAATTGGTGTGTATATAATTCGCCAGATATTTCTGGGAGAGTTATGAACGCTATTAGGAACCGCAATCTCTCGTGACTCTAACCTATTCTTCCCACATACCTATAACGAATTAAATTATTCAGTAGGCACTAGTAGGGTCATCAATCAAGTCCTCCATACATTTAATTTTTTCTTTCATAATGTAAATTGAAGTCTAAATCAGTATTTGTATTTGGCATTTTTGTTTAGTTCATCGCATGTGTCAGTTTTTTTTTTTATAAAATCAGTAAAATTAATGGTGAAGGCTATTAATAATTAAGTGTAGAATTTTTCTAAAAAATATTTTATTATGATACTTTAAATAAAATAATTTTAAAATCTCTAAATTAATTATTATTTAAAACTTTTATTAAATTAGGTCAAATTGAATAAGTTTGAATATCATTATAGATCATAGGAAATAGTTGATACTTTTAAAAATATTTCAGATCTATTGGTTATCAGGACAACAGCAGTAAATACCTAGTGAACAGAATGACTTTTTCCTTTTGAGTGTAGTTATACCTACGAGACGTCCAACAACCAAAATCCACCTCAATAATTTTAGAGGCTAATTGAATAAACTTGTTGAAGCAAGTAATTTTTAATAGAATTCAATTATCAGTGATATTTGATTCGATGAAGAATTTTACCTTTTAAGGAGTTGTTAAAGTTTGATCTGACCCCTCGAGACACACGAGTCGCATGACCCATAACTTGACGGGGTTCGAGTTCCCTCCCCACAAGGGGGAATTGGTGGGGACACAGATCAACATCGAATCGGATGGCTAGGATGAATGTCATGTGTGAATCAAAATTCATCATTCAAATTATTAGAGCTATTAGAGTGATTTCATATTAGCTTTACTTTCATTGATTGTTTGATTCATGGATATTTGGAAGATTTGAAAGACTCACCAACAATTTGGAGCCTGATTTTATTTTATTGTAATAAGAGTTAGTTTCAATATTTATTTTTATTTTTATTTGGTATTTTAAAATTTTCTGTATTTAATATTGTATTTTCAAATTTCTACATAGGATCTCTCTATATAAGAAGGTCGTCTTGCATTGTAAAAGATAGAGTATTGTGATGAAAAATTATGTTGAGTTTTTTCTCAAAAGCTTAGATTCGAGTTAAGGGGTCGATTATTATCCGGTGAAGGAAGGGTAGAATTAGCTTTTAGTGTAGAATATCAAATTAGCCTAGTTATCCATTTTTTTTTTAAAAAAAATCTTTCTTCAGCGCACCAAAATCAGATCCCTTGATGTAATTTCCCAGCCCTAAAATTCATTTCGCTTCCCGCACCGAGCCGGCCCCCTTGCGCGCCCGCCTACCCGCGCCCGCTCCCGCGTCAGCATCGCCTCCGCCCCGCCTCCGCCCCAGCCGGCCCGCCGACCTCCGGTGAGCGCCGGCGACATCGCTGCCGCGCCGACCGCGGAGCTCTGCCGCCTCCGCTCTACCGTTCGGCGCCCCCCCTATACGCCCGAGCGCCTGCCGCCTCCTCCGCCCGCGCCGGCCCCGCCTCCCGGTGGCTCGCCGTCCACCGACGAACACCGGCGACGACGCCATCGCTCCTCCGGTCGCCCCACTCCTCCGCCGGCTACTCCCCTCGCCGCACGCCCGTCCGCGCGCCGCCGCCCGCGCGCCCACCTGCGCTGGCCCGCGTACCCGCCTGCGCCCGGCCGCCTGTGCTTGCGCCCGCACGCTGTTTGCGCGTTGTCCGCACGTCGATTAGATCAGTTAAACATCATCGGTGACTCTTCTCTGATTCAAATCATTGGTAAATTCTTTCCCGAAAACCACTGATTATTTGATTTCAATACAAAATATTTGCTTGACTTGGATTATTTATTTGGTTCTAATTGTGTGACCCGATATTTCTTGTGTGTCAATTACAATTAAATTTAATTGTGAGACGTCTGTCCTAAATTTCTGAATCTCGGATTTGATTTATTGAATTTAAATTGACATCTTAATCTAAATTGATAAATTCTTATTTATCATACGATCCAATTTAATTTAATTTTAAAATATTTTAATTTACGGGATTCAAAATCTTATTTATCATATAATTTATGTAGAAAATATTTTTCTTCTAATTAAAATAATTTGCTAATTGATTTTGCTGAATATAAATATAAAATATTATTAGATTAAAATTTAAGTATAACTGTATAATCATTTATATTTTTGGTTAAATCAAAGCATAAATTGGAATTGGGAATGAAATTTAAATCCTCAATTGTTTTTTTTTCTTTGTTTATTATTTAAGATTAAACTAAAACATAAATTATAACTGGAATTGAACTATAAAACTGCAATTGAGGGTTTTTAAACTCCCGCGAGAACACTTGGCCCGGCCGAGTCCCTGGAAATATATCGTACGCGAAGGCCCACCTGCAGCCTGCGACCCAGCGGTGTGCATGACGAGCGTGGGAAGAACCTTGCAAACCTCGTCCTCTACGAATTAGGACCAGCGGACCGGGAGCTGCGAAAGCACTAGCTTACGGCCCGGTCTGCTTCCGGGGCACCCACGACGAGAACCAGTGGAGACGGAGAGAGGAAACTGACGCGTCTGGCATTGAAGGACGGCCGGCAACCTCGTCGTCCTCGACGGCGTTTAGGAAACCAGGACGGTCTGGAGAAGCGGCTGCCGAGCGGCCCGCCGGCGGCCGGGATTAGCATAGTCGCGGACTCGTGCTGCTGCCTCCCGACCGTACTAGTTGCAGCTGGGAATGTACAGGGCATGGTATCCTGGTAGCTAGGTCAAGCCAATCCCAAGTAAGCGACCCTTGACGACCGGTTCCCGGTCCCGCTATTCCTAAGAGATTAGAAACACCGGTGAAGAAACGAAAAAAGTATCGGTAGCTTCAATAAATCGTGCGGCATTAAAATATTTTAAATTATACAAGGCTATAAGCACTATAAATGATGAAAAAATTAGGGGTGCAAATAAATTTGGGCCCGCTAAAATAAACCGAGCTAAGCCGAGCAGTGGTCAGCTCGTGTTCATGTTTATTTTAACAAAATTAGAGATACGAGTTTGATTCGCTTAAAACATAAAAATCATATTTGGGTTTTGTTCATATAGTTCGCGAACTTACTCGTTAATATGTTCACGAAACGAGCTCACATAAATCTAAGTTCAGGAACACGAAAATCATAGACAAGATCTATATATATCAAGTAATATTAAATGGCCAATAAAAATTTGTTATTCGATGAACATTGATTACTATTATAATTCATACAATATTATCTTATTAATAGGAATGAAGCCCATAAACTCTAAATATATAATACTATACTAAAATAAATAATATATATTTATACATACCGAGTCTATTTAATTAAATAATAATTCACGAGCATATATTTGTTCAATAATGCTTTATCCCTATATGTGTATTATGATTCAATCCCTTACATCATTAAATCTGAGTCCTAACCTCAAAGTTAAAAATCCAACGTATAATAATGAGAGTATCATAAATACCATCCTTTTCAATATTCTAATTCATATCATATACAAGTCTATATAAATATTTTCTTAACACCTATAATTTATATTACAAAGAACGTCGTTCCTTTTGATTTATTTAATATCGAATATATTAATACCGAACATTAATTGTGATATAACTTAAGCACTTATCTTTTATTATCTGTAGCTGTTTCATACTTATATATTTAAGCTGTTTGGTGTCCTATTATCCTCATTAACCATCTTATTTAATGGACCAGTAAACATTTAACCCTATTAAATAAATTTTACCATGATCTTATTTGAATATTATTATGCCTGTTAGTAGCCCTACGTTATTCACATAAATATATTCCTGCCACAAGTAGATTTACTATTTTAAATTATCATATTTGTAAACCCACATATCTTGTTTAAATTATTAAATTACTATTAAAGCCTAAACAGTGTACAACTTTTATGTTATGTGGTCTAAACTGACCATCACAAATTTAGCTCACTATTTACTCATCTCCTAAAAGACATTAGTCCTTACATCAACTATCAAATTATTTATTTATTATAAGAGACTTGTTCTAAAACCACAACTTCACCAAATATATCAAGCCTAGCCATTTATAAATTTCTTCGAACTATATTTGCAGCCCGTCAGATGGACGAACATTTCTCTGCGACATTTTCTATCATAGTTATCTTCCTTGTTCATTGCGCTTTTAATTGAGTGGAGCCTCTTATATAAAAGATATCAAGCTGTGCGCTTAAGTGAATACATCGCCATCCACACTCTCATTCACTATAAGTCTTCTCTTTACAAGTGACGATGTAACTGTGCTCGGTCTCCCCTCTTCCTCTTTTATATGGGCAAAATCAATAACTCAATTTTCTAATGGAGCTTCAATGCCTTGGGACTACGATTTAGGATGTCCAAACCATCTAAGCCGACTTTCTCTAAGTATCCCAATTGTTTGCAACATCAACCTTTTCTTTCTGAATTGTGTGTAGTGTCATTTCTCATATCTATCCCTTTGCGTGTATGACTTCCATAAATTAAAGCAAAAAGATTACGACTTAAAGTTGCGAGCCTTGTGGTAAATCCAAACTGTTAATAGAAAATCCTTAGTCAAACCTCCTGTTGTCCAAACAGAGATAACAGCTCCTTCATACATGTCTTCATATAATTGGAATATAACAGGTGCAAATCTGCTGCTTTATCTTAAAACTCTCCAATAGTACTTCTTTTGAGACTTTATCATAAAGGCTTTTCAAATCAATTAAAAATCGCAAAAATGTTAGATTTTCCTTTCTCTCCTTAAATTTCTCCAATTAAACTCTTAATTATAATGAAATGAACTTCTTTATTAGAACTACCGTGGCATAAAACTAAGATATTGTCGAATATACTGGTGCTGGAGGGATTGCATGAGGGCTGGTACTACTAAACTGCTGTAGCTTCGATCACTCTTGAACTATTATATAAACAAATTTTAAAAAACAGGTATGACTCTATATGATTTAAAATACAATGGTTCCTCTAATATAAATTGAGCTAGCAATTTCGGTAGCATGCTGCATTGGACGTAGTTGTCTACTATAAAATATTTAAGTTAACCATGTTAATACTACTAGGTATTATAACTTCTACCTCACTATTACTGATTGAGATCAACATAATTTTAGATCATCTCAAATATAAGAACTATATTATTTAAAATAATTTCAGTGGAGCCAGGAAAGCATCTCGTTCATTCATCTCTAAGCCAAAATTTCAGATTCGAATATCTATTGGGATGCACTTGTTTATTCAGGTTAAGCCCTTACTGCTTTTTTATCACTTCATTTTTTTTAAAGCTTTCCAGATTTCAGCTTTACTAATACGGCGGATGTAACAGTAATTTTACAAGATCATTCACCCATATAGTCCCTGCAGGATTAGAATTTGACTTATTATTCTTCTCCAATTACTTTATCTCGGAATCTAAAATCATTAATCGATGTTGGGTAGTCAAACATTCACGTTGGAATGACTTTACAATTTTTACCAAATCCAAGCGATCTTTCGTTTTCTCCTTATAAGAAATAATCAATCTTGAGTTCTTGAAGTTCTATCTTGTACGTGAGTGGATAACATGCTTCTACTCTTCGATTGCTTTTAGAATATTAATGGAAGTATTAGCCAATTACAAAGATACATAGCTGAAGAAAACTCTAAAATAGTTTTACCCCACTCTCATTTAATCTTTCCAAATGAATCATATCCACCATGTGAGATAATTATTAAAATTCTTTCATGGTTGGCAGCAACACTGTAACATTGTCCAATTTAATCTCTCCAATAAATTAATCCTTTCCTCCTGAGGTATCTTTGTATTATATCTCTCTAAATCATTTCAAAAATTTTTCCTTTTAGTGCTCGCATCTAATCGCCGCAAAAGCTGGGGAGAAAGCGAATAAACACAACATATAAACACTGTTAAATAAATATTGGTACCAGAATAGTTTAATAATAATCAAATGGATCTTCCATTGATTAATAATTTTTTTTAAAATAAGCATAATTCTATCACAAATTTCCCCTCTTAACTGTTGTTCCAAATACTGAATTATCTCTTCAAGCCTCTTTATCCAGATATTATACACACTCCTAATGTCTTATTTTTTATCCTAGTAATGTACCAAAAAGTTAAAAAACCTTAGATAAGCCAAGATGTTAATTTCCTTAGCTTTCTCTTAACCCATTTTGTTTCCGCAGGCAACCAAGATATTAATTCTTTCTATAATCTAATATCCTGATGAACCAATCTGCGAACATTAGATCGTTGCCACCGGTCATGAACTTGATCCTATATTCCCAAAGTTGACCTAATCTAAATCCTACTGACTTGGTTTTAGATATTGATAGACTAGTTCTTCAAGTTACCGCAAATAATTGCGTCCATGATGCTGGGACCCGTGTTTGCTCAATTTCACCTACACTCGGGCGTGCCCGATAACCCAAGCCAACCCCCATTGCCCAAATTTTTTTCATAGTAATGTGGAAGCGCAATACACGCGGCTAGTAAGTCTTACGCTATATGTAGAGGGTGGAAACGTGCCTATCCATGCCTTATTCAGGACCAAATTTTTCATAGATAGGGATTCATGTCATGATTGATTCGACAAGTTTTGTTACCAGACAACTAACGCCTTTAACTAGATCGCCTAACACAATCCTCCGCGTTTTTTCATCCGCGGACTTGGGACCCATGTAGGCAACCGCACGTTTAGTAGTAATAAACTTAAAGATTAAATAACAAGTATTCATTAAAATTAATAAAATCATTTATCCTCTAGGCCGTCATATTTTTGTACCATAATATGCGATTGAAATTTTGACAAGTTTTACAGCATCTTCGTACATGTTATTTTTTAAAATTTAGTAATGTTTTATATCATAATGCTATATGTAACCTGG